>OX579659.1:4584246-4988914 GCA_951230895.1 Carpatolechia fugitivella | reverse complement strand
TTACTGAAAACTCAGGCTTCTAGTTTTATCCACAACGAAGTTATAGGGGGGTCGAAAATGGCCTGAACTGCTTCGAGAAAAGTATGGTACGGCCGTGCCGCTTTTTGCTCGACTTGGCGGGGACTCGACTGCCGTGCCCCCAGATATTCATTTATTTACTCATTCAGTACTCTTACTACAGCGACGAGGGCGGCGGCGGCAGCGGCCTGAAGAAATGTCAATGTTTTTGCTAACATCTATTATTTCCCTGTTCACACAAAAAATATATTTGAGGTAGTAAGTTGACCTAACATCCTTTTTAAATTTTAGCTAGTTTCATTTGAAACATGAATTTTTTTACTAGGCGGGAATGCATTTAGGTACACAAGGTCAGAGTTTCATAATGTCGAGTTCAGAACGTCATTAATTCAAATCGTCAGAGTAACAATTGGTCAATGTACAGTCGCCATTAGATAGATGTATGAGTTCCGCGGCATTGTCCTTGCTAACAATCAACTGGCAGGCGCTTTTTTAACAAATTTTTTGTTTTGATATAAATCCGTATTCTTTATCAAAAAGTGCAAGACTGATGTTAGTTTTGTGATATACAATTCAATATACATATATTTAATAATAATGTATGTTCATAAAGTACCTGGAGTAATAGTAAAACAGAGCGTTTCTGCTGGAGAGCATGCTCCGTGGCAGGACCCGATATAATGTATCATTTCTACAAAACTATTGATATAAATTTTTTATATTTTGCTACAAATTTATACATTTAATATACATTTTATACCATTGATCGTATCCATCATACTCTAAGTGGGTTCTGCCCTGGAGCATAACACTATAAAAGGAATTGTTCAGCTTGATTTAATCTCTCTTATTATTAAAAAATCCGATACCTAACGATCACTACATTTCTGTTATTTGCTGCACCATTTTCCTATAGATATTGACACCTAAAGATCTTGTTAAGACAAATCCAACGAGCCCAAACACGACGAGGTTGTGTTGTGTATTTTAGGAGTTCCTATGGTGGCTGAGCAGTTGGACCAGTGCCCCGGATCATCACTCCATGGTATAGGATATTAAATAAATAACTGAATAATTAATTAATAGATAGGTAAGAATTTGAAGATATTTTCTTGTATCATGCCTTTTAGAGGTCGTTTTTCCATGGTCGGGTTTTAGTTATCAAACTATTTTTTAAATATTTGGTATTCCTTTTGAAATGAATCAATTTGTGTGTGAACGTAACGAGTTTATCTTACAATAGATTTAAATCTTCGTCCGAAAGCGTGTTAGGTGAGCAATTATTTTTGTTTTTAATATTATTTATGAATCTAAGAATATAGGCATAAACACGTGTTAACCTTTCTAACTTTGAGTATTTATTAAACAATGTATTCATATAAATAGGTTGGTGTTCTGTCGAAACAAAACAAATAGTTTCTTCGTTGTGAGGTTGGCTAATTACCTTTTAATATGGCCAATTATCATTTGATTTCGATAACCATGATGGTCCCTGCCCCTCGTTCGGTTAAGGACAGATTCGCGATATGGCAGATTCGGGTTACGGCAGATTCTTTTTACGGCAGATTCGTGTTAGGGCAGAATTTGGACAGTCGTGAACAAATTTGTTATTCCAATCCGACCAACTAAACGGATCAACTAAAAACTGTTCAACTATTTTTCTTCCGAACGGCTCAACTATTTGGTTGGTCGGTTAGAAAATTAACGGAACAACTATTTTGCAATGCAATCTTCTTTTTGCAGTTTAAATGATAAATGACCAGTTCGCAGTAATTAATAGAGTAATGACTTGACATTGATATTTGTTTGCTGTCACAAACAGTTTTCAGATCTAGGACCTCTACCATTTATTAAAATTGAATTGAATTTAAGTAAAAAATATTATAGATATATAATAAGTAACGGATTATTTAGATTCAGTAAAAAGGATCAAGTGGAGGATAATATGATGTTAAGTTTATAACGAGTAAAAAAGGCAAGCGTGTAGTTCTCCACGGAGGGCATCGTTATAATTTTGTAAAGAATAACAAGTCTGGGAGTACAAATTGTCTGACTGTTTCTGCTTTACAAATAGATAACCCGAAGTTTTGTTTCTTTTTCATTGTGACATTGTTGTTTGCTTGTTTTTGTTTGTTTATTAGTTACGTTTGTTTAATAGATAAATAACTACTACCTTACTCTGATTTTAAACAACTTTTCTTGATGCTTTTACTTCTGCCCTAACACGAATCTGCCGTAACCTGAATCTGCCATATCGCAAATCTGTCCTTAACCGAACGAGGGGTCCCTGCCACCATAGCGTGGCTTGGGCCAATTTGGCCGAAGGTACCCCTCTTGACAAAAGATCAGCTGGGTTGTGGCTTGAAGGGACCCAATACCAATCATTACCTAAGATTGGAATTATTTTTTTTGATTACGTGATTTTTTACAAATGTGTTTTCAAACATGAGCCACCTTTGTAATCAAATTAGATAATAAATGAGCTGCTCGCAGTTCCTAGAGGTATGACGTACTAATATGTTTCCATAGGTATCTATAGACCGTAGGTACACAGCCGCACCATAGGCGGTCATTGAACTGTCGGCAAATCCGCGCAGTTCTATCGTAACGTAAGTAAGTAACACTTTATTGCATAACACATTATGGGACATACAAAGAAAACATTATTGTAAAATGTGCGCAAAGGCGGCCTTATCGCTAATAGCGATCTCTTCCAGACAACCTTTCTTTTTAATAGAGAAACAGTGAACGGAAACGGAGTAGTGAGTTCGTGAAGGAAATGTAAAGTTACTTTAACCTATAACTATGATATATAGACAAATATAGTAAATATATAAATAAAATATACAATACATAGTATAATCATCAACATCAACGGCCCGTTACGGTCCACTGCTGGACTATGAGCCTCCTCCACTCAAGTGGAGGGTTTTTCCACAATCTCCACGCTTGGCAGGCGGGTTGGAGATCGCAGATTAAAAGGTTACTGTATCAGAGAGCGCTGCTGCCCGTTCCCTGTTCAATATGTAGTCCCTAAGTCACCTCTTACGACACCCACGGGAAGAGTAGGGGTTGGTGACAAATGTATTCTACTCTGCCGTCACCACACGGCGTATAGCATAATACATACACATATAATATACATACAAATACATAATATACATACAGATATATTTACATATGCAAAAAAATAAGTTTAAAAACTTAAACCCGACTAAGGAAAAAACAAGCTCTAAAAGGCATGAAACAAGAAAATATCTTAAAATTCTTACCTATCTATTAATTAATTATTCAGTTATTTATTTAATATCTAATAAGTAAACAACTTATATGTGTCTCAATTTAACGCAAAGATATTCATAATTCATAATAATAATGATGATATATTAGTGATGTTCAGAGGATAGCCGTGGTCGCATGCTACCTTTCTTTAAGGGTTGCTCATTAAACTATACATTTTAGGGTAGGTGGCATGCGACCACGGCTATTTTCTGAACATCACTAATATTAATATCTATGCGTTAAATTGAAATACATACATATAATTTGTTTACTGAGTAATTAATTAATAGATAGGTAAGAATTTTAGGATATTTACTTGTTTCATGCCTTTCAGAGCTTGTTTTTTCCGTAGTCGGGTTTTAGTTTTTAAACTTATATTTTATTTGACTTATTTTGTGGTATTATTTTCAAGGGACAAGGGACTGGGAAAAGACTTTTTTATCTTTCTAGTTTCTCAAGTGATCGGGGATCATGAGGATTTGTATTTCAACCAATCACGACACTTCTAAAATATGTTATTTCTATATTAATCGCCGTAGTTCCAATATTGGCCATTTCACAGATTCTGTGGTAGGTCTGTATTTTTTTCATAAATTCGACTCTACGGTGGTTACGTCTGATACTGTGCAGGAATCGTGCGAGAAACTCGTTTTTCCTGAACTCTTTTGCTTATTAACAGAAAACGGCAGAGTTTATGAAAACTGTAATCGATTTCAATAAGTCAATACCTAATAGGCAAGTTATATGAACGAAGAAAGAGGCTTGTGTCTGAAATGGAGACCTCCTTGGAGCGGGTTTCCGAATGGGGTAGACAAAATCTTGTCCGTTTCAACCCCTCTAAGACACAAGTCTGCGCGTTCACCGCTAAGAAAACCCCATTTGTCTCAGCGCCACAGTTTCAGGGCATTCCTCTTACCATCTCCACGAGTATTGGGATTCTTGGTGTCAATATTACGAGCGAGGTCCAGTTTCGTGGTCATCTGGAGGATAAAGCCAAGTTGGCTTCAAAAAAGCTAGGGGTGCTCAATAGAGCGAAGCGGTACTTCACACCGGGGCACAGACTTTTGCTTTACAAAGCTCAAGTTCGGCCCCATATGGAGTACTGCTCTCATATCTGGGCTGGAGCGCCCCAATACCAACTCCTTCCACTCGACTCCATCCAACGCCGGGCAGTTCGTATTGTCGACGATCCAAAACTTACAGACGGCTTGGATACCCTCAATCTCCGGAGAGACGTTGGCTCTCTGTGTGTGTTCTACCGTCGTCTGTACAATGGGGAGTGTTCTGATGAGCTGTTTGACTTAGTGCCACCGTCACGCTTTTATCACCGCAACTCCCGCCACAGGGCAGGGGCTCATCCTCACGTCTTGGATGCTTGGCATCCCAAAAATGTACGGGCGTCGCGATCTTTCCTCTCGCGTACCTGCAGGATGTGGAATAAGCTCCCCCCTGAGGTGTTTCCTTTGTGCTTTGACATGGGGTTCTTCAAGGGGCGAGTATATAGGGCTCTCAAAGGCTGGCAACGCGTTGGCAACCCCCCTGGTGTTGCGAATGTCCATGGGCGACGATGACCACTTACCACCACTGTGGCTCGTCCGCTCGTTTGCCTGCTTAAATAATATTAAAAAAAAAACGTAAGCTTTAAGTTACGAGATCAAGGACGCCAAAAAAACTTTTGCTACTTTAAAAAACGTTGTGCTTCTCTAATTACGCTCACGTTGTAGGTTAAATAGTCTTAGGGCTTATGGCGATCTGATCATCGGAAACTGCACTTGCGGCAGATTACAAGCCGCTTTACACAGTGATACTAGGGACCAATATGAATGATTTCATTCGAGGAAATGAAAATTATATCCACTGGAATTCAAGGTGGCGGACCTTTTCCAAAATCGTTTAATCTAAAGAAAATTATACCATTTAATAAATTAAAGATGGCGAAAGTAGGGTAAATTTCCAATGATTTTTTTCGTTCTAGTGAAAATAGCAACTAAATATCCTATGATATGGTCATATATTTTTTAACACGTTTTTATTAAATCGATTTCTTGTCTGTCTGTTTGTTTGTTTGTTTGTGGGTTTATTTGTTCGGTCCGAATCTTGCGACTCATTTTTGGAGTCATTCAATTGTGCTGAAATTTGGTACACTTATGTAACCTCGGTGACAATGCAATATTATGATAACATGGAGCTAGTCTGATGATGGAGCCGGAAGGTGGCCATAGGAAATCCTAAAATCCACAACACAACCTCGTCGTGTTTTGGCTCGTTGGATTTGTCTTGACAAGATCTTTAATCATAAGTAATGTCCAGAGTCTCATGATGGAGCCGGAAGGTGGCCACAGGAATTCCTCAAATACTCAACATAACCTAGTCGTGTTTAGGCCCGTTGGATTCGTTTTGACTAGATATTTAGTCTCACGTTATAGCCAGGGTGTCGTGATGGAGCAAGAAGGTGGACATAGAACCTCCTAAAATACACAACATAATCTTGTCGTGTTTAGGCTCGTTAGATTTGTCTTGAAAAGATTTTTAGTCATATTTGATGTGCAGGATCTCATGATGGAGCCGGAAGGTGGCCGCTGTATTTCCTCAAATACTCACCATATTCTAGTCATGTTTTGGCCCGTTGGATTTGTTAATGGAACCAGAAGAGCTTCTGAACTTCGGAACTCTCTCAACGTCGCAACTGTCGTGTTTAGGCTCGTTGGATTTGTCTTGACAAGATGTTTAGTCAAGCGTGATGTCCAGGGTCTCATAATGGAGCCAAAAAGTAACAACATAATCTCGTCTTGCTTGGGATTTTTAGTCTTAGCAATTTAGTCCTACGTGATGTTCAGGGTATCTTGCAAAATTTAAATACGCTAGACTAAAAAGCACAAAATAATTATAAATAAAAAAAAAATTAAACAACACGTTTAACGCACTTAAAAGTATAAAATATTTTTTATTGATATTTTTATTCGTGTAGTACTCTTGTAGAACTTAAAACGTAAAACGTGGGGTGCATGGAGTAGATTTTGAAGCATAACCGTGTTTCTCAAAAAACTATACATTAAAATTTAACCCCTTTATTAAAAACTTATAGACATCTTCTAGGCGAGCGTGGTCCATTTTTCACCTTATAATCAATTTCCATCAGCTAGAATAATGTTCAAACGCACTTCTTTCTAATAATAAAAAAACACAACAATTGAATTGCACTGCAAAAAATATACTAATAATAACTATTTGTAAGTTTTCAAGACATAACACAATAACTCCTGGCACTAATAAGAATTAGAAGACATTTTATTCATTGTCATTAAATTAACAATATGTTATGTATCAATAAGTAGTACAGACAGACATGAAAATAAGTTAGACAATGAAAAGGTTACAGCGTCAGCTATGCTGTTTTTCAGCCATCGCCTCGTTCTCTACTTTTAGAATATCTATTCCATGCACCCACGCCCTCTTTTCTTTATTTTTAAACGTATAAAAAAGCAGAAAAATACATATGTATGTGTGTATAATATATTTATATATAACTACAATAAAAACTTATAATCACTAACCAAGCTTAGGTATTTCACAGACATCATAAAATACAGGATTAAATACAAATCATCTGTAATGAAAACTGCTGAAATTATTGCACTTGTTTTGATTTTACGATGCATCACATCACGTGACATGAAGGCTTTCAAAACCACGCGCTTCTTTTGTAATGCGTATAGTTCAAAAACTACTAGACGGATTGTCAAGCATTTTTTTATTTCGTAGATAATAATATCAGGTTTTATTTAAATAAAAAAATATGTCACCATGTCGTAGGATATTTAGTTGTTATTTTCACTAGAACGATAAAAATCATTGGAAATTTACACTATTTTCAAAATTTTCGGCCGCCAAAAAAAAAATTATATATTTTCCTTTAGATTAAACGTTTTAATACGAATTGATTGACACCGCAGTCACAAAAATCGGTGCAGCCGTTTTGAGTCTATAATTTTTTTAAATTATGCAGCCACCATTTTGGAAAAGGTTCGCCATCTTGAATTCCAGCGGATAAAATTTTCATTTTTTCGAATGAAATCATTCATATTGGTCCCTAGTATCACTGTGTAAAGCGGCTTGTAATCTGCCGCAAGTGCAGTTTCATTTTGCTAAGCCCTAAGACTAAAAAGAGTTTCTTAAGTTTTATATTTTCTACTAAAGGATTATTTACAGTATAAATGTCGTGGCCATATCGTAGAATTGACCACATCATGTAATTTTCGATCATTTCATGAAATGGTCGCATTTCATGATGTGGCCAACCAAATTTGACCAGATCATTAAATCGTGTGCAATTTACGATTTTGTCGTCCACGATTGGCTATATCATGAAAATAGAGCGTTCATGAAATATTTAAAAATAATCTAAATTATGTTTGGTACTTATTGTTCTCTAAGTCCAACAGACATTGTCAGACTACTTTTTCATCATAACTTTTTTTTTCTTCCTCATTTTAATAACGAATAATTCACTTTTTCACTGCGAGAAATAACGCGGCCGCCATGTTGGTACATAAACAAAGTGCTTCCAGCGCCTCTATCGGCAATAAAAGTGATAATTTTACGATATGATTAAATGATCTTGACCATTTCATGAAGTAGCTGCGTTTTAGTTGAACATATCGTCAAACGATTTCTTATCATTGATCTGACCAAGGCACATCATGATGTGGCCAATGTGTTTCTCCCCTCGATAGCTCCAGGTGGATTTAGCTGGATGTTAAATGAGAAACAGCAAAAGATTTGAATAGCGTTTATATTGAAAACTAAATCGTAGCAAAGCACACGAATCTCTCTATATAACTAGCTACAATTGCTAACTTAGAAACTAGGAAACTCGGATATGCGTTTGGTATCAAACATATTGGGGCCTCAGCCAAAATAATAACACAATAGGTATTTGTAACACCCCCCTACCTTCCTAGCATGCTCTAATCTAACTCTAACTACTTTCTATAACTAATTAACCCCTCTGTACACTTAAAATTTCGCTAATTAACTTAAATATGGCCAAGTAAATCATCTAGTGGTAAAAACTCTACATTGTGAACCGCTCATTAGTAACCCTGATACTTTTAGTGAGAACTATAGATAGACCCTAAGAATTACCTACCGAACATAAAAAAGTATTTAACCTAGCATGCTTCCTGGAAGAGTTTTAATGTTAATAGTGCAGTAAGTTTATTTTTATCATAATATTACATTATTGTTATTTGTACAAAAACCTTTTATCATAAAGAAATTATTTATTTAGCTAGAAAATGTAGGAATGGTTTAGCAAATTAATCATAATAAATAGATATAGTTAGGGTATAAGAATATAAACATTTAAAATAATCTTGTAAAATCTTGTAAATGTGGTATTCTATTTATGTAAATAAATAGAATTAGAATCATAATGGACATTAATAGTTTTTTAGTAGAAGATCCCCGACCCACTCAGGACATCGTCATTCCAGGACTTTTACTAGTACGTCTATCTATGTACATTTGCTTTTATTGCATTTATTGTAAAAATTTAAAGAAATAAATATTTTTATTATTATTATTATTATTCCAGACTTTCTTCCAGAAAACCCTTTAGGAACAAGGACTCAAGAGGGTTGGCTCCTCGGATTGATGATCCTGGATGGGGTATAACCAACCAAAATTACTCTGTTCCAGGGCCCTGATTTTGCTAAATTTCAGAATGTCAAATGGCTTTATTAGGCTATACGGCGAAAATGGACAAGATTCACTGATGTTTTTATACGTAGGCATAAAATTAAAATGGTTAGGAACTTTAATGTATCGCGACCTTGTCACGTCTATTTCACGCTTGATTGAAATCATTTCAACGGGATCCTTATTCTGGAAACAGGAATACGTAACCATTTTCTCTGTCCTGCTTGTCTTGTATTATAGCGACAAAGACAAACAAAATCCATTCCGAACATAAAACAATGATTCCGATATCGTAAATAAAATTCGATTTTATTTACGATAGACTAAAGATGCAATAGTTCATTTCGTTCATTCAATGAAGTAATATTTAAGGTCTACTCAGACTCACAACCACGGCACTTTAAAAACGCCTAACTAAGACATTAACATTTTATTATTTTAATATTGTTTCCATCTCCGACTAGATTTTTAGACTACAGTATTTTTAATTTTACAAACTTAACATATTTAACTTGCAATATTTCGAATGCTTCTTCCGTGAAGCAAGTGTATCTGCATTATGGTTTGCTCGCTTTAATCTTGTAACTGAATTTTGAACCAAATCTTGAACCGAATCCCTCTCAATTTTTGACGTTCGAATATTATTCTAATTATTTTTATTAAAGTTTGTATAGCCGTGATAGCAGCAGAGTCGATGCCTTTGAAAAGTGGTGTTGGCGTAGACTGCTTTACGCATACCATGAATTGGCATGAGGACGAACGCCACTATACTCCAAGGGTCAAAAATAATTATGCGGTTTCTAAAATATGCTAAGAACAGCATTAAAGTAAAAGGCGTTTACAGATTTCGTCGATAATTCACAGAGCTATTCTTCTTTGTCTTCACCGCTATCCCACTTTAGGTGGGGTCGGCTCTCCGTATCCTTCGGCGCTATGACAATCTGGATGAAGTGAAAATATCCGTGGGATTTTATTTCGTTTTGAATTGCACTCTCATTTATTTTGAGTACCTACTGTTAATTCTCTTTTGCTTGAGATTTTCTTGTTTTTTTGTCTAACCGTAGCATGAAGTACGTTGAAATTGGCAAAATCCAAGGCATGAATACTTAAAAAAAAAAACTCGCAATACAAATGAACTCTTTGCTTGCCATATTAATGACTATTGGTCTAAAAATCGTCAGCACTATCTTTGCACACTTTTAAATACATCTCCACGAAAACGCCTCATTGTTTTTGTATCCGGAGAAAATACAGTGTGAGGAGACCTTTACTTAATATTGATATACTTTGTGTTATACATGTAAAGGAACTCTTTTCTACATAAGAAACTTATTAAAATTTAATCTTTTTAATAATCGTTTCCTCGTTTTTATGTCTGTGGCGATGTGCAAACCGCACCATGCCAAAGGAAAAAAAAAAAAAACACGCATAAGCAAAATGTCACGATCATGTCATGAATGCTTCGCTACGATGCGCGTCAATAATCTTTGTTAAAACTAAATTTAAAAACGCATTGCAAAAAAACTTACACGAGTAAAAAAAAATAACACAATACAATGGAAGATGGTAATAATCGCAGCACATTAACATTGGAGCAAATGAACGCATTGCTTACATACTTGGAAGATCATCGCAGCCTGGTTTTGATAATCCGTATCTCTTTATAAATTGATTGTCGTCCAGCTCAAAAGCCCAGTGAATTTTTCTTATCTGCAAGTTCTCGTGTCGCGCATGCGACTTATCAACTGCATCGGCTCTTTGAAGTAAATTATATTGCGCCAGAAACATTTTTAACTAACTTTTTCTAATATTTAGAGGACCAAGGTAGTTGATATCATCCAGAAGTGTAGCAAACTGAAGTAACAGTGGGCTGGCCACGTCTGTCGCAGAACTGATGAGCGTTGGAGCAGACGGGTTCTCGAATGGAGACCACGTCTCGGGAAACGTGTGTGGGACGCCCCCCTGCCAGGTGGACTGATGACCTGAGGAAGGTCGCTGGTGGTGGCTGGATGAGGAAAGCGGGTGATCGTGCACTTTGGCGTGCCCTTGCGGAGGTCTACGTCCAGCAGTGGACTGCTATAGGCTGATTGATTGATTGACTAATATTTATACATGATTTAAAAAAACAATTAAAAAATAATCAAATAAATCAATTATAAAATATTTATACAAACAAAAGTTCCCGCCCACAGGCGGTTGTATCTAGAAATCACTCACAGGTTTATGAATCAATTTGAGATATTTAATTTCTGTAACTCGTGAAATACCTAGGTCATAGTTTATTTCAAAAAAATATTTATTTCGTTTTAGGGTTTCGTATCATAAAACAATAAAAACTTTATTTTCCAATCTGACCTAATGGGAGCCGCGTCATGTGATCCAATTTGGCCCAAGTGGGCGCGGACTGGAAGGAAAAAAGAACTTGGATGTATTTGAACTCCTAGGTCAAGTTTGTTGTGATTGCTTATAAAAAACCGATGATGGTCAATAAATTCATCCATCAACTCCATTTTGTAGAGTTTCATAGCATAAAATGACAAAATAAGCATTTTTAAAAATAAGCTTTGACCCCACCCCCACAATCCTTCCTGCCACAAAACTATACTACATAATTATACTATATTTTTGTACTTGTTATAAAAAATAAATATTTTTGAATTTGTGTTATACCTACATGTTTTTGTTTTAACGCTAACAATAAAAAATTTAAGGTTTATTCGTTTATTGTGGTTGTTTAAACTATTAAATTATTTTTACAAGTAAGATCTAAAGATACTATCATCATCATCTTAAAAAAAAAATTTGATAGTAAGTGCAATATAATTAACTCATCTATTAGAAATTACAAATATTATATTTTTATTAAGTGTCCGACAAGTAACCTTCAATAAGCTGGTCCGATTCGTACTTGGCCTGTTTTTATTGGTAGTCCCATAGACTTAGATTTTTTTTTACATATTATATCTATGGGTGGTCCTACAATTTTTATTTGTGATTGTCAGTTGATCCAAACAGAAAAGACTTGGCTTAAAGGTCTAGTAACAGGGCCATAAATTCCAAAAAAAAAAAACTGTTTGTTTAAAAAGTATCCTACCAGCCTAGGTTTTTCTTGTATATAAAACGACCTATGTGTTTTAAATGAGTTGGAGTTCCTAACTATAGCCAGTTTTTGGCTTTACCGTCAGACCCAGGCTATAATTTTTGATACAAGTTGACGTTATGTTTATGAATTGAAAAGTTCCTATAGGCGCTTTCCAGCTGCTACATGCTATATCGGTCTCTAGACACCATCTAAGTTTATTCATAGTATCAGTCGAGGCAAATCGAGCACAAATACGTCAAGGTTGTGTTAAGTAAAGAAGTTCCTATGACCACCTTTCAGCTTCATCATTAGACCCTGGACACCATCTAAGACTCCTAAGACAATCCAATTTGTCATGACACATCCAATGAGCCCTTGCTTGGTTATTTTTTATACTATGTAGTTGGGTACTTTAAATGGCTACCTTCTTCCTCCTTTTACTAGTAAAAGTCACATTTAGAAAAGCAGTCGCCGTAGCCGAAATCGGCATGGAAGTTATATATATTATGGCTACCTTCTTCTTACCTGGCTACCTTTTTACAATCTGGAGACTACAAAAATGATATTCCTGGGGCGGGAGCCTAATGATCTGTCTTACAGGTTTTCCTAGTACGGACACCAGGCTCTCACATCGCAATAGGCTGTATTAGATTAAGTTTTTAGCAAGTTAACTATTTTGGGAGAGCAAATATTTTTTTATTATTATTATGACTATTTTTAGACAATAAACAATTAACCAGAAAGCTGATCTAAAACGCGTGTTGGAAATAAAAGCGTTAAATAATTAAACTTTATTTCTGTATATTTCTACTGACAACCCTACTCAAACACCGAATATTTATCAAAAAATGAAAAGATACTCTAATACAAAGAGATATGTGCCGTTTTGTATTTTCTTTGGCGAAAGCTTTACGACTTTTGTTATATTCAAACAAATGAATGACCTTGTGAAATTCTTCGTGTCATTTCTGCATTTGATTGAAATGTAGAAATGTAGTAATTTCAGTTTTTGACAGAAATTTGGTTCTTATTCTGGAAATTTCAATCAAAATTGAATGAAAGATTGACGAATCCTTCAAACGATTTCGTACACACACACATATGCAAAATATAAAACGTAATACACTGATGTTCTCTAAGCAGAATGTTTTCTAGTCGTGAATTAAATACGCAATTTACGATATCTTTTCCGCGTTTTGTCGCCGATACAAAATTTGGGACCCAATGATTTCAACTTTGACATAAGAAATTAGTGCGATCGGGCCCCAGATCTTCTTCCAGAAGATCCTTTAGGAACAATCCATTATTATTAGGATAGCAAAACAATTAAGATTTATTTATACTTCTTACTAGCATTAAAGATTTTATGCTTGAAACCAATTAAGTGAGACCTTAAATATTATAAAAATAATAATAGTATATAGTTAATATTTATAGTTAAGTCTGCATCATTCCAGATTTTCTTCCAGAAAATCCTTTAGGAACAATCCATGATTATATTCTACTAACATTGAAGTTTTATGTTTGAAAACAAATGTGACTGTATTAATTTTATATAGTATATTCAACGTCATTCCAGATTTCCTTCTTGGAAACCCTTTGGGAATATTTCATTAATATTAGAACAACAAAGTAAATAAGATTTATTATTTTATATTATTATTAGCATCTAGGTTTTATGCTTGAAAATAGACAACTGTGACTTGACATATTGGCTTTATTCATTTTAGTTATCACAAAGTAAACAAGATTTATTTCTTTATGTTCTTATTGATAAAAATAGATAAACATTATATTGAATAATGACTCTACAATTAATTCCTTTATAAAATAGGTTATTCAAATTATCAACTTTAGATTACAACAAAAGATAAATGATCCTAGGAATGATTCTTATCTTTCCAGTCTAATAACTCAGATTGTAGTTATAGAAGAGAACCTTATATGGTTTCTAGATGTCTTAGCATTTAGTACAGTTTGCCTTTCATATAGTGCAAATACAAAGTAAGCTGTTGATGAATCAATCTGAAATATGGTGGGACGTCCAATCCGTCTGGTATGGAAGTAAGCCACCGGAGTGCTATTGCTTTTCCTACAGATCCAAATATCAACAAACTATGGTTTGGTTCGAGTAAATAAATATTGAAATTGAATAATTTTATTACCGTAGGAAATAATAATGCAATTTGAGCTATTTGATTGTACTTAACAATAATCATTCCATTGTATCAAAATTAACAAATTCTTCTTCTTATCGTGTGGACTATATACAGCTGGCTGGTACATTCAAGATATTTATTTATTTATTTGGTTATTTTATTAGAACGGGTTAAAATCTTAGAGAGAATCAACTGTTATTATAATCTTATCTTTGAAAGGTTTACCTAGTCAGTTTTATGGAATTTGAACTAAGTAAATTATTTATTATTTAGCAGTAGTGATTATGGAAGATTCAATATACTTGATTGCGAAATGATCCTGTGCAACAGAGCAAGTTTGTGTGTTCCTCTTCAACGAAACCTTGCCCTCGTTACACAAAAGCAAATCATCCGGGAACTGAAGTAGCTGATAGTAAAAGCGACCACCGGTCCGTTCCAAGATACCGGCTTCTACAACGTGACGAAACTACTTCTTTTTCTAACTGTTCCGGAGAACGTTTAGAACAGAATCAGACCATTTGCCAAAAACAGCCACCAAGTTCGGAAACCTTGGATTTAAATCAGATACAGATTTATGCCAAGCCGTAAAGAAAAACCCCATTGAAAATACTTTAATTTTAACGAGTACTAAAAACCAAGAAACAATTTAAACTGAACCTTTTATAACTTTACAACTTCTCAAACTTATTTGAAATTTCCCACAAATTTTACGTATCAAAACTTTAAGCTTTACAAACCCCTTTGCCCACAAACTCTACGAAACAAACTTTAACTTTACAAAACATTTAAATAACAAAACTTTAAAGGAATTTAAATTAAAACCAAGGATTAAGAAATACTAAAAGAAAGTAAACTTTCTAATAATATCTAATAATCCCACACAAAAAAACCCCACAGAAAACTCTAAAAAAATATTTTACCGCGACGGACAAGGCAACTGCACTGAGTGATAATCGAAAGAATAATGAATAATTGAACTTCGCGCAATCGGTATTTATAGCCTCCTGGGTGACTCGAACTCATGCTCGGGCGTGCCTGAACGTGAGTATCGGCGTCAAGGTCAACGTATTTTTAGGGTTCAATTTCCAAATTGTTAGCTTTTCCATACAATTTAATACAATAATTTATTCCTTATTATTTTAGTGTTCCGTATTCGATGTTTTATTATTTTAATGCTTTATTTATTATTTTTAATATGTTTTTAGATTCTTTAGTGTTGTAAATTCATGTTTACTTTAAGTGAACTTATTTTGTAAAGAAGTAAGCAGAGCCTTGTATTTTTAACTTGTTTTAATATTAAATAACTGAATGTCGTATTAATTGAAGTATTGAGTAATGATCGTTAGTGATTATTTAGCGTTTGTATTAGAGAAAGAGATGTAATCGATTAGTAGTTATAATGATTTGGAATTTATTTGTGAAATTGTTAACGGACCCAGGTTGGTTCCGTTACATATTTCATGAAAGAAAAATTAAAAACATGTTTATGTTTATCACTAAAGGCAACACTAAGGCCTTGTTAAATATCACTGTAAGAAAACAGTATGTTATTTATACTTTAAACAAAGATAAATCGTAAAGTGAGTTACAAAATCTTAACTAAGTAGCTGAGACATACTTATTTTTAAAATTAAATATCTGTAAACATTTCAAATGAGAAACTAAGAAAGGTACACTAAGAAAGGTACTTATTAAAAAAATCTCCTTAAATACTAAACGCAACAAGAGTTATTTAAAAATAAAACTTTTATCTTTTATTTTTAAAACGAATATTGTTTTTCGTCTGAACCTAAATGCCAGATGAGAACGCAAACCAACGAAAAAAATAAAATCAAATAAGAGAACATTTCTTACTTATAATCTATGGGCAATGGACAAACTTTCATAATGCTTGTTGTGATAACAGATCCTTTAGCCGTTTTTACACTAATAGCTCGCACTTTTCCATCTTTTCCCGGCATCACATCAATAACTCTTGGCCAATTTAATGGTGTAGCATTTTTATCCCTAAGAATTACTAAAACTCCCTTTTCTAAATTAGGTTTTTCACCCTTCCACTTTGGCCTGTTTTGTAACATGACCAAATATTGCTTATGCCATTGATGCCAAAAATGCTGTTGCATTTGTATACACCTTTTCCAAAAACTCAACTTGCCGATGTTTTCACCAACAAGATTTAACTCAGGGTACGAGGTCAAAGGTGAACCTGTGAGAGCTCCTCATAGGTCAGCACGGTATTGCCTACTACACGCTTTATATGGTATTTAACGCTTTTAATAACTGCTTCCCACAAACCACCAAATACTGGCGAATAAGCGGGTATAAAATGAAATTTTATTCTTTCCGCATTACAAAAATCTGTTACAGCATTTTGGTGATTTGTTGAACTCTGCAATTCATACAATTCCCTCAAGACATTATTCGCACCTTTATAATATGAAGCATTATCGCAGTGTATTTTAGTTGGTTTGTTTCTTCGTGCAATAAATCGCTTTAAACATGCTAAAAAGGTGTTGGTAGTCATATCTGAAGCTAGTTCGATATGAATCGCTTTTGTTATAAAACATACGAATATTACAATGTATGCCTTTGTAATAACTGGCTTGCGAATCCTAGATTGTTTTACAAGAAAAGGACCGCCATAATCAGTGCCTACTATATGGGCGAGTAACATTGACGCGATCAAATGGCAGAGAACCCATTAACTGCGCTGAATTTTTTGCCTTTAGTTTAAAACAAATAATGCATTAATGAAAAACAGATTTAATTTCTCTGCTTGCATTGACAAGCCAATATTGCTCATTTAAAACACTAAGAATTAACTTCTGCCCTGCATGTTTAAGTCTCAAGTGCTCTTTTAAGATAATGATTTTAACAACAGCTGATCCTTTAGGTAATATTATTGGATGTTGTTTAGAAAATGGTAGATTTGCATTTTGCAAACGACCTCAATAAACCACAAGAGTCAATAAAAGGATTTAAATTAGACAAGTTTGATTTTAATGAAGACTTCGAAACTAAGATTTTTATTTCATTCTCAAAATACCTTTCCTGTTCAATTTTTATGAGAGCATGCAGTGCAGATGTCAACTCCTCAGGCTGTAAATGACCTTGTTTTTTGTTAATGTTTTTATTTTGACAATTAAAAATAAACCTTTTAATATAAGCCATTATTCTTGTCATTTTATCCAAATTATTAAGTGAATTTACTAGGTTGCATGGATTACATACCTTTTGAATAGTTTTTAATTCTGGAATCACAATATTTTGCTTTTTGCAATTTTGATATTTACAGTGAGTATAATCAGAACTTTGCAAATTTTGTGGTCCATGCCACCATAGTAAGTTTCCCTCCAGAGACTGGGGGTCAACGCCTCTCGACAAACAATCGGCCGGGTTACTACCAATTCTGACATATCCCCACTGAAAATCATCATTTAATTTCTTAATTTTTTTTACCCTGTTGGCGACGTAAACACTGAGCTTTATAGGCTCAATTTCAAGCCAAGAGAGCACAATTTGAGAGTCCAAGTAAAGAAACGTTTTTACATTATATTTAAGTGACAAGTATCATGAACCTTTTTGGCCAACAAAGCCAGCAGCAATGCGCTATTCAGCTCTAATCTGGGAACAGTTAAATTTTTATTTTTTTGATTAATGCGAGACCGTGAGCATAAGAGATTGACCTTGACAGAGTTATCAGAACCAATAACACGCAAATATAGACAACAACCGTATGCTATATTTGATGCATCAGCATACCCGACTAACTCAATAGAATTTGACGACTGTACATTGATATTTCTTGGAATAGAAATACAAGACATTCTTACCAAACCTTCTGCAAAATCAACCCACTTTTTATTAAGGCTATCTGGCAATTCGCTATCCCAATTTAACTGCTCGAACCAGACCTGCTTGCTGCATTAAATATTTGGCTTGTACAAGTACAGGACCTACAAGACCTAAAGGATCAAAAAACTTGCTGATGAAGCTTAACATTTGTCTCTTTGTATAGGTTTTTTGAACTTCTTTTTCAGGACATTTCATTTTTAACGTGTCTGAAGCAACATCATAAGTGAGCCCAAGCGTTTTTACATAAACATTATTCTTATCGAAATCTCTATCACCTAAATGTCGCGACTCAGGGGGAATATCGCTTATTATATCTTTGTGATTAGAACACCACTTATGTAATGAAAAACTAGCCAATTCCATGAGCTCCATCAACTCGTTTTTGGTTTTAATTAACTAATCAATATCATTACTACCCGCTTGTACATCGTCAACGTAACTTAAATGCTGCAAAGCAAAGAAAGCTAATGGATATTTGGTTCGAGCTCAATCAGATAACGCGTCGCTAGAAACGCCGAACTTTTTAAACCGTAAGTAACAGTTTTCAACTGAACACATTGAACGGGATCATGCCGACTATCACGCCATAAAATATTCTGTAAGTAACAATATTTATTTTCCACCAGAATTTGCCGATACATAGCTTTAATGTCACACAGTAAAACAAATCTAAATATTCTGAATAAAATCAAAATATCAAACAGTTCACTTTGCACAACCGGTCCGTTCAACATAATGTCATTTAAACACAATTTTTTTTTTGTTTTCATTCTAGTATCAAATACGGCGCGGACAGGCGTTGTTTTGCTGTTTGGATTTATAACGGCATGATGGGGTAGAAAATAAATATTTCCTGCTCTCAAATCATAGTTGGAAATATCAAAATATTCAGCATGGTTCTGATCAATGTAATCTTGTATGAACTGTTTATATTTTTGACATAAATCATCATCTTTAGACAACCTTTTTTCTAGATTATATAATCTTTGTAATGCACACGAAAAAGAATCCCCAAGTTGCACGTTTTCTAATTCCACTTTTAATGGCAAAGCTACAGAAAATCTTTTATTTACTAATTTGACAGACTCCTGAAAAACTTGCTCATCTAACTGGTGCTCGGTACTACCTTCCTTAAAAACGCTAGGTACTTTTTCACATTCCCAAAAATTGGACATGGTGGCATCAATATTATGAACTTGGGTTTCTTGTACATTATTTATAATATTAGGAAAATTATTACCTTGAATAGTTAGGCATAAATTGGAAGACAAGCTTGTGCCAGAATATACTGATAAATATCAAACATTCTTTTTTGTATTTTTTTAATTTCATGTGCCTAAATAGGCAAATACCTACATCTCCATTTTTAAAAATTCGCATACCTTTTCTTATTTTGGGTACTAGCCAGCCATGCGAAAAGTGCTGTTTTCACAGCTGTACGATACTTTTTTAATACGTATAATAATTTAGAATTTTGCCAGTTTTGGTACGGTAATCAACATCTGGCAAGACTGAGTTATAAGCAGTTTCAGCGCGTTCAAACGCCGTTCCGTTTTGATTTCGCTCATGAGCCGTATTATCGCGATTTCTGAATCGGTACGCGAGTAATCGCTGTCAGTACTTTGAGCCGTGAAATCTGATTCGGAATACAGCCTTTGTAAGTGAAGTCCTTTATAAGAGTGGGAGTAGAATGGATCCGGCAGTAGGTCCGTAGGGGAAGTAAAACTACGTTTTAAGAGGCGGGACTCTCATATATCAATTTTGGTGTCATGCTCTGTCGCGGCGCCACTAATGCCGAATTTGTTGGTAATAACATCGTTGAATGTTCATACTACGTACTGTAGCGTTGTGTTACGCTTCGGTGTTCGAAACTTTTTTCGTGTTTTTATCAGTTTTTTTTTCTTTTTCTAATTTCTAATTTTGAATTCGATTTTGAAAGGCTTTTGTTTTTTTTGGCATTCAATTTCATGACTCGGTTTTGAGCAATTGAGAAAGTGCTGCAGAATTTTGATTTTTGTGCTATTTCATTAATAAAGTTTTAAAAAGCTCTTGTTATTTATCAAAAGCTTATTGATGCCATTTCTAAAAGCTTCGTCAGTGAGGGAACAGTGAAGAACCTCTTAATATCAGTTTACCTGGAAGACAGCTTCAGGTTCGAGCTGCCAGCTCACCCTTGAGAGGGGACGGTCCTGGTTGTGACGTCGGGGATCGGTGCACTGGACCCTAGGTTGCTGCTGTGGTCGCGCGTGTGATTAATCCTGGCAGCAGTCTTGCTGCATCATCGGGGACCTGGGCATCGGTCCTTTGGAGGTTGCTGCTGTAGCACGTGTTGCCAAAGTGTTGATTTCGGGACCTTCGGCAGGGAGTGCGGTGTTGTTTGTTAGAAGTGTACCGGTTTTAACGTACTATTTTTAACGTACATTTTAAATTCAGATAGGTTTACTCTGTAAACAAACCCTTAAATTGGTACGTTGAAAGTTTGGTTAGTTTTTTCCCTAAATTCAAACCGGCTCTCCACGCCACCGTCATTCTTTCCAGGCTGTAAACTTTTGGCTTTTCGTTAATCTCCATACTTGGCCTACAGTTTTGTTGCGCAATAATTCCTTAGACAGGTAGGGGTCTAATTTCATCACTATCACAGGAGTCTCATACTAATTTTGGGGAACTGTTATGAGATTTGTTATTTTTCTGTTCGGTTTTTAATTCTAAATTAAGTTAGACATTTTTTTCCCTTGTTTCTGATTTTGTATTTGTTCTTTTTGTGTGTTTTAAATTGAGTTTTTATTTTGGTAAGTTTCTTTAAATCAAATCTTGGCTTTTAATACCTTGAATTAACCTAAATTATATTCGTGTATTGTAGTTCTTTTGACTTTTTATTTTTAATACTACAGTACATAGTGAACGTGAAAAAAAAATGTGTAAAGTGTGTAAAATGTGTAAAAGTCTAAAGAAGAAAAAAAATATTTTTTATGGCGCCGCTACAGAGCATCTCTCCAGAGACGCCACTCGGTATCCATACTTCCCGATACATTTTGTTCAAAATTTTAAGTACATATTAATGTACGAACGCTGTTTTGAGTGTACGTATAAAAACAATAACAATAATGCAATAAATAACTATGATTGAGCGTGTCAAACCCCGCCTACATAAGTACATAGGACAATGACAATGCCTATTTCTTTAAGAACATCTAAGTAAAAAAGGATTTGCTAATATTCTTTGGCAGGCGTCTAGCGATAAAACTTCGAAACCTACCCTACACCTACCCTACCGTACACCTACCTTAAACCGGGTTACTTACTTGATCTAATGACATTTGAACGATATTCGTTACAACGAACACTATTAATCTACAGTACAGCGAAGTTGTTCTTGTTGTTGTTGGTGTATCTATGTAACTTCCGTACTATGTAACGTTATAATTTTTTCTCACTGTATTTTATTATATCTATGTAATGTTATACTGCTAATAACTAGGTAGGGTAGGTGTAGAGGAGGTGTAGGGGAGGAGTAGGAGAGGTGAAGGCTAAGTGTAGGGTAGGTGTAAGGTAGGTGTAGGGCAGGTGTAGGGGAGGTGTAGTAAGGGAGGTGTTTTATGTTTTTGGTGTCAATAAAGTATATTTGTATTGTATTGTATTGAGGTGTAGGGGAGGTGAAGGGTAGGTGTAGGGTAGGTGTAAAGTAGGTGTAGGGTAGGTGTAAGGTGGGTGTAAGGCAGGTGTAGGGGAGGTGTAGGAGAGGTGTAGGGCAGGTGTAGGTGAGGTGTAAGAGAGGTGTTTTATGTTTTTGATGTCAATAAAGTATATTTGTATTGTATTGTATTGAGGTGTAGGGGAGGTGAAGGGTAGGTGTAGGGTAGGTGTAAGGTAGGTGTAGGGCAGGTGTAGGGGAGGGTGTTGAACTTGGTTTGACATAAATGGAGTCCTACTTTTTTTACCGTTGCCTTGTTTACAAGTATTTTATGACCCTAGGGCAGGTATTATCTAACTAAAGCTACTGTGTACGAGTATGTGTAGTTAATAGAAACTAAGTATCTATTATGTAACCTTTTCAAGAACGTCTGAATAGAAAAAAAGAGATTAGTTTAGGAAAGAGAAGAAAGAGGTTATATTTTATCGCTCTTGAATTAAATATTTAAATCAAAACATAACATGTAAATATACAAACACATACAATAGACATACATACATACATTCTCATATAAAAATTTTTTAACAACAACTTATCAACCCACACGATGAAGCAGAATATTTTTTTTTTATTACGTTATGATAGACGAGTTGCAAACGTTCCCATGATACAGGTATTTTTCCTGTTTGGGAGACAGAGATCTACATCTTTGTACTGAAGTTTTTGTCGGTAAGTCTGTAATGTATTATGAACGTTGGTCTGTAAAAAATAATTTTAACGAAAAAAATAAAAACCTTCTTCAAATTCCATAGATGTTTATTTGCACTAAAAAGTAACAAATAAAAAAACATTTTACATGAAACATTAAAAATAAAATATCCTCATAAAGTAGTGTGTTACGTAAATATTTATAATTTTGTACTTCCTTTTGGAGTCGGTGCCAGCCAAACAAACGACTACGACGACGGATCGCTAAAGTCAGTATCATGAATCATCCTATAAAACAATACTCGTAGTTCCGTCGCCTACAATTTTTGGCTGGCACCGACTCCAAATCCTTTTTTACAAAATTGTAAATATTTACGTAACACACTAATCATGCGGATATTGTATTTTTTATGTTGCATGTAAAATGTTTTTTTTTTATTTGTTACTTTTTAGTGCAAATAAGCATCTATGGAATTTAAAGGTTTTTTTTTTTTTTGTTAAATTATTTTATTTTTATATTTTCAGTGTTTAGGTTACGTTTTATGTTAGTAATTAATTATAATTTTGACACTTTTTCTTGAAAATCAGCAGCTAGGTTTTGCTATTTACGACTGTTTCAGTACAGCGATATTATTTCATTTTATTTGTGGTTTTTATTTTTAAGTCTTCCGTGCTTTGCAAAGCGCAGTAGTTTATACCGTCTGTATCTCCAATAGCATTAAAATAAATAAATGGTCATTTAATAGTTTCCAAGATAGTCCGGCTGGCCATTTAAGTGACAATGCCTACATAATAATACTTTACTTCTTCGTTGTTAAGGAGTGTCAAGCGGTTCTCTTCAAATTAATGATGTGAACCTAGGCTGGTTTCTTCTTTATCATCATGTTGGTTGTAAGGTAGACAACCAACCTCACAAACCCATACAGTATTAATATAGTATATCGTCCGGGTGTCAGTGTTATAGAGCCGCCACCATAGGCCACTGACTCGGATGGGGTAACGAATGCTTCCGTAGATAGAAGCCGAGACCCACGCCTTAACGTGCCTTCCAAAGCACGGAATCATTATTTTTTCGGACAATCAGGTGATTTAATGTATTGTCCTAACCAGCAATATCCTAACCTAGAGTAAGTCTCACAAAGACATTTTGGTTTAACAGTGTCCTTACTGGGACTCGAACCCGGGACTTCCATAATGAGAGTCAAATACTTGACTAGTCGCCCACAGAGGCTGTATTGCGATGCATACGACTATCACCAGTTGAGGAGTTTCCACATTTATCTCGTACTTCATCATTAGACTTGTAGATTCGACAGCCTTTTTTAACCGACTTCAAAAAAGGAGGAGGTTCTCAATTCGTCTGTATTTTTTTTTTTTTTACGTATGTTATTAGATATCTCCGCCAATTGTTAACCGATTTTAATAATTCTTTTTTCATTCGATAGGATTTACTCTCGAGGTAATTTCGTCAAGATCTGATGGTGGAACATGAGGTAAAACTTGGAAATTCCTCAACGGAATGTAGCATTCGCGTCGTTATTCGTCTATTCTTTTAGTCATATTTCAGTCAGTTTTCAACCGATTTTGATGATTCTTTAAAATCTGATGATGAAATAAGAGATAAAAGCGGAAACTTCTCAACCAGTGATAGCAACATGCATCGCGCGCGATACCGTTTGTGGTGGAATGTTGCTAGGCAACGAAATAAATTTGTTTTGTCAGTTTGCTGAAAATCTACGTTTCCGTTGTTCCATATAAAATTATATTATTCGATTTTATCACATTTTTTGGCGACCGTGACAGGATAAGAACCTGCTCGGATATTGTATTGGATATCACAAATAATTTAGCTTCTATGGCCGAGTGGTCGAGTATTTTACTCTCTTTACGGAGGTTTCGGGTTCGAATCCCGGTGAAGACACTCTTAAACGAAAATGTCCTTGTGAGACTTTTTTCAGTTTAGTTGGGACATTGCTGCCCGATTCACCTGATTGTCTGAAAAGAAAGATGATTCCGTGATTCGGAAGGCACGTTAAGCCATGTGTCTCGGCTCTAATATCTACAGAAGGCGTCGTTACTCGTGCTAAGTCAGTGGGTTTTGACAAGGGCCCGGTACTATATTAACTGTGTGAGGGTATGTGAGGTTGGTTGTCGACCTTACAATCCACAATATGAAGAAAAAGAAGAAGCCAGCCTACGTTCACTATCTGTATGTAATCAGCTAACGACAGACTTTCAAGATACCATCTCAAACCTGAAACTCCTTACGAATAGCCCAAGTATCGGGGTAAACTATAAGCTTATTAAGAGGGAAGAATAGTACGTGCTCGTCCATACAAAAAGAGAAAACGTTTTTCCACTTCTAAATATTTTCCAATCTCCATGATTTTTTAGTATGTTATTGACACAATGAATGACTAGGTTTATAAATTTTTCTTTTTACAAAATTCGCTATAGATTCAAACTTATATAGGCACCTCAAGTAACGTAATTTTTATGATTAAAACTGTGTCGAATCAAGCCGTTTGTTGAATAAAAACAATGTTTTTTTTTTAAAAACCAAACCCATGAACCTAGAATATATTGTGCTGAAACAATCGACATCAAAATAAAAGTGATTTGTTGAAATTTAGTTATTGAAAACCGTTTTCTCCCGAAATGGGAATTTCATCAAGATAAGTACCTATTGTCAGTCGCGAGCTGCAACGCTCTCGCTCTCTCTCCCGGGGGCATGAGCGCACGAGCAATAGCAAATGTTTTCCTAAATATCTATTTCGTTAGGATCGCGAAGCTATTCTTTCCTCTTAGCATTGTCAGTTTAGTGGCCAGCTGGACTACTAAATGACCTCTTACTTCGTAGCCTCTTACCCAGTTTAACTTATGTTATTTTCGAAACAATCATTAATAATATAATAAACAACTAAACGCGCTTGCATAGCACGAAAGACGCAGTTTAAACTAAGCAAATACCAAAAATACGAGAGTATAATATCTTTGTACTGAAACTGTTAAATAACAAAACCTAGCTTTGGATAATGAAGAAAAATAATAGGAAATGTGTTGAGGTTAAGATTAATTACTTACATAAAATATATTGAATGAAACACTGAAAATCATAAAATAAAAATAATTTTAACAAAAAAATAGAAACCTCCTTCAAATTACCTTATATGGTTATCTCCACTAAAAAGTAACAAATAAAATAACATTCCAGATGGAACATGAAAAAAAATATTGCCAATATCCTCAATTAAGTAGATAGGTAGTGTATTAAGTAAATATTTAGAACTATGTACTTCCTTTTGGAGTCGGTGCCAGCCAAAAATTGTAGATGACGAAACTACGAAAATTAATTTATCGAATGAAACCTACCCAGACTAGGCAATTGTATACGCTATTACAATAAGGTCCCTACTGATATTAAAAACTTGCCTTTAGACAAGTTTAAAATAATTATAAAACAGAAATTGTATAAAAAAGGTTACTATAGGATATCTGATTACTTAGAGGACAGATGTCCATGGGAATAGATTGCTTGAGTGGCAGGCCTTTTCGATATTTAATTAGCATTAATTTTGTAATATTTTAATTTTTTATTTAAAAAAGGAAACACAAAAGATGCGACGACTGTGGAGTTTCTTCGGTGAGCTCTTCTCCACAGATTCCGCCATTGTGTTAGCGAACTCACCCAAAAAAATGTAATGACGGATCTAAGTGATGTAATAACATCCTATGGAAATAAATTATTTTGACTTTGAGTTTGACTTTAGATTTTAACAAAATTTATACAGGTTTACCCACGTGGGTAAACCTGTATAATAATTAAAATCGGATAAAAATTTACTGAAATATGACCAAAAGTATAGACTAATAGTGATGCGATTTCTACCTTCCACTAAAGAATTTCCAAGTTTTACCTAATATTCCACTATCAGATCTTTATAAAAAAAATATGGGATCACCTCAAAGGTAAATCCTAACTAATTAAAAACGAATTACTAAAATCGGCTCACAATTGGCGGAGATATTTACTAACATACAGATAGCTACTGTATAAAACGTTGAGAAGTTCCCTTGACTGTCCTTCGTCTTCATCATCAGACCCCTAATGACTGTCACAATACCCATCTAAGTGTAAAGTTCTCATCAATACAAATTAATCAAGACCAAACACCAGGTAATTGCTGTAATTCGTTGAGGAGTTCCCTCAACTGTCTTTTGGCTCCATCATCAGATCGACTCCAGACCTTCATTAAATAGTAGTGCTTTAAAATACTTAATGAAAAAATTAAAAGACGCACTAGTCGTCACTACAATTTTCGAAGGTTCCCCTCTATTTCTCTGACATGCCATTATCAGGTCCTGGTTTCCTTATCATTGTACTATTCTTGGAATTTCTAAAAAAAAATTATCAAAATCGGTTCATAAACGACGAAGTTATCCGCGAACACACATAATATTTACACATAAATATATATATATATATTTATATGTCGGAACGCGGCGACGGAAACATCAGGTGGGAAAACTATAAGAAAAGTCCTTAATGTGGGCGTATAAACGTGAACATAGGTAGTAGAGCCGAAACGGAGAGATGATTTCTATGGCTTGTGCTGTGCGCGGGCGTCCAAGCGAGACTGCCTCTCAAAAATCGTCGCACCATGCTCTACGCGCATTTACTTAGCTAATATACCATAGCCCAGTAGTTCTCATACTTTTTCAGCGGTTTCCAAACAGCCACCAAAGACTTCATCCATGAGCTAGAGTCGAGCTGCTAGATTTATAACTCACGCTCCAGTTCGGTCTACGTATCCTACGCCCCGACATATATATATATATTTATATTTATTTTGTTGGTATACTGAGGTGTTATTTATATTCTTGATAATGTCATTGATTATTGATATTTTTAATTAAATTACATTGTTAAGTATAAAAACAACTTGTCATTAGGAAGAGCAGGGCCTCCTAACACAGGCTTTGCTTAACAGGAGACCCTGACAACAAACTGTTCAAGTTTTCCATAAGCTAATAAAGAATTCATTTATTATTATTATTAAGAGTAAAATACATTTTATTTAATCTTCTTTACATTTTATTTTCTAATTCACAATCAATTCTACTTTACACATTTTCTAATAACAAAACCATTATAAGTAAGAAAGCGGTACAGACATAATGTTCGTAATTTTACGCGCTATTCCGCTAATTTTATCACATGAACAATTTAGTTTGCTAAACCAAACCTTAGACAAAAAAAGTAAATGTTCTCTCGTCTTAACGTTTTTATTTCTCTTCATATTCTTCATCTATATCATCGGTTGCTGTAGAAGAGTTGTTGAATATGGTGTTGACGATTGTTTTGAGCGTCTTCCTTGCCCCTTGCCTCAACAACGTGAGTTTGAACTGCATCAGCACGATTAGGTAAGTAGACATGAATGAGATATTCTGAAATTTAATACAAACTTATTTTTTACTGCATAATAAGGAAATTAGAAAACAAATAAATGTAATGGTAATGAGCAAATATGTATATATTTTTTCATAAACGGGTTCAGTTGTTGCGGGGCATAAGTCTCCACTTTTTCAACACTATAATACATATAAGATATTTTTATATAAAATATCTTACTTGAAAATTCTTGTAAAAAAGCCGATAAAAGGGATGGTTTTCCAACTTAATGCAACATCTTTCATAGTACATACAAACTTATAGGTTTACTTTAAGACTGGTCAGTAATACTTATAAAAAAAAAAATGAACAACACGTTTTAACGCACTAAAAAGTATAAAATAACTTTTATTGAGATTTTTATTGGTGTACTTAAAACACAAAAACTCTTGTAGAACTTAAAACGAAAAACGTGGGGTGCATGGAATAAATATTCTAAAACTATTTAAAAAAAAACAAAAACCTCCTTAAAAAGTAAAACACATTTGTTTGCACTAAAAAGTAACAAATAATATTAGCAAATTACTATCAGTACGGAAACTTTATATACTTTGCATAGTTCTAAATTATCACAAAGGCTTACCTTATGACCATGCTGTACTAAGCAGGAGAAGAATGGATTTGGTAGCCTCTGTGTACCCTTCTCGCACGGCCTTCGCTAAGCGACAATATGTTACCCAAGCCCCATACTTATATAACAAAATAAATCGTTTGCTTAAGATCTATCCCTTGCTATCACATTCCTGTAAGTTATCCCTGACAGAGTGGTTGTACACGCTTACATGTGACGATGTAGAGGAACTTCTATTAAGACTTGTTTAAATGGCATGGTCACCTAATCTATCTTTATTGACACGTTAAGTTTCGGTATACGGTAACTGCTTCCCGATCCCAAGGATATGTATTATATCCGTAGGGTGTACCGAAATGTTTTTATCTGATTTTTGCCTAGATGGCACTTTTGTTTGGATGGCATGGTCTCCTAATCTATTTTTATTGACATGTTAAGCTTTGGTATACGGTCCCTACTTTCCCGATCCCAAGGATTTGTAACTATCAAATCTGTAGGGTATACCGAAATGTTTCACCTCGGATTTTTGCCTTGAATTCAATTTTTTGTTTTGTTCAGAAGGCATGGTCACCTAATCTTTTCTCCTGTAATGATAATTTTTGTATACGGTCACTGCTTCCCAATCCCAAGGACCTGTACCTAATCCGTATACAGAAATACTATAATGATTTATCTGATTCTTGATGTCCTTCCGTATATGGTCCTAGTCTACCGATCCCAAGGATCTCCATATCCGTAGGGTATACAGTGAGTATGTAATATCTCCTTCTGGTCCTAGTCTACCGATCCCAAGGATCTCCATATCAGTAGGGTATACAGTGAGTAATCGTATGGTATTCCAACTGTGAATATTCTATCTTATACTAACAATACTCAACCTAGGCTCAGGTAACTATCTACCTTCTAAGACGCCTTATCACAAATCGCTCGTCTGCACATTACATATACATGCACTGCGCGCGCACTCACACACCCCAACATACATTCACTCACACACACACTCCCCTACACACATACACTTACATAAGTACCTTAACATCTATCTATATACATCTACCTTATCACATACAAACACACGTACTCTCGCACACCAAACCGCGTTGACCTCACACCTTCGCTAACCTGTCTGGTCTCCTCATTAACTGTGTAGTATTAGGCATAACCATAATTCATCTAGACTAAATCCTGATTTTAGTAATATAAAATGTTGGAAGAGCGTGGCATTCCCATCACAAGTGTCTATGACTACTTACTGGGAAGCCTCGACACTGTACTGGTAAGGATTTTTGTAAATAAAGCATTTTTTTTTTAAATTAATAACTATTTATGTATGCAAGATTGACATTAATAAAAATGGTCAATAGAATACAATTCAATCACTTTTACTTTTTAATATTTACGTAAAATAAACAACACTTTTTGTAGTCGGTGCCAGCCACGAATCGCAGGCATTCACAGTTTGTTCTATTATTTATAAACTTTCTTCATCTTAATTTTTATAAACCGCTCTAAAGTAAATAAACTTAAAAAAACAAAAACAGGCACACGTTCTCGACATTGTTCCCGCCCGAACGGGTCAGGGCAGGCGTCGTCGACGGTTGTTTTCGAAATTCATTTCTTTTTGTGTGCATATTCTTTGAAATTAGCTTTGATGATTTAAGTTTGTGTAAAATATTTTGTTAGGTTCGGTTGAGTTAGTTCTTAGGTGCTTGTTATATAATTTCGTTCATGTTTTTATGTACAATAATTTCATGACCTTGTTAATAATTTTGTGTAAAGCGCTACAAAGTTTTTTTTTAGTTTGTTTCTGATTTGGATGACATTAACTATAAAGAGCGCTGATTTTTATATTTAAATAACATTTTGTCGTTCATATATTTATGTAGAAGCTGGAGGGTTGCATGCAACCATGCTTCAACGTTATTTTGTTTAGTTTCTTCTTAGCTTTGGCTGGACCAACCAATATAAAAAGAGTTAATAAATTAAATTGTAAATATTAAATAGGATTGTATTATAATAGCATAGCTTTTTTAGGTATAATATATCTTTGTAAAAAACGCTCTACAATGCTACTACGTTTAGGTTTTTTCTTGGCTGGCACCGACTACAAAAAGTGTTGTTTATTTTACGTAAATATTAAAAAGTAAAAGTGATTGAATTGTATTCTATTGACCATTTTTATTAATGCCAATCTTGCATACATAAATAGTTATTAATATTATTTGTTACTTTTTAGTGCAAACAAATATGTTTTACTTTTGAAGGAGGTTTTTGATTTTTTTTTAATAGTTTTTATTTTATTCTTTTTAGTGGGTACTGCAGCACGTTTGCAAACTTTTCGGATTATTTACGATTATCTTGTAGTGTGAGGTATCGTTGGATAGGTCTTTTAAAAATAATCGGGGTTTGCCTGAAACCATTTTTCGATGTTAGCGTAAGTTTTGAAAATATTTCGTTTTAAAGTGCTTATTTTTGTTAGTCAAATTCCCCCCCCCCCCCCTTTCCCTACCAGCGAAACCGTTATAATTATATGGAAAAGTGAAAAAAATCATGGTAGTAGTGCATATGATGAATTTAAAAGAAAAACTATCAACATCAAGTAGGCTTTACAGTTTATCTAATAATAGACCAACTTATAAAATGTACTTGTACAAATATCATAGAAAAATATTATTTTGGTGGACGTTAACTGCCTTAAACAGTACATAAATTAGTATGGGACAACTACGGAACCCTACACTTTGCGTGGCTCGACACGTGCTTGGCCAGTTATTTTATTACAGGACGAACCGCAGAACCTTCAATTGCCTCTTAACAAAACTAGATAAAGTCTCACAAGAACAGTCTCCACCGGGATTCGAACTCGGAACCTCCGTGAAAAGAGTCAAACACTAGACCGCTCGGCCAGAGAGGCTATACTGTTTGTATTTTTTTAATTTTTTTATTTATTACAATGCAACAACCGTATCACGATGCATGTTGCTTTTACCAGTTGAGGAGTTTCCGCTTTTATTTGCTATTTCATCATCAGATTTTAACAAAATTGGTATGGATCTATTTCTAAAACACGTTCTATCGAATCAAAATCGGTTGAAAACTGACGGAGATATGACTAAAAGAATAGACGAATAACGACGCGAATGCTACATTCCGTTGAGGAATTTCAAATTTTTACCTCATGTTCCACCGTCAGATCTTTACGAAATTAATATGGAACCACTTCAAGAGTAAATCCTATCGAATGAAAAAAGAATTATTAAAATCGGTTAACAATTTGCGGAGATATCTAATAACATACATAAAAAAAAATACAGACGAATTGAGAACCTCCTCCTTTTTTGAAGTCGGTTAAAAAGTAGAGAACGAGGCGATGGCTGAAAAACAGCATAGCTGTAACCTTTTCACTGTTTAACTTTAACTTTTTTTTTAACTTATTTTCATGTCTATCTGTACTACTTATTGATACATAACATATTGTTAATTTAATGACAATTAATAAAATGTCTTCTAATTCTTATTAGTGCCAGGAGTTGTTGTGTTATGTCTTGAAAACTTAAAAATAGTTATTATTAGTATATTTTTTACAGTGCAATACAATTGATGTGTTTTTTTACTATTGGAAAGACTCGCGTTTGACCATTATTCTAGCTGATGGAAATTGATTATAAGGTGAAAGATGGACCACGCTCGCCTAGAAGATGTCTATGATTTTTTTATAATGGGGCTAAATTGTAATCTATAGTTTTTTGAGAAACACGTTTTTCGTTTTATGTCCTACAAGAATACTATACCAATAAAAATCTCAATAAAAAATATTTTTTACTTTATAATTATTTTGTTCTTTTTAGTCCAGCACATTAAAATTTTGCAAGATACCCGAAACATCACGAAGGACTAAATTGCTAAGACGATTGAGACGATCGAGACGAGATTGAGACGTTGTTACGATGAAATTACCTTCCGGCTTCATCCTGAGACCCTGGACATCACGTAGGACTGAAGATCTTGTCAAGACAAATTCAACGAGCCCCAACACGACAAGGTTATGTTGCGACGTTGAATAGTTCCTATGGCCAACTTCCGGCTCCACTATGAAATCCCATCACATATGACTAAAGATCTAGTCAAGATAAATCCAACGGGCCCAAACAGTACTAGGTTATGTTGAGTAATTGAGGAAATACAGCGGCCACCTTCCGGCTCCATCATGAGATCCTGGACATCACGTATGACTAAAAATCTTGTCAAGAGAAATCTGACGAGCCTAAATATGATGAGATTATGTTGTGTATTTGAGGAGTTCCTATGGTGATCTTCCGGCTCCATCATGAGACATCATGTTTAATTAAAGATCTGGTCAAACCAAATCCAACGAACCCAAACACGATTAGGTTATGTTGTTTATTTTAGGAGTTCCTATGGCCACCTTCCAGCTCCATCATGAAACCCTAGACATCACGTATAACTAAAGATCTTGTCAAGACAAATCCAACGAGCCCAAATACGACGAGGTTGTGTTGTGTATTTTAGGAGTTTCTTTGGCCACCTTCCGGCTCCATTATCAATCAGACTAGCTTCATGATAATCATAATATTGCATTGTCAAGTTTACTAAATTTCAGCACAATCGAATGACAGCACGTGCTCCAAAAATGAGTTGCAAGATTCGGACCGATTAAACAAACAAACAAACAAACAAACAAGAAAGCGATTTAATAAAAATGCGTTAAAAATACCATCGATCTCCTTATAGTTAGTCCTACTTACTGCAGTGAACAGCTCCCTATTGATATTGGTGAAGCCGTCCAGGTTCATGATGGGAGGATTCTTGGCGATGGCAACGAGAAACATCTCCACCTCACGCTGGGTGGAGTGATCGATGGCACTCAGATTCACGTTCAGAAGACGGATTTGAAATTCGTGACCAACCTGCAAAAATACTTTATTTATTGAAAACATCATTATCATCACCATTACCATCATTTCAAACAAAAGACATCCACAGCAGGACAAAGTCTCCCCTAAGAATCTACACAACAGTCCACCTGGCTGGCAGGGGGGCGTCCCACACTGCTCCAACGCTCATCGGTTCTACGACAGACGTGGCCAGCCCACTGCCAATTCAGCTTGCCACACTTCTGGACGATACCTTAGTCCTCTGCCGGATGATTTAGTTTGGGACACACAAATACTTAATTATGTTAAAAGTTTATATCGTGCAAAGAAAAGTACTGGGCTCAGCGTTTGTCACAAGTACTTACTAAAGAACAAGTTCTTGTAACACTGATTTTCAGCCATGTAATCGAATTGGTCTACGGGCATCCTTTGTTTGATTAGGTCTTATTCTAAGAATCTTAATAGTGGCCAATCTAGCGCTATTTTTATACTTTCTAAATAAGGTATTATTTATGTATCTTTCTTTTGTTGACAAGTTCTTTGTTTATTTCAAGATGTAAATTTATCAAACCTTTCTTGACGCGTGGTATGCTTCGTTGCAGATTATGAACAACAACGTCATACAGTACCCGACGATGACGAACAAGCCCAATTCCTTATAGCTCAATCCATGCTCAAGGATTTCAGATAAAGCTCCATACAGAGATATGATGGTGGTAAAGAATATTACCATGCAATAGATTCCATACATGTTAGAATATGCTCGGCCTGAAATGGTCATAATCATAAACATTGAAGAAAAATAAGCATATGATTGTCTGTACTTTTGTTGTGCGTAAAATCTTGTAAGTTACTATTTTAGTAGACAAAATCAAAGAAATGTTGACCACTTATCAGCTTAATTTAGATTTACTTGACAAAACCGTCTATTATGATTATGACGCTGCTTCCACACTTTGGTTTATTGTGATCTTCAAAGATTGCTGTCAAGTTCAAATTTATGTGGACCTATTAATGCTACCATTGAGAATATTATTTTTCCAAAATAAAGTTAATTTCGAAGTCTATAAAAATACATATTATTAGGCTATAAAGATACATATTCAAACCTAGTTGTTGCATCATGTGCGAGAGATCAACCCACAGATGTCGATACTGTGCGAGTTTCAAAGCTGGGTTTTCTGCTTCCAGAGCCTTATGCAAGTTCATTGCAAGACCTTTGGACGCTGTCCCAAAGGCGTTGCAGTTTATGTACCTAGAAGTGGTAAATGTCAGAATAGAGTACTCAAGCACACAAGGCTTTTATTCACATATTTCTTGAATTGTTGGATTTTATATTAAACTTTGCCTTTGCACTAACTAATGTGACTTAAATTTACTAAAAATATTATTATATTATTATTTTAAACTTGATAATCTAAATTAAGATTAATCAATATTTGCGCCAACGGTTCAGTTTCATGCGTCCTGAGGACAAGCCTTGTCGTTCTCATGTCCGCACTCTTCTTGCTCTACCTTCTCACCGTACTGGCTTCCATTCTAATTCATTCACTGTTCACGCTGCGAGAACTCTCTTCCACATACTATCCGTGATAGCCCCTCTATCGCTATCTTCAAAAACCGAGTTAAGGAGTATTATCTTTCATTGTCAAAGTAATCCGTGATATATAAGTATATATTTATTTATGTATGTTTTATTATAATGTATAATTTATATATATAGGTGTATATGTATAAATATAATATGTAAATATAAGTATTGTTAGGTAAAAGTTTATGTTTTATTTATTGCGTATAATGTTTAGGTACATTTAGTTATAAAGTAGCTGTGGGTTATCTGGTTCTTCCTATATTATCATTATATTTTATTTCTTAAGTTGTGCACGTTTTGTCCGCGTCTATTGTTATCTCCCTTTTCTCTTCCGTAGGTCTGCTGCTGGAAGATATTTCTTTAGAAATATGTAGGCCTGTTGTGTCGTTTTTCTTTGTGTTATTGTAATTTTCTTGTTTAATGTGTACAATAAATGGTTAAATAAATAAATAAATAAAATGATATTATTATGTGAAATTATATTATGTTATGTGATGTAATATTTCAATGGTAATAATCAAATTATTCTAGATGTCTCTTTTTTTATGTTACCAAAGGGAGCAAAATCCATCAAGCATTGCAATGATGTGGTAGTAAGCGAAAGAATGCCACAACTCAAAGTCATCTTGTAAGTAATGTTGCGACAGTATCACGGCGAAGCTCAAGGCCCAGGAGAAGACGCAGAGGCCCCAAGTCAAGGAGTACAAGTTCGGAAAGACAATGGGTGTGCCGGTGATCTTCAAATATTTCAACTGTAACATCAAGTTATGGTATAAAAGATCCACCCACTACACTTGAACTATCATAAAAAATGTTTAAAATAATCAATCTAAATTCAAATTTATCATTCAAATTCATTAAAATAAATAAATAAAACAATCTTTCATTAAAATAATGCTAAGATTAAACTCCATTTTTTTTTAATATATCTATATTTAAATACTTGGTTGTTAGCTTCCGCAAAACTAGTTATTATAAGAAAATCCCCAACCGACTTACAGTCACACTCATTCAAGAGTGAGTCTTAAAATACTGCGCAATAAAATGAAGTTCATATTTAAACCTGATAATGTGTCCACATATTTTTGAAGATTGCCACTTGAGGTCCATGTCTCCACGATGCCACTGGCAGCAGAAAGTGCGGTATAAGGATACTCAAAAATATAATATTGTAGATGACTTCATCGAACCTCTTATTGGAACTCTTTTGAAAGTTTTCTAAACGCTCCTTTCCCACTAAAAGGAAAACATATTTTCGAATAAAATGATCCATAAAATTTTATGCTATATTATATATATATATAAAGAAGAATTTAAATTCAAATACCTTTGACGACGATAATGCATTCAAGACTCCACACGATGTAAGCCCAGAATGTCGCTTTTGATATCCAGTTGTACGTGGTCCGTTTAGTAGTTTGAGCGGCTAAAATATGATTTTATGTTGAATGTTTTTAGAAGCCTTAATAATTGTTAATAAATACAATCACATCTAAATGCGGTGAACAAAACTACATGAAGCTATAAAAAAAACTTTTATGTCCAGCTAGTAAGCCATCACTGTGAAAATTTCATGATTACCTTTAGGCACCCTCATGATGGGCATGACTCCCATGATCTGGAAAAGTACGAGCAGGCTCTTGGTGGTAATATAGAAGCTGTCGTGTTTATCCAGCAGTGGCCCATCCTTGTCTGTTATCTCCGGCCCATGGAGGTCCTTCTCATCGTAATCTGTAAACATGAGATGGGTAGATTTAGACCAAAATGCTTCCAGGGTAAAATCATCATCACCATCACCACCACCGTCATCGTGTCATGCTCTTTCGCGGCGCCACTAATGCTGAATTTGTTGGTGATAACATCATTTCATGTTCATACTACCTACATAGTGTACGTGAAAAGAAATAATGCGTACGTTCAAAGTAAAGAAGAGAAAATTCATTTTTATAGCGCCGCTACGAAGCATCACTCCAGCGGCGCCACTCGGTATCCATACCTCCCGATACATTTTGCTTAAAATGTTAAGTACATATTGATGCACGAACGCTGCTTTGAGTTACCTACGCAGAAAAAAAAAAATATGCCTTAAATAAATATCAAACCCCGCCCACAGACATAGGGCAAAGACAATGCCTTGCCCGTAGTCCACCAGGTGGACCATGGGTTTCATTGAAGCGCCGCCGCATGCAGATAAAGAATAGATCTGAAAATGGTGGCGGGTACGGTACAGTTGGCAAAACAAGTTCTCAAAAATAGATTTTTCTGACTTTTTTTTGTTATTAATTATTCCTTTTTTATTATTATGATTTAAAACGGGACGGGACGGGCGTATTATTATTATTATTAATTAATGGTACTAATAATAATGACAAAAAATATTAACAAAATAAATAAGGAGCAAGGGTAAATAAATGTAACACTGGATTATTTAATTTGTCTTTATTATTTATTTGTGTTTAAATTGCTTCAGGAGGCGAGAAACGGTTTTATTAACCGCTTGCGTGAAGTAAAAAAAAAATGTATGCGAGCGGACGCCATTTTCAGGTCTATTCTTTATCTGCTCACCTATTTCTTTATAAGAACATGTAAAAAATGTGAAAATGCTCACGGTGGTGGTAGTGTATAAGATGAATTATAAAGGAAAATTGTCAACAGCAAGTAAGCTTTACAAGTTATCGAATAATAGACTTATAAAATGTACAAGTAAAAAGATTTGGTACAAAATACAAATATCATACAAATATTATATCGGTACAAATATTTTGTTGAATATTTACTGTCTGAATCAGGTATCTAAGTAGTATTGGACAACTACGGAACCCTACACTTTGCGTGGCCCAACACGTGCTGGGCCGGTTATTTTTAATCAAGTCAGTACAATTTACTTATATTTCAATTTAATTTTAATATTTTTATTACGAAAAGGTATTGATTGTCAAAATGCGTTCTGATGTAGTTAGTATGAGTCAACCTGAGACGATTGCTATGGAAAGTTGAGACTAATACTAACGACAAGACATTTGTCAACGTACTCCGCGAACTCCTACACAACCGTCGAGTTCAGGTCCATCTCCTGTCCGAAAAAAGTCGTTGGAGAACACAAAAAAATGGTCTGCCTCAAGGCAGCGTCTTGGCGCCCATTCTATTCAACGTGTATACCAACGACTAGCCTCCTACACTCCACAAGTCTCGCTTCCTATATGCAGATGACCTCGCTCTGACCTCCTAAGCTTCCAACTTCGTTCAGGTTGAAGTCATCTTAACGAATGCCTTGCAAAGCCTGGGAGAGTACTATGACGCCAATTCATTAAGGCCAAACCCGAGCAAAACTCACAAGTGCGCATTCCATCTTCAGAACAAAGAGGCGAGACGTAAGCTTAACATCCATTGGCGTGGAGTTTCCATTGAGCATAACAACTTTTCGAAGTATTTGGGAATCATTTTGGATAGGTGTCTTACCTTTAAAAAAAACTGCGAGAACATCAAACAGAAGGTGCATTCAAGAAACAGCCTCCTGCGCCGATTGGTTGCTTCAAAGTGGGGAGCTTCGCCTCAAGTACTGCGGACTACTGGCTTAGCGCTTTCCTTCTCTGCGGGCGAATACACCAATCCAGTTTGGAGCCGCTCAGCCCATACGAAGCTGGTAGATACAGCATTAAATGAAACCTACCGGATTACCACTGGTTGCCTAAAACTGACCCCGGTACCAATGCTGTATCCACTAGCTGGAATAGCGCTGCCAGAAAAGAGCAAAAAGCTAGACGGTGACACCAGACACTCACTGTCCGATTATGACCCTGTACCACAAAGGCTAAAAAGCCGTTAAAACTTCATAAAGTGTGTTTCAGCGCTTCACGACAACAATCAGTCAAAGGAGAGATTGAGGTTGTGGTCACAGAGTATCGAACTTCCTAGCCCTTTCGTCCCACTGTCTGAGAATCCACCGCCTGGACATAAGTTACACTGGCTTACCTGGAAGTCTTTAAATAGGCTTCAGACTCAGGTAGGCCGAAGTAAGGAGAACCTGCTCAGATGGGGGTTCTCAGACGGTTCTAACTTGGAGTGCAAGTGTGGTGCCATCCCCCAAACGATGGAGCATTTGATGTCGTGCCCTGCGTGCCCAAGCAGCTGCACGCGGGAGGATTTGATTTACACCACTGACAGCGCAATTCTTGTGGCCAATTTTTGGGCTGAGACAGTCTAGGTTTGCCACCGACTCGAAAAGAAGAAGAAAAAGAGTAGCTGCTCGCTACTCCTGATACTAGTGTACTTCTCCGTAAATCTTTGTCTAGCTTTAAGAGTAAGTACCTACTCGCTAGACAAAGATTACGAGAGATAATGAGATTTACGAAGAGTTACACTTACAAACATGCTGCGAAAGAAGTCTTTACAGCATTAGTTCTTTCTTTTTTACACCTTGTTACACTTATCATACTCGTATTTGAAACTTATTGACCGAGCGAGCGAAGCGTCTCTGTTTCAGCTTGGCCAAATTTGCTTTTGTATGTCCATCTGTTTGTTCGTTTGTGGTTTGTTTGTTTCACTCTACAGGTCGCGTTTCTCAACCGATTCTCGTGAAATTTTGTGAGCAGGTTCGATGAACTAATAGATTTTTTTTGTCGAGTCATTTTTGGAAATTTTAAAAAATGACGGAGTTATGGGGGTTGCCAGCTTACAAGGTCTACCGCCGAGGCTGTTTTCCTCTACAGGTCACATTTCTTAACCAATAAAATAAACTAAAATAAGATAAAATAAGTTGACAAAATAAAATAAAGGTTAAAAATAAAAAAAATCAAGGGGTTGGGGATGTTTGTCGAGAAAAAAATTATTAAAAAGTTATACAGCTCACATAGCCACTACAAGGGCTGCTATTTATGTATCTGGAACTGGCCACTTTCATAAACAATATTTAAAAAGAAATTATAACATTTAAAAATAAAACTCTTTGGCTGTAAAATAAAGTTTGTTTCATTAATCTGTCAATTGTTTTTTCATTGTGGCGCCATTTTTAAAATTCATTGTCTATCATCACCATGGATTTGACTCGTGAAAATTTTCGTGCTATGATTTATTACTACTTTCGGCGTGGATTAACTCAAAAACAGTGCATGGATCAACTTTTGTCGACTTTTGGGGAGGAAGCCCCATCGAAAACCACTGTGTATCACTGGTTCAGTGAGTTTAATCGTGATCGTCGTATCCTTGCGGATGATTTTAAAGAAGGTAGCCCTAAATCGGCTGTTGTACCACAAAATATTGATGCTGTGCGCGAACTAATAATGCAAGACCGTCATGTTACATATCGCGAGATAGAGTCATTTCTGGGCATTAGTATGACGAGTATTAATAAAATATTACACGAACATTTGGCCGTAAAAAAAATTTGTTCTCGTTGGATCCCGCACAACTTAACAGTTGAACAAAAACAGGCTCTTTTGGGGTGTGGGGTGGTCGCCTCCAAGTGTGGGAGTGGGATGATAATCCGTGCGGACACTTGTATCCAATCGAAGTAGCATCCTTCCCTCCGGCACATCCCGGGCAACACGGCTAGAGACTGGAGAGGCATCACCAATCCTCTCTCTAACCGTGGCTAAGAACTACCAAATGTGTTCCTTCCCTATTATTTCCGTGGTTCCTCTATCCAAACTAAATCCCTCCTCTCCCTCTTGCCTGTCCTGGAGGAGTAAACCTTGACCCCAAAAATCCCAAATAATCTGCCATCTTAGACTCTTATGCATAAAACATGGGGGGCTAAGATGCCGGTCCCTAGCCCGGATAAAAGAGGAGGGCACCAGGGGCGCACAGTAATTCAAAAAGAAGCAGGGCGAACGGTATGCTAGAATTGCTGTGTGACCCAAATATAAACCCGTGATACACTCGCAGTGGCGGGTGTATCACAAATTTGACCCCCCCTTTTTCTCTGTACCCGGATTCCGATATAGCAATTATGAAGAAAGCGTTTTTAAAAGATACTACCCAGGAGAGTCCCAACGTCACTGTTGGGGAATCCCTCCCTGAGGGTGCGGCATCGGCGGTTCCCGCGGATTTTGCATCCTCAGGCGGTCCCCATTCGTATTCTGGGGGGGACCAAAAAACGCGTTTAACGCCCGAAAGGGACTTTGATGGAGTGATGAGAGGCATAGAAGACCTGCTGAACTCACCCCAGCCGCAACCCTCGGGAAGTGGTCAGGGTGATGTGAGGGTGCGAAGTACGGTTCCTTCGAAGGAAGGCGATCGGAACGCTAACCCGAAGTCGTCGACGTCGCAACCCAACGGAAGTGACGAAGACGGATTCAGCACAGCGATGACAAAGTCAATGAAGAAAAGATTGAAGAAGCGCAGACAACAGGCTGCCAGGAAGGTAGAGGGTGCACAAGCGTCGGGGAGTGGAGAGGGACCGACGATTGCTAGACGCGCCAAAACGAAGAGACAAAACACAGATCCGGATGAGAAATCGCTGCAGCGACCGGCTAAACGAACACGAAGACGGAGGGACCGCGAAAGTCCGCTTAGGAGCAGAGCGATCTCACCTTAATGATCTTCAGGAAGGATGGGGAGCCGGTTGACGAAATATTCGCTGCGACCATCCGGAAGAAATTCAGGGAACTTCTAATTGTTGGGGCCAAGGCTGGGATCGGAGGGGAGTGCTTGTCCATTGCTACGTCGGGGTTGGTGTCGGAAGGTTTTTTCCTACTTACACCAATGTCGGCCAAGGCGAGGGAATGGGCGCTCTCTCAAGACTTCGGCGAACACAACGGGGTAGAGATAGGAATTAGAAATCTAGACAGGGACAGGGTCTCCATATGGGTTCCGGGTAAGAAAGAGGATCACTTCGACCAAGAATTGATGATGATGATGATCCAAGCCTAGAACTCACACAAATTCGAGCTTAGAGTCAAAGAGTGGGTCTTGCTATCCAGAACGGCCTTCCCGCTGGGAGAAAGACTGGTAGTAGGCATACCGCAGGGTATTCTTGCTGAGGATAAAGATCATGTCTGGATCAGCTTAGAGGGCACGCAGGTCCAGGCCAGACTCATCAAGTACAAGAACACCACACGAGTACCCAAACAGGACACGGAAGGAGCGGTGGACAAAAGCGCCAAACCCGACGATCATATGCAGTGCGCATCGCCTTACGTCGGATGTGCAGGTTATGTCGTCGGATGAGGAGCTGGAGGACACTGCCTCTACAAGCGCACCACAGCACACTGGCAACGGGACAGACCCGACCGCCACCATTCGCGCCTCGGTAAGCGTGGGCAACCGCGGGGACCCGAGCAACGTTGGCGACGGAAGGGGTACGACTCAGCGCCATGATGTGTAGACACACACAAAGCACACACACACATACACATATAACACTTCAATGGCTACACAAACAAATACACTACACAAAAACACACAAACACTCAAGATACTTCAGTTAAACATGCAACACTGCAAATTGGCTACTGCTGAACTATGCAGAACTGTTGCTGCAAATAAGATAGACCTTGCCCTATTGCAAGAACCATACGTCTTCAACAAACGTGTGGCGGGGCTGGGATGCCTGGGAGGAGAAATACTCTATCACCACGGTGAGGATGATCCCCGAACATGCATCTTTGTCAGCAAAAGGGCAAGGAATCTAGGACTAATCGAGTGTGAATGTTACAGAGATCTCATGGTGATACAGATAATGCTACCCATGGAAGACGGCACCAAGAGGAAAGTTGTGTTCATGTCCGCATACATCCCCAGCGAGACAACATTTGAACCACCTACAAAAGAACTTGAAGAAGCCACTGCAAAATACAATGGTAAGAATATTCCTTTAGTCATTGGCTGCGATGCTAACTCACACCACGAAGCGTGGGGTAGCACCGACTGCAATAAAAAGGGTGAGTTATTTCTAGAATATATAATCAGCAATAATCTGGTAATTACGAATGTAGGAGACACACCCACGTTCATCACTAGAACTAAGAGAGAGGTACTTGATGTCACTCTGGCCTCAAGCGACATCAACAACCACATTAGCGACTGGATGGTGCACACTGCAGACTCCTTTTCGGACCACCGCAGGATCACTTTCCAAATAAACAGTGCAATAGGTAAGACTAGTATAAGAAACAACCGTAAAACGGACTGGACACTCTTCGATAACATCATGAAGACGTACAGTCCATCCGGTAACGGGACCCCAAGCAACGCGAAGGAAATCGAAGAAAGAGCGTCAAACCTGGAAAAATCTTTGGTTAATGCACTAGATCAGGCATGCCCCACCAGAGAAATAACCAGTGGCAGAGGACAAGCATGGTGGAATAAAACACTAAGAAAAGACAGAAAAAAGGCGCGCCGAGCCCTCAGGGTCGCCCTAAATAAGGGTGATCAAGACAGCTGGGACACCTACAGAGCTAACAGGAACAACCTGCGCAATAAATGTCGCAAGGAAAGCAATAAAAGTTGGAGAACGTACTGCGACAGCATAACCGACTATCCGGAAACTGCGAGACTAGCAAGAGCGCTCACCAATGATAAGGCAAGTAAGTTAGGATGTCTAAAGATTGGTGATGACATCATAAACGAGCCAGAGGAAATCCTGGAACTTATGATGGAAACGCACTTCCCGGGGTGCTCGAAGGATGAAACAGAAAGCGAAACAATGGAAGCACCGTCAATGGCTGATGGTGTGGACAACATTGTTAACGAAGATGTAGTTAGGTGGAGCATATTCTAATTTGCACCTTTTAAAGCTGCAGGACCAGATGGCATATTTCCTAAAATGCTACAACAAGCATTCAGGTATATCAAGGAAGAACTTATTGAACTCTACAGAGGATCAATACTATCAGGTTATATCCCTAAAAGCTGGAGAAGGGTCAGAGCTGTGTTCATCCCCAAACCAGGGAAGAAGACATATCAAAATCCCAAATCCTTTAGATGCATCAGTCTCTCGACATTTATGTTAAAAGGTCAAGAAAAACTGATAGATAGACATATTAGACTTTGCATAGAAACAGGTACCAGGCCACTACATGCCAATCAACATGCCTACATGGAGAATAAATCAACCGAAACGGCTCTCCACAATCTGGTAACCAAAATAGAAGACACGTTGGATAAGAAAGAATCAGCAATTGGGTGCTTCTTTGACATCGAAGGAGCATTCGATAAAGCTACTAGCACATCGATTAAGACATCGCTAACAAGAGAAGGTATTGCACCCCAGGTTAGCAACTGGATAATGAACATGCTAAAGCACAAATCGATAACAGCAGAACTAGGGGGAAAGACTTACACAATAAGAGCAAACAGAGGCTTCCCACAGGGGGGCTGTCTGTCTCCGCTGATGTGGTGTCTACTTCTAGATGATCTGATCAGAGTAATTACTCGCAAAGTCATATACATGCAAGCGTATTCTGATGATGGAGTAATATTAGTGACAGGTAAGGACTTGAATATGATGAGGAACATCGTTAATATGGGCCTTAAAACTGCACTAAAATGGTGCAGAGAAAAAGGACTAAATCTCAACCCTGAGAAAACAAAAATCATCATATTCACAAATAAGAGGAAAGACACAATGACCAACCCAATCACAATAGATGGAACGGCTCTGGAAACAGTTAAGGAAATTAAATATCTAGGAGTGCTTCTTGATAGCAAACTGCAATTCAACTCGCACATAAAGGCACAATGTACAAGGGCTAAGATAGCCATGATGCAGTGCTGCAGAGCTATAGGGAGGACTTGGGGTCTGAAGCCACGTATATCACAGTGGATATACAAGGCCATTATTCTCCCGAGGCTTCTCTATGGGTCTATAGTATGGTGGCATAGAGCAAGCATCAAGAAAAACTACAAAGAGCTTGCCCAAGTTCAGAGATTAGCAGGGCTAATGACAACAGGGGCAACTAGGACCACTCCGACAGCAGCGCTGGATATGATACTTGATCTCAATCCGCTTGATCTGGAAGCAAAAAAGAGAGCTCAAGAACAATACTACAGACTAAAATCCCACGGAATGTGGTGTCTTTAGACCAATGACACAGGACATTCTGTGGTAGCTAAAGAATTTGAGGGAAACATGTCGATGATTCTGGCAAATAATGATCTGATCAGGAAGCAAAGAATATTCGACAAAAAAATACAGAATACACATAGGACCAAGAACATCATGGGAAGTAAAGCATAATGACAACGCGTTGATATGTTTTACGGATGGGTCAAGGAAAGAATTAACAGGACTCTCAGGGGCAGGCATCCTCGTCACTGGGCCTGAGCGGTCCTTAAAGACTTCAATAGAACTAGGAAAGTATGCGAGCATCTTTCAGGCGGAAATCTTCGCTATACTAGAATGTGCTCATCAGATCAAAAATATGGAAGATCTACAGACTGACACTGTAGTAATATACAGTGACAGTCAAGCAGCTCTTAGGGCATTAGATAAACCAGTAACAACATCAGCGCTGGTTAAAGAATGCAAGTCAGCACTTAACCTACTTGCAAATAAAAGTAGCGTTACTGTTGCCTGGGTGCCTGGACACCAACGCACCGAGGGGAACGAAACTGCAGATGAATTGGCCAGAAAGGGAGCGGATAGTACCTTCACAGGTCCTGAGCCCCACCTACCAATACCACAAAGAATTACAAAAGGAGTTATTGAGAAGAAAACAAGAGTAGAAACCAATGCCAGATGGGAAAAGGCCACCGGATACCGGCAGTCTAAACTTTTCATCAGGACACTTGATCGCAGACGAACTAAGCACCTACTTCAACACAAGAAAAAAGACGTCAGAGTCATCACAGGTATAGTGACAGGACACTGCACGCTAAAGAGACATCTCAGCATCATGAAGAGAGCAGAGAGCCCCACATGTCCAGAGTGCGGCGAAGATGAAACAAGCTTACACTTCCTGGCAGAATGTCCGATGTACTCACTGCCGAGATGGGAAATACTAGGAACAGACAGCATCGAAAAGGAAGAACTGAGTAATCTGTCATTCAAGAACATACTGAGATACTGCAAAGCAACAGGCAGATTTGAGGGGGCCATCACGGAGGAGCTACAGTAAAACCAGTACTCCTTCGATGGGTGCTCCGAGGGTGGGCGATGGCAGGCCCGGCCGATTGCGATCTCACGGGGGGAGAACAACCGTGTGGGGGAACCCAGTATTTTCGAAACTTAAGGCGTGGGGGGCACCGGGACTCACGCGGCGCTCGGGGGGGTTGGCTGGTAGTAGCAATAGCCGTTGCCAAGCTGGCTCTTCTTGGGTAGTCGCGGGGGCCATTGGGTCACCCCATGCCAGAAGCGGAGAGAACAAGGGATAGACCTAACACAACTCACCTACCGTGAGTATCACGCGATACGGCTGAGCTGATGCGGCGCTATCATGAAAGGAGCATCCATCAAAACTGGGATTAAGGGTGAAATAGTTCCTATATATGGAGCAGGTCACCCGTCTGCGCTCCTCGCAGACGTCCCCCTTATACATACATACATTAATAAAATATTACACGAACATTTGGCTGTAAAAAAAATTTGTTCTCGTTGGATCCCGCACAACTTAACAGTTGAACAAAAACAGGCTCGTGTTGATTGGTGCAAAAAATGATAGAAAAATACAAATGTGGTACATCAAAAGCTGTTTATAATATCTACACAGGAGACGAATCTTGGATATATGCGTATGATCCCGAAACTAAACAGCAGTCAACGGTTTGGGTGTTCCAAAATGAGCCAAACCCAACTAAAGTTGTTCGTGCAAAAAGCACTTTGAAGCAAATGGTTGCCTGCTTTTTTGGTATTAGTGGACAAGTGGCTACAGTACCACTAAAGAATCGTAAAATGGTTAATTCTGAATGGTACACCACCATTTGCTTGCCAGAAGTCTTTGGAGAAATACGCAAGAACAATCGACAACGAAGAAGAATCCTTCACCACGATAACGCCAGCTGTCACACCTCAGCCGCAACAACGGAGTATTTAAATAGTCAAATGATCGAATTGACGGGTCATCCGCCGTACATCCGTACTGACTTGGCACCCAACGACTTTTATTTATTCCCAAGCGTGAAGAACAAATTACGTGGACACCGATTTTCGACCCGGGAAGAAGCCGTTGATGCTTTCAAAATGCACGTTTTGGAGATACCCGATACAGAATGGAAAAAATGCTACGAAAGTTGGTTTCAACGTATGAAAAAATGCATCGATCATCACGGGGAATATTTTGAAAAGCAATAAAAGTATATTTGGTTATAGATTTTTGTTATTTTTTGTTATTCCGGATACATAAATAGCAGTTCGTTTATACCGACTTTCTTTTCTACAAAAGTAAAGGCAGTACTGAGTAGTTAATACTTATTTAGATATTAAATACCTGCAATATTTGATGAGAAGATTATAAAAATATGATTATTTTGCATAATTGCTATTATTTTTATACGTACTGTAAGGAGCGGTCTCCTTTGAGGTTACTGGCTGTTCGTTTAGTTTGATTGGATTTGAATATTTTGAAATACGAATGGTTCTTTTTTGTTGTTATGACTCGGGACGTCAACGGACTACCGAGTAGAAGATATTTTCATATTGGAGAGTTGATCTAGTATAAAATAAACAAAGTTAACTGATATCATTCCTTTTTAGCTTAGCGCCCATCTGGCTACTAACTGCCCCCCGCTTTATTTGGTGGAGGCGCCGGGTAGTTTCTTTCCGCTTAGGTTAGCTTAGGTTCCCAGGTCAGAAGAAGAAGAAGCCGTACCAGAGCTCCGTGTGCTAAGCGATTATCCTGAGCGACTATCCTGTGGTCCGGCAGTGCCTGTACTTCCGGCCCGACCGAGCAAGCTGCGTGCCGAGGGCACTTTCCGTCGTGCAAGAACGACGAGTCGACGCTCCAGTCTCTAGCAAAGTTTTTTTCCGTACCTATTAAAGAAGAAAATGGCCAAGACTTTCGACGGTCTGAATACCACATCTGATGAATTTGTATCACAATTTGATGTTATTGCCGCAGTGAACGGCTGGGCCGACCAGGTTAAACTAGTAGTGGTCCAAAATTATTTTTCCGGTCCTGCCCTGTCCTTCTACAAGTGTTCGATCAAAGGCGTGAAAACCTTTGAGGAATTTGCCGAGAGTCTAAAGAAAGAATTTCCTCCTCTCGTCGATTTTGCTTCCTTGTTAGAGGAAGGCCTTGTAGGAGGCCAAATTTTCTCAAAACTAACTGATTTGAAGAGTTCGGCACGGCAGTTGTTTGCCCTTTTTAATAAAACTAGCACGGAGGTGAATTTGCCAGTCAAGTTGACCACGGCAACCATCGCATCTCCTTCGTCGTGCGCGAGATCGTCGGGCGATAATAGCCGCGGGGGTGATTGTGGTCGTTTTTACGACGTGCGTGGGGGCAGTTCGCCGTCATCGTCGATGCAGTCGCCGTGGCAGACACCCGTCAGGCCGCCGCCCTTGCAGCAGCAGACGCACCCTGTGTATGGTGCTGGGAGAGGTCGTTCGCCTACTCTTCCGTCATCGCAAGAACAGACACAGCGCTATAATTTAAGAAGTCGACCAACTGGTGATGCGAGGAATATTCACCCAAACGAAATGCACCCGCTGCTGGTGGGAGGAATTCCTTCTGGTCCAACTGAAGCTCCCTCTGGACCAACTTCACCATGTTGTTCGCCGACTACGAATCTGAAGCCCTGTTGGACACCGGAGCGACCGTCTCCGTGATTTCGAATGATTTGTTTGATAAACTCTGTGGAGTAATTAACTGTGATAGGTTGAATAAAGATGCACCTTATGTACGTGCGGTAAATGGCCAACAATTGGTTACAAAAGGTTTGATTGAATTAAAGTTTTTGATTGATTCATATTTATTTGTGCATACCTTCGTTATAATTAATTCTCTTGTTCCTACTGTAATTTTAGGTCAAGTTTTTTTGTGCAAGTATAATGCTACTATAGATTTCCGCCAGAAAGTTGTACGTTTTGATAGGTGTTGCGTTAGTTTTATGAGCAAGCCTGCACAAGATACCTCGTCGTTGGATGTAATAGATTCAACTGTTCAGATACCGAAGCTGTCGCAGTCTGATTATGTTTTTTTTTGTGGAATCACCAGAAGTCCTTGGGGAGAATCTTCGCGCGTCTCTGGACTCCATTAGATATCAATAAAGATTTAGATTGCTATCAGAAAAGTAAGCTGAATGACCTGCTGTCCTGTTATGAGGACCGGTCCGCTTTTAATTCCAAAGAGCTGGGTTCTTGTTTATTGTTGGATGTGGAGATAAACACTTCCGACGAGATTCCTGTTCACAAGGCGCCATACAGAGTGTCGCATGAACAGCATCGAATTATTAGGGAGCAGGTTGAGGAGATGTTAGATAATAATATTATTAGGGAATCGCGTAGTGCATATGCATCGCCGGTGGTTCTCGTTAAGAACCCTAAGAGAGTTTCCAAGGTTTGTACACCAAAACTAAACGAACCGGGTCAAAAGTTAAGAACTTAACCTTTTTATCATAATACCGCTTCTGTGTCCGTTGCGATTTACCAATACTTCTAACGGCGTTGGAGATACGGCGGCGGCGACGTCGGCGCCAAGAATTATCCTATTTTGTTTTTTTTTTACTTAATTAATTCAAGTCTTAACTGTGGGCAGTTATTGGTTTAATTTTGCCTAGTTAATTTGGATGAGGATTATGGTTGTTTCAGTTAGGTTTAGTTTCTTACTAGTCGAAATTTATAAAGAATTGTCTTTTGGACTTTAAATGTAGATGGGCACTGTATGATTTTTTGTTGCGGTTTTTATTATGCAGGGTGTCAGCAATCTATCTTGACCATAACATATTTTACTTTACATTTTCTTAGATTAACTTCTTGCATGTTTTTGTTTAAGATGATTGCCGCAGCTGACAGGTAGTTACTGTCTGCTATTTTGAGTCCATGTTGTAATGATATCCGCATTAGGTAGGTTTGTAATAGTGAGGAATTTTATTGATATGTGATACAAAAAATTACCATTCAAGTAATTTTTTGTTTTATAGGGGCGCGGCATGTAAGGAGCGGTCTCCTTTGAGGTAACTGGCTGTTCGTTTAGTTGATTGGATTTGAATATTTTGAAATAGTACGAATGGTTCTTTTTTGTTGTTATGACTCGGGACGTCAACGGACTACCGAGTAGAAGATATTTTCATATTGGAGAGTTGATCTAGTAAAAAATAAACAAAGTTAACTGATATCATTCCTTTATCTTCAATTTAGCTTAGCGCCCATCTGGCTACTGCCCCCCGCTTTATTGTACACTCAAAGCAGCGTTCGTACAACAATAATAATATGTACCTACTTAAAAAAATTTAAACAAAATGTATCGGGAAGTTTGGATACCGAGTGGCGTCGCTGGAGAGATGTTCTGCCATAAAAAATATTTATTTTCTTCTTTACTATAATTTAACGTATGAATTATTTCTTTTCACGTACACTATGTACTGTAGTGTTAAAAATAAAAAGCCGAAAAGAACTACTTTACACGAATATAATTTAGACTTAAGAAAAAAGGTAAAAAGGCCAAGATTTGATAAAAAGTTACTTACCAAAATAGAACACACACAAAAAACAAATACAAAGAACGGAAACACGGTAGAAGATGACTAACATAACAAAAATAATTTAGAATTAAAGACTAACAGTTCCCAAAATTTGTGTAAGTTCAGAGATAGTGAAGTAAATAGAGCCCTACCTGTCTAGGGAATTGTTGCGCAACAAAACTATAGTACAAGTATGGGGACGTTAAGGTGCCAAAGGTACAGCCAGGAATAGATGACGGTGGCGTGAAGAGCCGGTTTGAATTTTGTGAGAAACACTAGCTACTTACCTATTTAAGGGTTTGTTTACAGCAACCGACAAATTCAGCATTAGTGGCGCCGCTAGATGGCATGGCACTCACCTTTTCTCACATCCACACCCACTGCTAAATATAGGTATCTACTTCATTATAGCATCTATTCCGTGCTCTTGCAATTCTAATGCCTTCTAGCACTTAAGAAATCCAGTTTTGTTTTGTAAGTTTATAAACAGGAAATAAATAAAAAATGCAATACGGAACACTGCAATATATAGGTAAGTATGCAAATAAAAAAGAGATATTTGTCTAATAAAAAACAATTTAAAACAAGATCTCAAATGAATGTAGTTTCTATGAGTAGTATTTTAAGCTATATTTCAATATCCTCACCATCTCATCAGACTAATACTAATGTAGTAATCTATCTAAATGAGACTTGACCTATTCCTACCTACTCTCAGGTTTCTCTCATAACACGACACTAGCCAAATATTCAGCTCATAATTATCCGATTAATGGTTAAAATATTTCCATGTGTTAGAATCTACCTTTTAAAAGAGTCTCCTACATTCAGATCAGAAAGCAGAATATAACCATGAAATCTTACCTGCTAATGTCTTCCCGTTCTTCCCAAACATATCCCGCCTGCGAATATCCTCATTTTGGTTCGGATTATACGTCCGAAACCTATGTAGTTCACTGTTCATCCTGTATTGTTTCCAATTTAGACCTGTGGATGGAGCCTGCGGTCTTGCTGCCAGTGGAAATAGCTCTGAAAGCTTCAGTAACAAAATACAACATAATCAATCATAACGCGCAATAGTTGGTCATGCGCGTTTGTCAATAGGGTGAGGTAGAGTCGAAATTAATTAAAAATATTAGTTTTTTTATAAAGATCGTTTGACTGCTACAGACAGACACAGATAATGCATAGTGGTGTCACAGGTAAGTAGCTCGACACATTCCCCATACAGAAAAGCGTTTTATAAAAAGACAGATAAGTATGTAGACACTTGCACATTTTTATTTATACATAATTATAAAGTAAAAGATATTTTTAACAACACGTTTTAACGCACTAAAAAGTATAAAATATCTTTAATTGAAATGTTTATTGGTGTAGTACACTTGTAGGACTTAAAACGAAAACGTGGGGTGTATGGAGTAGATTTTGAAGCACAACCGTGTTTCTCAAAAAACTATTGATCAGAATTTAGCCCCTTTATAAAAAAAACATAGACATCTTTTAGGCAAGCGTGGTCCATCTTTCACCTTATAATATATACATAATAGTGATGTATATAGTGATATTTAGGATCTCATGATAGAGCTGGAAGGTGGCCGCTGTATTTCTTCAAATACTCAACAAAACCTAGTCGTGTTTAGGCCCATTGGATTTGTCTTGACTAGATCTTTGGTCATATGTGATGTCCAGGATCTCATAATGGAACCAGAAGGTAGCCATAGGAACTCTCTCAATGACTAAAGATCTTGTCAAGACAAATCCAACGAGCCCAAATACGACGAGGTTATGTTGTGTATTTGAGGAGTTCCTATGGCCATCTTCCGGCTCCATCATGAGACCCTGGACATCACGTATAATTAAAGATCTTGTCAAAACAAATCCAACGAACCCAAACACATCAAGGTTATGTTGTGTTTTTGAGGAATTCCTATGGCCAACTTTCGGCTCCATCATGAGACCCTGGACATCACGTACGACTAAAGATCTTCTCAAGACAAATCCAACGAGCCCAAACACGAAGCGGTTGTTCCGGCTCCATCATCAAACCAGCTCCATGATATTATAATATTGCATTGTCATCGAGGTTACATAAGTGTACCAAATTTCAGCACTATCGAATGACAGCACGTGCTCCAAAAATAAGTTGCAAGATTCGGACCGAACAAACAAACAAATCCACAAACAAACAAATAAACAGACAGACAAGAAAGCTAGTTTATAAAAACGTGTTAAAATTAAACTATTTTATAAAAAAAATATATAAATTGAACAGGGAACGGGCAGCAGCGCTCTCTGATACAGTAACCTTTTAATCTGCGATCTCCAACCCGCCTGCCAAGCGTGGAAATTATGGCAAAACCCTCCACTTAAGTGGAGGAGGCTCATTAGTCCACCAGTGGACTGTAACTGACCGTTGATTTTATTTATAAATTAGTTCGTATAATTATTGACCGAGCGAGCGAAGCGTCTCAGTTTCAGCATGGCCAAATTTGCTTTTGTATGTCTATCTGTTTGTTTGTTTGTTTCACTCTACAGGCCGCGTTTCTCAACCAATTGTTGTGAAATTTTGTGAGCAGGTTTGATAAATTAATAGAATTTTTTTTGTCGAGTCAGTTTTTGGAAATTAAAAAAATGTCGGAGTCTGGCAACCCCCGCCAGCTTACAAGATCTACCTGTTAGGCTGTTTATCTCTACAGTTCACATTTCTTAACCAATAAAAGAAATTAGATAAAATATTAATAAAAATAAAAATAATCAGAATAATCCCTATCATAATTTCATCAACAGGGACGCCTGTTATGAGTTAATTATGAGTTTTTGGTATGACGATACCAAAAACTCTTTTTGCAGCTCTGAAAGAAATAGATCTACAAAAAAACACATACATACATCTTCAAAAGTCAGTCATTATAAACACAACCTCTATAGTCAGACAGACGATTCCTATCTTCAACCGCACAGACACTTTCAGCAATAGTAGAGGAACGCAGTCACTTGGCATAAGCCCGTGCTTTGATCCACAAAATACCGGTCTAGTACCGAGAGGCTCGAGATAATAATAATAATAAAATAATATAAAATTAAATAAAAAATAAAACAAAAACCAAAAAAATCGGGAATGTTTCTGGAGAAAAAATAAAAATAAATATGAAAAGATATACAGACTCGCGAGGTCTAGCTCACAGAGCCACTAGTATGGTAGATTCAAGAAAAAATTGAAAAAACGTTTCGCTGTACTTTTATTCATAAGACAAGGTTTTCATCAAAGTCAAGTAACTGTTTGATGTATTGAAAGCATAGCTATCTAGCAGGAGTGAATTCTAAGGTCTACAATTTTTTTGGTAGGTATGGCATGGCATATTCTGGAAACGGCAGATTTTTTTTTTTTTAAGTAACTACAACAACTCCAAGCGTTCTCTGTTCTTAGACACCTCTTAGGAAGCCGTATACCGATGACGCCGCAGCGTCGGCGTCGCTCCGCGCCCTTTAATTCATATTTCACACTAATGGCGACTTCGAAAACACTTAGCGGCCTTAACTGAGACGTAAGCGGCCGCGCCTCAAATATTCATCGCCAAGGGTTAAGTGGAATCGATACACGTTTTTCAATTTGTTTTTGTTCTTGATAACTATGTACTTCTCTACATAGTGTAATGCAAAGTCACATTCCGCGTCCGTCTGTCTGTATATCTAATAATTCCTCCTAAACCACGCAACGGACTTTGATGCATTTTAAAAAAGTTTTAATATAGTAGTGAAAATTCAATATTTTTCAATTAAGTCGACAAAAAAACATTTTGGTCATACATAGCTTACGCAGCTGGCTAAATCAGCTGTGTGAATCGGGGGTGGGGCGCCAATATAGGTACATTGTAAACTACACTCAGCTTCGAATCTATCACCATATAGCATACAGCCACCGCCGGGCATCCAAATAACTTAATCGTGGAGTTAAATATAAAATTACGGATTTGACAAAATCTGAATATGCCAATACCCTATAAGCTCCTGCCGTATTTGAAACGCAAGTAAACAGCATTTAATATAAGTTTAAACTAGTTAGAATCTTGTCTCAAAGTAAAATATCTTGTGATTGTGAAGGAGAAAAACAAAACCTTGCATTGTTTGCTGAGTTTCACAAGAAAATGCAGCTTTTCAAAGCTAACCGCTCATAGCGAGCTTTTTCTTTCCATCTCAAGCCCGGGATAATTCCTCCATTGTCTGCTTGTCTCGCAAAAAGAAATGTTTCGAATAAATCCTTTCATTAGCGTATGTACGACGATATGACTCATAAACAAAACAAAATGACACATGACGTCATAACGCCCTGCAACGTGACGAAACATGTTTAAACGTGGGATTGTATGGCGATGTTTGCGTCATTAATTAACAATATCTGGATTTACAAAAGGATTGGAATACATTGTTTGGTGTACAATGACACAGGGTTAAATATTTATTGAAGAGGAAAAACATAATAGGTACCTACGTTTAAATTTAGATTTCCTTTGCGTGTTTCATTTATTTGTTTCTCTCTACAAGTAAAAAATATTACTGGTTGAGGTTTTATTTCAAATCTTTGAACAAAATGAACAAACAAAAACTTGGTTTCTCAATTCAAAATTACGAAATATTGATTTTATATTCAATTAATCTGTTGATATTGAGCAGGAAGTTTACTACAACATAGTTAATTAAAACAATATTTTTATAATGGCATTTGGGTGGGTTGAAACTCGTCAATAGATTTTATTAACTGTATAATTAAATAGGAAGTGAGCGGATAATCCTGAAGATTATAGTTTTGGTTTTTTGTTAAAATATTAAAATTGTGGTTTTAGTTTGTGGATCTTGGTGAGTTTCGATTTATTAAGTATTATGAATCCTTTCTTTCCATAGTATCTTTTTTTTCCAACGACAATCTCAAGAAGTTCGTCTGTTACCAGTTCATATAAGGTACAGTCACTTATTAAATTGGGGTCATAGCGCTCGGTTTTTAGTTGCTTGCGCACATTTCCGCACACAACAGTAAATAACACACACATAAAATCCAATTACGCACACATAGGCAATTTATTTCTCTAGTGTGTGTTAGAAAGAAAGAAGTAAACACACACAAGAAGATCGAGCATCAGGGCCAAGCATACGCAAAACGTCTTGCCTTATTTCAAACAGTTAGTCAATAGCTAGGATGGCGGAATAGGTTATTGTAGTGGACGAGAATCACGAAGAGTTGAGGAAGTCGCGGGTTCCAGTCTCGGGTGGGTTTGGGGTTGTTTTTTTCGTTTTTTATTTATCTTTTTTTGTCTCATACGCAGTTGTATGATAATATTGTATAAGTATAAATTCTTACGGGCATGGGAATACAAAAATCAATATTACAAGCATTAATTTGATAAAAAATATTTATTATTATTATATCTATTTAATACAAAATTATTTAATGACGTTTTGGTTTATTCCGAGAAATTTCTTTAGGTTAAAGCTTAAGTTTAGTTTTCGTTGTGAAAAGCGATAGAAGCTTACCCTAAAGAAAGTTTATATAAATAATCAAGCATAATTTTCGAATAAATAAAGAGGATATACTAATTATTAGTTTCATTTACGTAATAAAAAATATAAATCACATTTGTATACTACCTAATATTTGGTATATCCTCCATTATTTTTAATTATTTCCAGTAATCGCTGCCGCATTGATCCCACCATGTTGGCACAAATATTGGTGCCTCTGAAATCCTCCCAGACTTCCCTGAGTGGGACTCTAATGCCTCCGTAGTTCTCTCGTTTCGCATTGCCCATCCTTGGACCATTATAGTCCACAAGTTTGAGCACTGGTGTATTGAATAAGTTAGCAATCTCATAGTCCGCAAAAAACCGTTATTTTCATATGCGTTCACCAAAAACCACCGCTGAATGTCATATAGGTCAAAAGGGCGTCCACTTCGCGGGCGATTTGTAATATCTGCAGGTAACGGGTAACCCAGCGTTTCACAGTCCTCCACCAAAACAAAATAGCAAAATTACAAAATAGAAAGCATTGAAAATATTTAAAATGAATTGAGATTTTCCCCTCAACTGTTGAGTGGACTGCAGAAGTCCGCTGTCAAAAAGGTCGCATCTGTGGACGGACTCCTGCAGAATTATTCCATGCACGTCGCGTCTCAGAAAGCCGCGTCTTCTGGCGCCGCGTCTAACTACGTCGCGCCTCCAGACGCCGTGTCTTTTAACAGTGAGTACAGTCAGAAAACAAAGCTTTGTTAGATGTATTACAAGTAAAACACTATGTATTACTGAGAATGTTTTTATTTTCACTTATATGTATCCATCGAAATGAACAACTTTTCTCAAGAAACATGGGTCGAGTTACGAAAAAAAATTGGACTTTACATAGCAAATCGATCACGTGATTATCAGTTCATTGTTTTTAGAGTTCCGTACCCAAAGGGTAAAAAACGGGTATGAAAGTACCCATCAAAACAAACAACAATTCCCAAGAAACATGGGTCGAAATATGAAAAAAAAAATACCTTCCCATTAGTAAAGCGATCACAGAGTTGTATGAGAAGGCAGCGAGACGACGAGATTAAAGAAAAAAAAAGCAAATAAAGATTTTTTTTCTTTCTTCCATTCTTTTCCTTCGTTTCCAAAAGTACGAAATTATTATTTTATTTGTTTCACGTAGCAGGCTTTTGTAGAACTAAAACAAAAACGCCCATTAAACAGAGCTCGCAACAAACATCTAGGAATGTGTAAACCTAGTTGGCAAATATCGAAATTCAAAGAAAGAAACAAGGGTCGAAATATGAAAAATGATTTCGGGCGTCCTACAAAACTGCTGATCACTTGATTGATTGGAAAGTCCATTTTTTTTCATATTTTGTCCCATTTTTCGGAAAAGTTGTTCAGTTTTGATGGATAGCACACACGCCGAAATTTTTGACACTAATTCAAAACATTGCACATTAGAAGGAATTAAAAAATCACCCATCAGCAAAATCAACAAAAATAAAAATAATAAATGCGAGTGTGAACAGCAGGCACGAGTCAGAACAATAAGGCGTTGAAACGTCAACCTTACTCCTCATGATTTAGATGTCATTCCTACAAATTGTTACTGAGACCTGAAGTATCTCCGATCGGCGGGGGACGGAGAGCTTCCGTATGTAGGTATAAATAAGCAAAGTATGAAAAACAGATTGCGCCAAATCTAATTCGCTCTGAAATAGACCGCGCGCGCAGGCGCAGGTCTTTCTGTTCATTTTTAGGATTCCGTAGCGTAACGGAACCTTTAAAGATTCTTCATCTGCCTTGGTAGATAGGTGCATTCTGTTAACCGCTTTACGAATTTTAAACATAAATGAAAAAAAAAAAAACAAAGATTAAGGGCTCCCCTGGAACTCAAACTAAGAAAAAAATATTTAAACCTATACGTACGGATGTCTATAGATAGGTCTTTAAAATGACATTGAGGTTCCTTGAACTATTTTTTCTCAAATTCAACCGTTTTAAAGAAAGACACTTCCAAATTGGCTTTTGTTCCCGCCTTCCCGGGAACAGGAATTCCCGGGAAAAACTTGCTTCCTGTGCCCGGGTATTTTTGGTCGAGAATCCCGGGAAGTCGAGAATTTGATAAACCTCTATTTTACTATGAAACACACATTCTGGATATAAATATTTTAATTATATTTTTTTCATATAATATTAAATTTGAAGACTTGTTCATATAAATTTTAATTGTCTCTAGCAAAAAGCAATTTATTTAATTATTTACTTGATTTCAACATAATTGTATTGGGAAATTGTTCCTTTTATGCGTTTTACATCTATCCAAAACAAACAACTTTTTAACTTAATTACGCAAATACTCTCAGGTGGTTGTTCAGACCGTAGTGAATCCGAACAACTTTTTACTGTTCAGTTGATAAACTTTAGTTCAAGAACGTTATCGTAACGTTATACCTATTTTAACAAGTGCTTGATGATTCCAAATTTGTTTATTGAAAACAAAACTAAATTTCCCGGGACCCAGGAATTCAAAAACCCTACTTCCAAATAGGTAAAAGGTGACCCCCCACCCTCTAACTTTTAAAACTCAAACGTAAAATCCTCCAATTTTTAACTCTTTTAAATCATGAGACCCTGAACATCTCGTATGACTAAAGATCTTGTCAAGACAAATCCATCAAGCCCAAACACAACTAGGTTGTGTTGTGTATTAGAGGAGTTCCTATGGCCACTTTCCGTCTCCATCATCAGACCAGCTCCATGGTACCATAATATTGCATTGTCATCGCGGTTACATAAGTGTACCAAATTTCAGCAAAATCGAATGACAGCAAATGCTTCAAAATTGAGTTGCAAGATTCCACTCGAACATACATACTTACATACATACAGTGCATGTAAATGAAAAGGCTCAGTAAGATTTAATAAAAAACTGAATTTATTGAAATTTAAAATGTACATCGTACAAGAAATCAAAATGGAAGAGAAAGTGATGTTGTCATACATAAAAATATCAGCAACAATTTAGTATTGCTATTTTAAATCTATAAAAACTACTAAATGCTACAAGCAAAATATAGAAATTAAAATTAATAAAAAACTGTTATGTTCTGTATTGAACATAAGTTGGGGGGGGAGAAAGTCCACCAACTAAAAACACTTGCAATTTAAGCTGTGAACTAACAATGTTTAATACAAGAACATATGGTACAAACCTACAAATAAACTTGTTTACATAATGAGTACACGATACCTAAACTTAAGAAATTAAAACTAGACTCTACACTATTGTGGATATAGCAAATTATTTATCAAGCTATTTATTTATACATCTTTTAGTTCATGTTTATTTATGTATACAAGTGATATTTTAATTTTATATAATCTATGAGACTACAAAAATACATGCTATAAAAAGAAGTGAAAAGTTGCAAATAATTCATTCCTGTATCAACTCAACAAATATTTTGTCTAAATACTTAAACTCTTACTCTAAATATTTTTTAATGTATTCCTACATACCTATTTTTATTTCTATTTCTTCTTTGCAAAGTGTTTACAAATTTAGATCTTATATTTTAACTAATTTTACACATTTTTTATGAAATATCTTTCTGTTTTACAATTACTAAATCACCCTCTTTAATGTTTACATTTTCATATTTCCACTTAGGTCTATTTTGAAGGGAAGTTAAATAGTCTTTGGACCAAATTTTCCAGAACTCTTGTTTTAATCTAGAACATAAATCCCAAAATCTAAGTCTATTAATATTTTTATTACCCAAATCCAACTCAGGGTAACTAGTCAATGGAGCACCTATAAGAAAGTGTCCGGGAGTTAAATAATTAACATCTGAAATATCACTACTCATTGGTAAGAGAGGTCTGGAGTTTAATATTGACTCTATATTCTGTACCAGAACTGTGTAAAATTCTTCAAAGGTAAGACAAATATTTCCCATTACTCTTTTAATATGATATTTCACACCCTTTATTCCAGCTTCCCATAAGCCACCAAATTCTGGAGAATAGCCTGGAATGTAATTAAATTAAATTTGGTTTGTGGAGGGCTTTAAACCATAGGTAATTGTTTGCAATTGTAAACATACAATGGGTTTGCTGGGATGATCTCTCCATAAAATGTTTTGCAACGGCTTGAAATTTTCATTGATAGAGCACATCCTAAACATTTTTTCGATGTCACACATGAGTGTATAGTGGTAGGTACGAAAGAGTGTAAGTATACTAAATAGGTCATTCTGAACTATAGGTCCATTCAACATCACATCGTTGACCGAAAGTCCTTTTTTAGATTTTACATTCCCACCAAAGACGACCCGAAACTTTGTTGTTGCTACTATCATTTAGAACCGCATGATGTGCAAGGAAATACACAGGATCATTACAGACATCATATTGACCAATGTCGACCTCCTTGGCATGTCCTAGCTCTACAAACTCCTCAATGAACCTTTTGTACTTTTGAAAGTACTCCGGGTTTGTCTCAATTTTTTTTTCCTGGACATGAAATCTTTGTAAAGCATGTGAGAATGAGTCACCAATATCTAATAAGAGCATTTTAATGGATAATCAACTGAAAAACGGTTATTTTCTAATTTAACTGAATTTTTAAAGCATTCTTCAGCCTTCTGAAACTCAATATTTTCATTTTTTGACTCTTCTGGCATCTTCTCTGACAACCAGAATTTGCTCATAATATCTTCAAGACTATTTTGAGACGTGTCCTGAACAATAAAATTTGAGACCAAATTAACATTGAAACTGTAAATAGGAGTTTGGTTTTCAATAGTGCCAGTAACTACATGGCCAAACAAAGTATTTTGTAACACAAGGCCATTATCTAATTTGACAACGCCATCAATTATTATTTTTGAATAAAAGTTTACTCCTAATAATAAGGAAATTTCAGATGGTTTGTTAAACTCATCATCAGCCAACTGAATATTCTTAGGAAAATTACAATTTGTAATATCAATAAAATTTTGTGGCAAGTGTGATGTTACTGAATCCAAAATATGACATTTCACTGAATATTTTAAATTGTACATAGAAGATTGCACTAATATAGTAGCACATTCATCAACTTTGTTATGAGTATTACCCAAACCAATAATATTGGTTGACAAGTGAGCGTTTTATAATACATACTTGGCTCCCATAATCAAGCAAAGCTTTAACATAAACTTCTTGACCAAATCTATCAATAAGTTTAACTTTTATTGTAGGCAATAAAATGTTAGTTTGATTTGATGTTGAATTGGAATGCAAAGTTACTACCTCATTTTCTTTTGGCTTTTCCTCATGCAGAAGTGTGTTGTGAGAAGCTTTACAAACTTTACACTTGAAAGAATATTTACATTTATTAACATGGCTTCTCAGACAAGTGGTACATAATTTATTGTCAGCCACAAATTTAATTCTCTGAGAACTTGGTGCCATTTTGAATTTAGGGCATGAAAAAAGGAGATGATCATTATTACAAAATGAACAAATATTATGGAAAGTATTTGAATTGGTAACAACATTGGAAACCTTATTTATGTTCTTACTCTTGCCGTCATAGGAGGCATTATTATGAGAAGAACTGTCTTCCAGAGCAATGGCTCTTTTTTCTAAAAAGTTTAAAAACTCGTCCATCGTAGGTAAATTTACACATGACCTATCAAGATGGTAAGCACGATTAGTGTAACTATCAAGTTTTCTAGCTAGCACACCTATCAACAACATGTCCCACTGATTAATCGGCTGTTTAAGATTTTTTAATGCATGTAGTTGCTGTCTCACATCAGAAATGAAAGATCTAATGCTCGATGCAGTACCTTTCTGCATTTGGGGCAAATCCAAAAGAAAATTAACATGATTGGACACAAGTCTTGTTTGATTGTTGAAACGTTTATCTAATAAATTAACAGCTTCACTATAGGATTCATTTACTAGTGGCAAGTTGATTATTACAGTGCATCACCTAAAAGGTACTTTCTTAAATAGAATAATTTTTGCACATTTGATAGGGACTGATTTTTATCAATCACAGCGTTGAAGAGATCCATAAATGGCTTAAATTGTGTAAAGTCTTTACCATCATAGGATGATAATTCTATGCTAGGCAATTTGCAAGTAGAAATAGAATGGGTATCAGTATTAACTTTTACAGATAACTCACGTATAGCTGCGTTGATTTTTCCCAGTACTTTGAAGTAAGTCTCCTCGATTCTACCAGCATCCTCTGTGTCACAGCTGTCTAGACTAAGAATGTCTAGGTGCACACTCTCATAATCTTTCAAAGTGCTCATCAGCTTCTCCCTCCGTGCCTCGAGTGTGTCTATCGTAGACGCCGCAATGTTGACTGGATCGCTAATGTAATTGTCGAGACGTGTGATAGTGGCCTTATACTGGCCCCGCTGGGCTCGCAGACGCTTCAGTTCCGTATCTGAACCAGGCATCGTGAAACGTAAGAAGACAGACGCAGTACACTACAAATTACACTTTTTAGTATGCCGCACCGCACGAAATCGAATACCGCACTTGTTCCGTATAACGCAACGATAATGCCGCACACAATACTTAATTCTAGCACTTTTTCTTCGATGTATTATTACAGATATAGCCGCAATAATAGTAAACCCGCACCAAAACCGATCCGCAATATTTGTTTACGACGTTTGACGTTTCGCCATGAAGTGAAGTCGCTCCGCACCGATGACAAGACCGAGACCGATTTGACGTATTGACGTACAGTAGGGCCAACCTCTCCGACAAAGATATGCACGAAGTTCACTCCGTCGATTCTCGGCGTAGACAATTTTTCAAATCCACCGTCGTAGAGTACCTTTTTATATACGGTCCACCGTCTTTTAAAAAGATGAAAAATGATGACTTTCGTTGCCGAAATTATAGAATTTCTAACGAAATAACTGTTGTTCCGACGATATAGCGTCGAAATGATGATTTTCCCGCAATCGCAAATCTGCGAATATGCGAAAAAGCAGGTTCCCGCCGCAACACGTTGCTAACTGAAAATGACGAAACAGGACGACTCGATATAGCAAGTCGCGAAAAAATCCTGTTATCGACGAGCAACCGACGAAACCACACTTTCACTGATTCTACTTCCTCGAAGGACTGTGGTCCTATGTAAATGAAAAGGCTCAGTAAGATGTAATAAAAAACTGAATTTATTGAAATTCAAAATGTACATCGTACAAGAAATCAAAATGGAAGAGAAAGTGATGTTGCCATACATAAAAATATCAGCAACAATTTAGTATTGCTATTTTAAATCTATAAAAACTACTAAATGCTACAAGCAAAATATAGAAATTAAAATTAATAAAAAACTGTTATGTTCTGTATTGAACAGTGCAAGTTAAATAAAAGCTTTTAATAAATAAAATAATTTAAGTATTTTTCTCCTGACTATACTTTAATAAATTTGGAGCGACGAAAAGAAACTAATTTGCATACGAGGCGAGACGCGACGTAGTTAGACGCGGCGCCAGGAGACGCGGCGTTCTGAGACGCGACGTGCATGGAATAATTCCTCCTGCAGTCCGATTTCGGCTGACGCATATTTATTTGCCGGTAGAATGCCACAAACTATTACTTTCTAACTCTAACTTGCACAAAGTGTAGAGGAAAGAATAAGGATGGCAAACCCCGTTAATCCCTCAGTTTCACGGAAAATCTCTCACAAATTATACGTATGCAGAGCAACAATTCACTGCTTTTCTTTCATGGTGATATTATTTTGCATTTTTTAAATAAAGAAAGTTAAAATATGCAAATGAAAGTAACCAAAGTTTAAAGCACCATTCTTGACCAGCGAACTAGCTACGACAAATACGAAATGTCATCGTAACTAACTTCATAGCATATTCCATGTTATTCCTTCTAAGTTTCTTTAAAATGCATAAGTGATCGCAACGAGATTTGAATGTTCGCCTCCCCAGATAAGGACTTAATCTAATTACTGCTAAGCCACCGAAGTGCGGGTATGCAGATATTAAGTTATTGATGTGTTTGTTTGTATTACGCCTGCGCTGCGGTTCAATCATCGTCGAGCTGCATGAGTTTATGTCAAATCAATGTGTGAGTGATTTGTGGTTAGAGACCCGTGCCAAGCGACTTTTTAAACGAATTATGACTGCACTTTAGTAAGTTACTGCCAAGGGGCTCGAGCCTACCCTGAATGAAATAAAAAAGAAAACTCAGTCATTTTTGTCAACAATATATGTTTTTAAATGTTCATGTCTCTTAACATTACAGTTAACAGTTACATTGAAGCAGTTTCAAGGGCGCTGCTGAAGGTCGACTACCGACGACACGGCATACGACACATCGAAGTCCGACGACAGCCGAAGACAGACAAAGGTGATGGATGCGACCACGAAACCCATTATTATACCCATGGTATAATAATAAACTGCGCCAGGTATTCTGTTATTTGGAACAGGCCTACGTCATCACTGCCTCGATGGTTCTCAAACTTTATGTGTCGGGAAAATTTACCCTTCGTTATCTTCATTATTTTTGGAATATAACAATACTGATAAATAGACATAAATACATATACTACATACATAAAATCACGCCTCTTTCTCGGAGTGGTAGACAGAGAACACTTCCTTTCACTTGCTATGATCTAGACATAATATTTCCCTCACATCGTCCACATTTATCACTTTTCAGGCATTCTCGTCGTTTTAGTCCTGACCTGGCATATTTTCAGAACATCTCTGATTTTATCATGAAATATAGACATAAATAAACGACTTTTTTGTGCATAATTTGTTCTTGATATTCTTTTAAAAATTAACTTACTAACAGTAGCCATTCATTTACTACTGAACATATCTTTGGAAAACTTAAAAATCTATTATTATTAGTTTGACTACCTATGTGTCAGGGGTTACGACATGTTGTTGGACGTATATGTGTAGTATTTTTATTACATGACCTAAACTACAAGTTAAAGGGAACTTTTACTTTTAAAAATAAGCATTTTCAAGCTTCTTGCTTAAGTGGAGCTAAAGTGATTGATTTCACAATTTTGTAATGCGGTTCGTCAAAGACTTCCAAAACCTTTTTAATTTATTCACGAACAATCTCTTTTTATTCACATAGAAGGTTTTTTTAAAGTGTTATTAAGAGCAAAAGCTTCTAATGTGATTAAAGATAAAATGCCCTTTTCGTTTAAATATGTAGGGTCTAATAATTCTTGATTTATTTTCTTTTTCTTTTACTACGTTCATTTATTGCTCGTTCCACGATAGATATTTTACTTACACCTGAAAATCTCGGTAACTAAGAATGCTAGCTTAGTGAAATAATAGTAGATTGTTAACCGAGGGGTGAAACCGATCAATGACACCCCGAGGTATTTTGGTGCACGAGCGTAGCGAAGGCGCTCAAAGTGCGAGGAAATTGATCAGTTTCTCACGTGGTGAACACTATGCTTTTCATCTCGATTGTGAAGAAAGAAAACAAGTAAGTTTGTAGAAAAATAACACTGGGCTACATACCTATACATTGACATCACACGTGCGACACACACATCAATGCACCTATTTCACAGTCAAACTGCCAAATTTTCGGTTGGTTTTAATGACAACACTGAATATTAACTTTTGAAAAGTCACGCACAGGTCTAAATTAACCTAATTTTCACTATTTCATAGTTGAAATTGACATAAATTAATAAAATATTTAACAAATCTAAATTAAAACAACCATGATAACTTTTTTTTCGGCAAAAATTTTCTTCCACCTTTTTTTATAGGGTGCGTTCGTTTTCAGCCAGACATGATTTTTGACAAAAATCAAAAATATAATAGTTTATTTTATCATTTTTAATCCTTTTACGGGTTCTCGAATGGAGACCATGCCTCGGGAAACGTAGTGTGGACTGATGACCTGAGGAAGGTCGCTGGTGGTGGCTGGATGACGAAAGCGGGTGATCATGCGCTTTGGCGTGCCCTTGGGGAGACCTACGTCCAGCAGTGGACTGCAATAGGCTGATTGATTGAATCCTTTTATTACATGAATTTTGTATTCATCTTGCATAGGAAAGTACCTATATATCCAAGCGATTTTTTTTATGTTTATTGAAATTAAATTAATTTTGAGCTGTATAAGTTTATTCCTTGCCATTTATCGTGTGCAACTTTCTATGAAAATAATAAAAAGACCGGTTCAATTTTCAAATGTACCTACATCCTTTCTTTGGGGTCATTATTGGACTACTTTCAGAGCATGAGAGATGAAATAATTATATAATAATGTTATAATATATTCCTGTTCTAAATTCCCTCCGGGGTCAACTCAGCCCACAACCACTCAGCCCGCGAGCTCAGTAATTATTACTTTCAATAAAATGTATTTGTCACTGTACTCGAGTGTATCTCAACGCAATCTCAAAAAACAAAGAATAAGAAGAATAGAATTTTTAAGTTTTTGTTTTTTTTGGTTTTTGTTGTTTTAACAACATAATTATTTTTTTATTTTATCGATAACTTGTTCGGCATTAAACAAAAACCAATAATTGATTCCTTTAATTTATATTTGCCCGATAGCATGTGATACCTAGCTGATTGTGATACGAGTATGTAATGCTGATATTGATATGAAACTATGAACTAAATATAGTGACTATTTAAATTCATTTGTAAATACATATAATATAATCAGTAAAATAACAGGTACGTTTTATTATTGAACGTTTACGTTGGAAGTTAAAGTTTCCATTTTTACGTGAGTGTTTCCGTTTTAATTAAACAGTACCTACGTATTTCTATCTCAAACAAATGTTTTAGAAATAAGTTTTATATTATATTATATTTATGTTTATATTATATTATATTTAATAATATATTTATATTTAGTAATACTATCTTAATTTAATTTATTTGCTAAAAGTTATATATTTTATTCCGTACCAAAACCAATGATATAATTGTATTATTCATAACCCGATAGTTCTTGTACATCGCACCGTAGCGTTTGAATCCGCTACGCTTTTACTACGGCGTAGCAAAGGTCAACAGAAGTAAAATGCAGGATTAAATTCTTCTTTAAGATAAAAGTGGACCTCATAATAGACTGTGAATAAAGAAGAGCCCCGAGGAAAACTGCGGAAATGTAGTTGTGTGCATAAATCTCCCGGCTCGTACCTGGATGAGGAAGAATTTTGCGGGGCTCAGCTCAATAGCAAAAAATACGTATATTTACATTGATACTTGATTTTAACAATACGAAGTGACGACAACATTCAATATAGAATGATTAGTTTATTAAGTAGAGTTTTAGTATTACTGAACTAATACATTTGTCGCAAAATTTACAAATCATTTCATTATTTGGATTTGCGTAAGAGCATATGAGTATATTCTCAAAAAACTCTCTCGAGTTTTTTCGAAGTCTGCACTACCAACCTCCTTATTTACGATTACTGAAATCTAGACTGTATGACAAAACAAAACCCATTCATCGTAGCTATGTTGCAATTGCAAGCGCCATGGCTATTTCTGCTTTGAAAGCTGGAAGTCTATAGGGACTATTTTACAAAACTTGTTTTTTGTAGATGTCCTATTTCAATTTGAGTAAATACTTCAGATCAAAGCCAGTAATGTACGAGTACATTACTCTAGCCAACAACCGTCGCGTCGCGTCGCCATAAAACCAGCTGAAACTAGTATGTTTGGCGTCAAGAACATATAATTCCACTCACACCGTTCATATTATGCTCACATTCATAAATTTGCTCGGATTTACTCCGAAGGTAAGCGTTAGGAAGGTGAACACTTTCATAAAAGATTTCATATTTATTTGAAGAAATAATAAAAGGAAGTGAAAGTGTTAAAATCATGCAAATGTCAACGGTTGTTTGTTCAGCGTTATAATAATTTAATTTGCACAATGATTGCCTCGTGGTTAACCATTCTCGCCAACTTGGTTTTGAATGTCCTGTAATTGCATTGATCAATCTATTGATCAGCGCATATTATAATTTAAATCCTTACCGAAGTTATCGAGCCTACCATAATCGACTGAGCGGACCAGCGACTAGATTGGCCAAATTCATACATAATATCACATTCACACTTACGTAGATACAAAAGGCTTAAAAAAGCCAATCATGCATATTCCACCCATTAAAGAAATTAATGGACGGTGGGCTATTAGCAATGAGCAGAAAGCTACAAGGTTTGCACAACATCTTGAGAATATCTTTCGACCCAACGAAGAAAACGTGAGTGAAGTACGGTTTGATGAAACGACGCCTGAAGATCGAGATAACAAACTTGTATCACCAAAAGAAATACAAATTGAAATAAAACATCTCAGTCTCAAAAAAACACCAGGTTACGACCTAATCACTGGAGAAGTTCTTCGAAACCTGCCAAGGAAGGCCATAGTAAAGCTCACTACACTTATCAATGCTACGTTCAGACTGAAACATGTACCAGACGTGTGGAAAGTTGCTGAAGTCATCATGATACCTAAACCTGGTAAGCCACCGAACGAAGCAACGTCATACAGACCGATCTCTTTATTGCCTATCATGTCTAAGCTATTCGAAAAATTACTACTTAAACGGTTAAAACCGATTATAGAAGAAAAAATCTGATCCCCGACTACCAGTTTGGTTTTAGAGAAAAGCATTCCACTATTGACCAAGTACATAGAATAACAAACATAATTGAAAAAGCTCTAGAAGAGAAGAAAGTTTGTTCTACAGTTTTTTTGGACGTAGCGCAAGCATTTGATAAAGTGTGGCATGATGGGCTTAATCACAAGCTTAGAAAAATGCTTCCCAAACAATTTGCAGAAGTCTTCGAGTCCTATCTAACATTGCGAATGTTTAGAGTAAAACAGGATGACGCATACTCAGAACTTAAGCAAATCAAAGCTGGCGTACCTCAAGGGAGCGTACTAGGACCTGTCTTGTACCTTTTATACACCTGCGATATGCCAGAACTAGAAGACAACACCGTTGCAACATTTGCAGATGACACAGCCATATTGGCCACAGGTGTCACACAAGAAGTAGCAGTGGAAAAAGTTCAAACAGCTGTAAATACCATCTACGAGTGGACAAAAAAATGGCGAATAAAACTTAACCAATTCAAATCTATTCATGTAGATTTCACAAATAAAAGGCCGAACTATCATCCGATATACATAGGTAACAATGTCATACCGTACGAAAATACAGCCAAATATCTTGGCATGACATTAGATGCAAAACTTCGCTGGAAGGCTCATGTCAAAAAGAAACGTGATGAGCTGGAGTTACGCTATAGAAATATGTACTGGCTAATTGGAAAGTATTCTTCACTATCAGTACACAATAAAGTTCTTCTATACAAACAAATCCTCATGCCTGTGTGGACTTACGGTATTCAGCTATGGGCTTGTACCAAACAAAGCAACGTTCAGATGATACAAAGATTTCAAAATAAAGTACTAAGGGGTATCGTAAATGCTCCTTGGTACATAAGAAATGACGACCTTCATCGAGATTTAAAAGTGAATAAAGTTGACAGTGTTATTAAAAAATATGCCGAAGCTCACGAACTAAGACTTCATCATCACGTGAACGTTGAGGCTATCCAGCTCCTCGACACCACGGACATAGTGAGAAGACTGAAAAGGACAAAACCCTTTGAGTTAGTTTAGTAAACATTAGTGTAATGTAGTGCAGTCAGTGCTTCCCGTAAAGAACACACGAACAAAGTGTCTTCCCCTTAATAGAGACAATAAGAAAAGTGTTGATGGACACATTCTTAGCTAACATCTACTTAGCAATTTAAGTTAAAATTTAATTACTCATTAGTCTTTAGGCTAGATTGTAATATTTATTTTGGATGTCTTAAAGGCAAACCAAATATAACAAATAAAAAAAAAACTTACGTAGATGTGAAAATATATTTGGATGTTTAGATGTTTGGATGTATGTTCAGCCTTCACGCTTAAAGTACTCCGGATTTGGATAAAACTTGGAATGGATAAAACTTGGAATAGAGATAGTTTGTAACGGGTTAACACATAGGATACTTTTTAGGGGAAAAGTCTAATTCCCACAGGAAAAACTAACACAATGCAAACGTTAGCTGTGGGAGGAAAGCTACTAACCTTATAATTTGTGGAAAGTGCCTTTTAACTAATTTCTTAGTTGAACACTGTATGTGTGTTTTGCTTACATTAATAAACTTTTAATCCATCTAATGTACTATTGAAAATAAAAAGCCAAATGAACTAAAATGAACTACTATACACGAATGTAATTTAGATATATTAAGGTATTTAAAGCCAAGATTTGATTTATAGATATAAATAAACTTACCAAAATAAATACATAATTTTAATCACACAAAAAGATCTAATACGAAAACAGATACGAGGAAAAAGGATGTTTAACTTAACACTAAATAATTTAGAATTAAAAACCGAACTAAAAGAAAACAAATCACATAACAGTTCCCCAAAATTAGTATGAGACACCTGTGATAGCGATTAAATTAAATTGAGACAGGTAGGGGTCTAATCATTGCGCAACAAAACAGTAGACCTAGTATAGAGATTAACAAAAGAGCCAAAAGTTTATAGCCTGGAATGGATGACGGTGGCGTGGAGAGCCGGTTTGAATTTAGGGAAGAAACTAACCAAGCTTGCAACGTACCAATTTAAGGGTTTGTTTACAAGTAGAACTTAACTGAACTTAAAATGTACGTTAAAAATAAAAACAGGTACACTTCAAACAATACCAAACTCCTTGCTGTAAGTCTTGAAATTAACTCAATTGTAACACGTGTAACTGCAGCAACTTCCAAAGGACCAATGCTCAGGTCCCTGATGATGCAGCCAGGATGGTCTCCTCTCGAGGGAGAGATGGTAGCTTAAACTTGAAACTTTGTCTTCAAGGAAAACTGTTACAAAGAGGTACTCCACAGTTCCCTCACAGTCGAAGCACTAGGAAAAAGCTACAAAAAACTTTCTTTACAACAAAGAGCTTATTTATTTTACGCTACAATAAAATTGCGCTTTTAAATAAAAGATTCACTTTTTCACCATCCGCTCAAAACCGAGTCATGAAATAGAATGCCAAAAAAAAACAAAAGTCTTTCAAAATTAAATTCAAAATTAGAAATTAGAAAAATAAAAAAAAACTGAGAAAGACACGAAAAAAGTTTCGAACACCGAAGCGTTACACAACGCTACAATATGTAATAGTGAAGCCACTACTGGTAGAAGCCATCTAGTAGAGAAACAAGTAAAAAACGTCATCGTTATAAACTCGATATTGAAAAATAAACATGCACTTGTTTGGTTGCTTCAAATCGCAACCCCCCTTGGTTTCATTAAGTTATGCCCGACTGGTCACTGTCCCGATTGGTCATCAACAAAAAACTATGCCCGATCGGTCATCAATTCGAAATTATTACTTTTATTTTAAAAATTCAGTCCCGATTGGTCACTATCTTCAATAAGTATCAAAATTGAATCAGAATACAGCCAACAAAAGCAGCATTACTATTTTAAGTTTATGCTTATTATCATTACACCCTTCAATCACAGTGATCGAAGATCAAGTACATTATCTAAATTCTTGTGATGACAATTAAATTGTATTATAAATAATAAAGAAACTATCCATCTTTACCGAGCAGACAAAAGTACAGTCAAACCATCAAATGCAAGGCAAATAATGCAGTCAGTTTCAGCTGATACCGCACTATTTGAAGCAGACGGACCAACTTCCTTGGATATCGAGAACAAACAGCAGTTCTCCATTACTAGATCGCTTTCGATCCGTCTTAAGATTGCTTGCTCTAGTATCAAATATCTGTTTAAGTTTACGTTGGCTACGTTATTCGATAGTTCTATTTCCTCAAATACTTAAGCTTACCCTTTCCCCAAATGATGGGATAAGGGCAAGAGAATGATGATGACTTACGGATAGAGCGTTGTCGTCTACGAGTTGGCGTAATGATTTAGGTCATTGCTTTGTGAATGGAAAGTCTCGGTATGGAAGATAATGATTGAAAATACGGTGGAGAAATAGACCGATAAAACATGACATGACAGGCAATCGAGTTATAATAATAATCGTACAAACATTTTCGTCGTTTGTGTTCTTTGAAATTGCAGAGTGTACTTGGACATGAATAAGTACTTACTGCTATAATGGTTTGGTGTATGAAAAAAATATAGTTTAAAAAAACTAAAAAATACGCTTTTATAGCACATCAAACTAAAAAGTGAAAAATAATTCATAATACAGCATGATTTTGTAATCCCTAGCAAAATGTTCAGATAGATGTTCAGATTATCGCAACAAACTTTCCCAACCCATTTCGAGTTGAAAACCCCAAAAAAAAAATCGACTTTTCATACAAAATACACAATCAACTTTACTATTGTATGGGAGGTCGAAATTTTTTTGGGGTTTTCAACCCATGTTCCTTGGAAAAAGTTGTTGCTTATGATGGTCTGAATATCATATTTAAATTTTGCTAGGGATTACAAAATCATGTTGTATAAGCTGAAAACAATAATGAACGAAAAGTTTTTAGTTTGATGTGCTCGTACTGTGAAAGCGTGTTTTTTAATATTTATTTAACATCCAATTATCCAAACATCTAATCATCTAAACATGCAAACATCCAAACATTTAAACATCCAAAAATCTAAACATCCAAACATCTAAAAATCTTAACATCTAAGCATCCAAAGATCTTAACATCTAAACATCCAAACATCTAAGCATTCAAACATCTAAACATCCAAACATCCAACCATCCAAACATCAAACATCTAAACATACAAACATCCAAAAATCTAAACATTTAAGCATCTAAAGATCCAAACATCTAAACATCTAATCATCCAAAAATCCAAACATCCCAACATCTAAACATCCAAACATCAAACATCAAACGTCCAAACATCAAACATCCAACCAAACATCCAAATATATACTCACCGGCACATCTAACCGCCCACTCTTCATTTCAGGGAATACTCGTGATTCTTTATAATTCTATTAGTTACAGCTGATTTCAGTTAAAAAGTTGTTAATTTAACGTTTATTTAACTATGTTTAATTTATCGTAAAATTATCAACAAATCAATTGTAATGTATAACAATAGGCGTAGTTAAAAGTTAAACCGAAATACAAGGGTGGGCGATTATATGTGCCGGTGAGTGTATTTTTACATTTATAATATTAGTGTAAATGTGATAATCACGTTTCTACCCGTTTAATTAAAATGGATTAAAATCAAGGTCAAAGGAGTCGGTTACAAAGAAACATACAAGCATACAAACATACAGGTGAAGCTAATAGAAGCGTGTTAAAAAGCAAGCGCGTGACGTCACCAGTTTAGGACTGAGAAAATGCAGCCAAAGCTTTACTCATTTTATTTTCAATGTTTATTACTAGAACTTATTGACCTTCGATTTCCTAGAAAAATGGCAGTACGTGAAAGAGAGTTATAAAACAATAATAATAATCTATGTAAACAATAGTAAAAAAAATAACAAAATAGGTAACAATTTTATTTATTCACCTTACAAATCTTTACAGACGATTCAATAAATTAATTCACAGATGTTAACTTTTTCATGAATTGATTTGTAACCTATGGTATCAATCGATATATCGATATTACTTTCTCCTCCCTAGGCGAACATAATATCGATAACACCTCCAACATCACTAGGACTTTCCCCTGCCCCCCGACCCGTATCGTGCGATAGAGAGAGTTGCAACTCCGGGAGGCAATTACTAACTTCTCCTTTTTTAAATATTATTTCGGGCCTTAACTGTTTTACCCCCCTAAACCTTTACGGAATGAGACAATTTTGATCTCATTTGATTCAGTATACTTTAATCTACGCTTGTACGTCTTTTTTTTAGTAATTCAGTTTAGTTTAATTAAAAAATAACAATAATTACGAGGTAGTTTTTAAGTCAAGAAATGCGATATTTATCTGCTAATAACTTTTATTGTAAGCAATATTTATATAATTTAAAAACGTACAAGCCTAGTTTTAATTATATCTACAAAATATCCAAAAATTATGAAAATTGAACGATTTTTAAGGGGTGAAAAGCGTTAACGCTTTTTGTATGAAAATTTACAGCTTTACAATCCTCTTTAAATAGTAACCAGAAATTCATTGTAAGATTGAGATAGATGATAGAATAAGAGCATCACGATGATGCTTAAATCTGATAAATTCTTAAATTACTTAGTCTGTACAGTTGACTTCAGTCCTTAAAGTTGAACTTGTTTAATTGCTTGTGAAAATTCCAGCTTTAAAAGAGAAATATTTAACTCGAGTGAAACAAAACTATTCACTACAGTATCTCATTCAACCAAAGGAGAGCTAGATTCATTTGTGCATTCCGCTGAAACCGGGAACAAGCCAGAGGATTCATAATTGCATCAAACGTCATCTGCCAAGTTATTAAGCTCGAGGCGCCGGCAATTTTGATGTTATTCCCTTGACTATTGCACAGATAATGCTAGCAAAACGCGGCAGAGATAAACAAAACAAAATTATTTAAGTTAAAAGAAAATGAGCAGTTACTGGCTAAGTATTTACCTATCAAGTATCTTCTGGAAAAGCATGCCACACCTTCTTCATATTTTTGACTTTGCATAAAATGCTATATCACTGTTTTTCCTGCCATTAGTTTAGAACTGCATTTCTTTCATTTCACACAACGTAAATTGTATGGATGTTTTTATGCAGCATCAGCTAAAACGCAGCGAATGCTATACATTGTGCGTATTTGTCTAGGGAAATATTGCCACCACACTAGTCGGAACTGACGGGTTGAGGTCAGTTGTATTATAGCGTCAGGCTGTAACATCGCCGGGTAAACATTAGTTTTAGTGTTATGATCACGTACGGTACACTCACTTGCAAATACAATACCTATAATATACAAACGGTTCGCTAGAGCTATAGTTTTAAACATCCTTACTAATATTATAAACGTGAAAGTTTGTAAGTATGGATGGATGGATGTTTGTTACTCTTTAACGCAAAAACTACTGAACGGGTTGGGATGAAATTTGGTATAGAGATAATTTGTACCCTGGGTTATCCCACATACTTGGATACTTTTTAAAACACATAGGATACAATACAAATACAATACAAATATTCTTTATTGACACCAATCAAAAATTACAAGAAAACATTTTTACAGTTAGTTGAATCAATTAGGCGGCCTTATTGCTAAGGTAGCAATTTCTTCCAGGCAACCTTCAGGGATACTTTTTACGGGAAAAAGTCTTATTCCCACGGAAAAATTTTACACAACGCAAGCGACGAGGGTAGCCGCGGGCGGATCGCAAGTGAGTAATAAATCGTTGTCTGAAGAGGCATAAAACTGCAATCGAATTGGCCTTGGGCTGTCTATGCCCAACCCTCGTCTAGTTTCGACACCCAACGTGACAGACTTTGTATAGATATTGTAGGTACGTACTGTTATGTACCATTCTACGAATAATTGATCGAGCGAGCGAAGCGTCTCTGTTTCAGCTTGGCCAAATTTGCTTTTGTATGTCTATCTGTCTGTCCGTCCATCTGTCTGTTTGTTTCACTCTACAGGTCGCGTTTCGGAACCGATTCTCGTGAAATTATGTGTGCTCACTTCGGTTCGATAAATAAATCATTTTTTTTTTGTCGAGTCAGTTTTTGGAAATTTTAATATATGACGGAGTTATGGGGGCTGCCAGCTTACAAGGTCTACCGCTGAAGATTCAAATCAAATAAAATAAAATCAATTTAAATAAAATAAACTAAAACTAATTAATATAAAATAAAATAAATAATATGAAAAAAAAAAATATGTTAATTAAATTTCAAGGGATCTTTGTGGAGAAAAAATAAAAATAATATAAAGAGACCTACAGACTCACGAGCTCACAGAGCCAGTAGTTTAAGTAAGAGCGGACGTACTTATAAGCTGTTGATGAAGAGCTCTTTCCCCAGCAGTGGAACACACAAGAGACTATTGAAAAAAGGAGTTAAATTAAGCAAAACAAAATATATCGTCCAAAACAACGTAACAAATATTTAGCTTATGTTTTGGTCGAACTTCCTGGAATGGACATCGTTGGACATTTTAAGAAGTGGTCATTTTTATTGTAGTCATTTTTAATTGTGGCCCTAAACCGACGTTTCACAACTTGTAAAGTCCTTAATTGAGCTAACAAAATCAATGAGTCTCAACAGTCAAACTGTCCTTGTGAAAATTGCCACAAGAGGATACGAAACTTTGTTTGAAACTATGGAAAGTGGTGTAGCAGTAATATTTCAATGTTCCGTTAAAATATTCAGGGGTTCCGTGAACTGCACAACTTGGCGTTAAGACCGGATTAAACTTTCATGTTGTCGCAGATTCTCTGATTTGAGGACGTAAACTGTAGACGGTCGCGTAACAAAATGCGGACAAAAAAGGTAAAACAAAAAATAAACAGATCTGAACATTAATATTTCACAAAAAAAATTACAAATCATTCAAGTCATCTACTCAAGAGCTATAAAAAATAATATTATTTGAAAGCCCTAGCATTGGTGTAGTACTAAATACTAGTACATCAATAGGGAACATGCATAATAAAAATAATTTTTTTCATAGTTCATCTGAAAGTATACAAAATAGAATACTGACAGTCAAAACAGAATCGAAATTGATTGAAAAACAAACTAGTTACAACATTATTAAACAAATATATCTGTCCCTCTTTACGAAAACAAAATTTTCTATAACGGATGTATGGCCCGCGACACATATGACGTCACATGTCTCGTCGGACTTCTAACCATCAACTTTGAAGCCTTATAACTTTGTTTCTGAGCAAGATATTTGGAAAATTATTTGTTATGTGTTAATGTGGAACTTGTAATATTTCGATTAATGAATTTAAAAAAATAGTACCACGAGTCAATTGAAAGATTATAATAGTTAACTTAATATAAGACCTCCAATTTTAATAAGTATTACAAAATAAATAATTGTACTAAAGTAGTATGTACAATTCAGACCCTGACCGCGTGCCGAAAATGTGGAGACCATGCGGTTTCTACACGAGGGTCTGATCAGTACCGTCCGCGATAACGCGGAGCTGACTTTCTATAAATATATGAAACAGTGCTCCTTACCGAACTCCTGAGGTGGCCCGATGACACACCAGGTCTAAGCGGAGAAGGAACAGAGGAGGTGGGTTCAGAAGGATGGTGGTTATTATGGATACTTAAACTGGTGATCGTCACCGATGCCGATGAGTGGTAAGCCCGCTTCTCTTCGCCGTAACACACTCAAAAAATAGCCGTAAAAACCTCGCGGGCCCCCAAGGGTCAGCTCCCGCGCTAGTTCCAGAATTTCCAGATCGATCAATGTGACAGACAAAAGTGACAGTTCTCAACATCATATGTCGGGTTGCCATATTAACGAAAAACCACCGAATTGGTTCTAAACATAGTACGTATCACCATAATCTCAACCAGCAGCGTAACTACTTTATTAAAGCGTTAGTCACAGTTTTAAATAACCATAATATAAATTGTAAGCTCGTTCCATCTGTTGGGAAACTTTAACCACCACCAAAAACCACGAAAAACTATAAGAAAATTTTATTTGTCATTTCTGTATTTAAATAACTAAATGAAAGAATAAAAAAGTAACAAAGAAAAATAAATAGGAACAAAATAAAAAAAAAATTGTCGAGATTCGAACTTAAGACTCAAAAACTAAAATAGACATTGCAGACTTACGGTTTCTCGAGTGAGCTAATAGTAGCGTTGTAAACGGTGGCGAAATTACCTGTCTCTTTAAATGATATGGCGTACCAAATCTTTTAAGCCTGAAAAGTCTGTCTCTTTCAAAAACGATTTTTGTATGGAGATTATAATATTATGGCGTTACTAACAAATGACGTCACAGGTGGGTATGTGCCTCTCTGTAACCTTTATAACTCGGTCAATTGTAAAGATAGAGCAAAAATTGTTTTAATGTTCGATGCAGAAACTAAAAAGTTTGGATTTATAAAATAAAATAAAAAAGTAGTCCGGTCCCCTATTAGAGGACGTTATGCTGCCGAAAAAGCTAAGTAGGTATTATTTTCATAAATTAAAATTTTTCATAAGAACATTGGTATTTAATCATTTAATTTATTATTAATTATAATATAAGCTTTATTAAAGTGTTATGCAGTGACTTTTGGATTTAGAATGGATTATTTCATGAATTTTACTCTTAGGAACATTTCATATCACACTACATACTAATATAATAATCTTAGATAAATGAAAGGCTCGCGCGAATGTGAAAATGTATTTAGATGTTTGGATGTATAGATGTTTGTTCCGAGTACTGGACAGATATGGATACAATTTATAACTAGTAGTAAATATATTTGTATGAATTATATACAGAAAGTTTCAATTATTGTAGACTTGTACCCAATAGTTCAGATTCTTAAGCAATATTGATAAAATACATTTAATGGTTAACTTACTGATCAGTATGATACACTGAGTTTGTAGGCCCCTTACAAATTCCAAGCTAATCTACTATATAAAACTGAATGTTTGTCCTTTTATAACTAGAGAACGGCTGCACCGATTTCGATGTGGTTTGTACCAATCGATAGAAGAGATTACTGTCCAGGTTATAGGCTACTATATTGGTGAAATAAAGAAAAAACAATATTTCATTTAAAATCTTTTTTGCGATTCATTAATTTCAGTCCCTGGCGTAGCCGGGTAGAAGAGCTAGTTACTTTATACATACTTGCGTTTAGACACCTGCTTATACCACCTGTGTCGGCAGTCTTGTAATCCATATCTTAACACTAATACTCCTATGGCAGAAGGTACGTTGTTCCTGTTACTCATCATCATCATCATCATCATCAACATTCTATCGAAAGACGTCCACTGCTAAACAAAAGCCTTAACTAAGGATCTCAACATTGATGAGTCTTACGCTGCCCGCATCTGGCGGTTTTCCACGACCTTCATCAGATCAACAGTCCACCTTATGAAGGGCCTACCCACGCTGCGTCTTCCGGTGCATGGCCGCACTAAAGAACTCTCGTAGCTCAATAATGACATTATTTTGTGGAATGAATGTATTTCATACGAGTATTAATCCTAAGCTCAGAGCTTCAACTAAATCACGAATATAACAATTGGATTCCGCGTGTCCAATTAAATCCCCTACAAGGCAGTAGGTAAATGGGCCCCCGTTAAGGTGAAGGCCGACTCCGATGATCAATCAAAATCTCATTGGATCGCGTCACTCCACCGGAACGAAGTTATCCATCTTGTCTAATTCTAATTTTGCCACACGTAACAAACGTAGGCTTGTCGATGTCTGCAGTAATGGGGCTTTTGTGGTAATGGCACGATTGTTGCCCTAATTATACGTGACGTCACACCGCGAGATTGGATTAACAATGCAAGATTATCCCTACGTATCGTAGTAAATATAAATAATAAATATGTGGGGACATCTTCACACACGGCCATCTGATCCCAAACTAAGCAGAGCTTGTACTATGGGTACCAGACAGCTGATATACATTACATAAATAGATAAATACATACATATTTAGATAAACAACAACCAGACACTAGGCAAACACAAGTGCTCATCATACGAATGTTTGCCCTGGGCGTGATTCGAACCCGCGACCCTTTCCGTCGGAGGCAGATACACTACCACCTGGGCTACGAAGCCGTCACACGTAGTACATCCGTCACACGTCACACGTAGTACATAAAGGGTTGTCTTCTGCTGTAGCACAGAATAAATAATAGTACAGTCAGCTGACGAATTAGCTGACCCCCCGCTCGAAACCGATGAGTTTTTCTCAGGTAATTATTTCCAAATTAATATTAATATTTCCAAAGTAATTAAACCAGTGAGCTTTTTACTATAGAAAAGATCTCTTCCAGCCATCCTAAACGTGTATAAAGAGACAAGAATACCTTTATACAGGTAGATAAAAAAATCTATCTACACAGACAAATAGTCACGAATAAATGACGTTGATAACTTTGCATTATTGTTTAGAAACCAGGTATATTGCGGGTACATTATTTTGATTATAGTTCACCATCTAAAAGACAAACATTATTATTATCCTAATAATATACTTATTAAATATAGAATCCATTTATTTTAACGAGGACTATTGTATACTACCTACTTATCGTCTATCTGTACTTCAATAGAAATAATCAAGAGAGCTGTGAACAAAATCTATGTGCTTATTGTTTCTTTACTCGTTTATGATTATAAAAAATATTAATTTGCTTGACGCTAAACATTAATTTGTTTGATTTGCTTGAAGCTTTCTTTGCAGTCAGGATTTGCCCGAATAGAAAAACTAAACAACTAAGGTAGGTATATGGTAATGTATAGGTAGAGGTGGCTCAACCGATTTTGCCTAAGTAAATAAAAATTAACAATCAGTGGAATATATATTAAAACAAATCATATAAAGTTTAATCAATGAGTGAGGAGTGGAATCTCCTGCCGGCGTCTGTATTTCCGAGCACATATAATCCGACTCTCTTTAAAGCCAGAGTGAATAGGCTCCTTCTGAGTAAGCTCGCTACATCGTAGATCCCATCCCTGCTCTCAGGCTGGATCGGGGTCAAGAGCAAACCCATACAATATATTTAAAAAAACACATTTTTCTTCTAAGCCAAGTATAGCTAATTATATAAGTCTTGATCACATGATTTTACTATATCGATTTCAGCTATTTTAGGTTGAATTGGTGTCACTGATATCCTTTGTCACGACATGACCCAGTCTCGATAACATTATGTTCGGTCAGCCATATTGACTCCTTTAAACATCAAAGGCTTTCAATCTAGTTTGATAATGTTTTTTTTCAAACCCGCGCTGGGCCTTCATCGCCCTTATTCAGGGTAGGTCCGAATCCGAACCCTACGATGAGGACGTATAGGTTTGAAGCTGTTAAGAATGGTTTTTTTTTCCTATGAATATAACAATACTCTCATTGACAATTGACTGTGTGGAAATAATTGTATTTATTTCGAATTTATTATGGCAGATAATTTACAATACTATTGAAAATTACTTTTCATTTCCCTAGGATACTCCGCTCCCTGCGTTGATCCATTGTTCTAATCAATTATGATAATTTTAAACTATTTTCAAAGTAATTGTAGATAAGAAGGCGCGTATCTAAAGTCTCACTCAATAGATTAGATTTCGATTAAGACCCAAAACGTTCAAGCAACTTTCCAGACTACTTCTCGAGTGAACTATTTTATCGAATAAGAGGTAAAGATTTTCAAGTACCTAAAGTTAGGTCTATAAGAAACTCTGAAACTTTTCAGTGAACGACGAGACAGGAAGACAAAGATGGATGAAGGAGCCTTATCTCGACTAAATAAAGGCTTTCCACGCGCATAATAGCCAAGATATGACAAGAAAGAATGTAATAATCAAGAAAGCCAAATAAAAGCAAAATTTACTGAACTCAATGAAGTGACTTTCCATTACGCATTTTAAAGTACGTAACAACGTATTATTTAAAATGTTTTTAAAGGATCTGAAAATGAATAGGTATGTTCCTAATAAGGAGATAAAAAACAACATAATTTCAATCTTTTTAACTTTTTATTGGATACTACTTACATCTTTGAGCCATGTTGGTGCGTACGTCTTTGAGCCATCTCCATAAACTTGACACCAGGGTTTGTGTGGTCGGTTTTCAACCTTACAACGTGCTATACAAATAAGAATAGTACTGTCAAACCGCAATCGTGATTCACATATATTTATTTATCTATTCAGAATAGCACCTCATATCAACATTCCATTATTTAATAATTATATAAAGTTAAAGCCAATTTTTTAGACCGTAATTATGTTTGCTGGCAGTACAAAAATGCAGTTAAGCTATGACGTTAGCAGCTAATCCCATCCTATTCTTATTTGGCTCGCATAGTACACGATGCAGTTAAGCTATGACGTTAGCAGCTAATCCCATCCTATTCTTATTTGGCTCGCATAGTACACGATGCAGTTAAGCTATGACGTTAGCAGCTAATCCCATCCTATTCTTATTTGGCTCGCATAGTACACGATGATGCAGTTAAGCTATGACGTTAGCAGCTAATCCCATCCTATTCTTATTTGGCTCGCATAGTACACGATGATGCAGTTAAGCTATGACGTTAGCAGCTAATCCCATCTTATTCTTATTTGGCTCGCATAGTACACGATGATGCAGTTAAGCTATGACGTTAGCAGCTAATCCAATCTTATTCTTATTTGGCTCGCATAGTACACGATGATGCAGTTAAGCTATGACGTTAGCAGCTAATCCCATCTTATTCTTATTTGGCTCGCATAGTACACGATGATGTATTAGTTAAAATGTGTGTTGCCGAATTGACTTATCCGCTAACGTTATTAATAAATCAATCGTTTGATGAACAATGTTTCCCAGAAAAACTAAAGGTTTTGAAAATAAAACCTATATTCAAAAAAGGCGGGCAGAAAGAAAATGTAAGCAATTATAGGCCGATCGCGCTTCTATCGGTTTTTTCGAAAATATTTGAAAAAGCAATGACGAACCGTGTGTATATTTTTCTGGAAAAATATAATTTATTAAATGTAAATCAATTTGATTTTAGGAAAAATCGAAGTACAACAGACGCGATTATTAAGTATGTCCAGGAGGCATTAAATTACATCCAGGATAAATACTACGCAGTCAGCATCCTGCTGGATATGACTAAAGCATATGACAGGGTGTCACATAGCATATTATTGGCTAAATTATACGATATAGGGATTAGGGGTAAGGCTTACGGATGGTTTAGGTCATATTTGAAAGATAGGCAGCAGTATGTTGAAATAGACAATTACAAAAAAGAGACATGCGAGATCGGAACGAGTAAATCTACTATGATATGTACAAACTGGTCCATCCCGCAAGGTAGTGTGACAGGTTGTGTACTTTTTTTAGTCTACATAAACCAATTGCCTAATGTAATTGACGCTCCGTGTTTAATGTTTGCCGACGACATTTCGTTGTTATTTAAGTGCAAAAACGATAAGGAAAGTCGAGATCACGTCATAAAATCCTTTGAAATAGTAAACAACTGGCTAACTGTACATAAGCTTGAAGCAAACCTGAAAAATAAATTAATACAATTCAGACCGAGGCAAAAACCTAATATTGATCTAAGTATAGTAGCTAACAAACTAGGTATAGAGGAAGCAAACGAGTATAAATTACTGGGAATTACAGTTGACACTCATTTCACCTGGAAGAGTCAGATTCAGACGGTAAAATCTAAATTATCTCAATTCTCCTACGCCCTGGCCATTCTGAAAGGTAACACACACTACGAAGCATCTTTGGCCGCTTATTATGCCTATGCATATGCGTGGATGCGTTACGGAATTCTACTGTGGGGAAATAGCTCTTACGCCCATGACATCTTCGTACTGCAAAAAAAATGCATCCGTATACTGCTTAATGTTAAGCCAAGAGATAGTTGCAGACCGCACTTCTTAAATGAAAAAATATTACCGCTTCCATGCATCTTCATACTCGAGGCAGCGATTTTTGTTAGGAAAAACATTAACAAATTTATTTACTGTACAAGTGCTGATGATGATGACAAGTGCCAGACGTAGGCACCTTCTTGAGCTACCCAAAGGCAATATGCAAATTTTTAGAAAGGGCCCCGATTATACTGCAATAAAAATTTACAATAAAATCCCCCAGCATATTAAGACCGAAATCAAAGACAAACCTTTTTACCGACTGTTAAAGAATTTTTTACAGAGCAAATGCTATTACTCCATTGACGAATTTTTTTGTGACGAACTGAAATGATGCAATAAATACATAGGTATAGTTAATCTTTAACCCTTAACCTAACCTTTTGATGATTTTAAGAATGACATAATTATATATACTTACCATTATTAAAAATTAGACTTGATATTGTTTTTATTGATAATTTAATTTTGTATAGATTGACTAACATTACTATAGTATCATAATTGCATGCCATGTCACTTCATTTGTATTGCAATGCCCATTGAAGGGTTTCATGTATCCACTTACAACCAATGACAATGTAACACCTGCAATTATTATTTTATGTACATGAAAGCAATAAATGAATTGAATTGAATTGAATTGAATTGATGCAGTTAGCTATGACTTTAGCAGCTAATCCCATCCTATTCTTATTTGGCACGCATAGTACACGATGATGCAGTTAAGCTATGACGTTAGCAGCTAATCCCATCCTATTCTTATTTGGCTCGCATAGTACACGATGATGCAGTGAAACTATGACGTTAGCAGCTAATCCCATCCTATTCTTATTTGGCTCGCATAGTACACGATGCAGTTAAGCTATGACGTTAGCAGCTAATGCCATCCTATTCTTATTTGGCTCGCATAGTACACGATGATGAAGAAGAAAAACGTTTTTTAACGACCTTTATTTATTTTTGCAAAAAAGAATTTATAGTTTTTTTAATAAAGCCATATAATTATTTTACTTAAAGTCTTTTTGGATTATCATTTATAACACATCAAAATTGTGATATGTATTTACATTCCGGACCCAAGACACCCCCATATAACTTTTTTTATCCTCGCAATAATCTTCAACTTCATTATGTTGTTTTGTATTTAATTTTGCAGCTCAAATGAAAAGCAATTCTAGCATTTTTCATTATCTATAGACAATAAACCCATTTTCACAAAATACACGCACCATTAACAGTGTCAATCGATAAAAACATGTCGTACAGTAATAGAAAAGTTGCTGACATATTGGAGAATCGTGTTACTTGCGTGACTTTACACAATCAAAAGGGTAGTAGGATAGGTAGTACTCAAGTTATCTACTATTATATTTACTATCATATTTACGAGTATCAAAATAAAAACGTTCAATAAAAGCTATCACGTTTCATCGTTAAGGTTCTGAAATGTTAATTTCCTATTCTAAATAAAACAGTGGTTAAACCATCAATCAATGCTAAGCCGCGACCCTTACTTGAAATTTCTGCGTGTCTTATCTGATCAATCTATCGGCATCCAAAAAAGCGACCGCCAAACACAATATCTGCGGCATTATATCAGGAAATTGCTGAAGAGCTATTACGCAGACAGTGGCCGGCTATACGTAAAACTAGGTTGCGTCGTCGCCTGTCTAGGGCGGAGGCCCATCGGTGCGATCTGCCACCCCCTGGCAGCGCGTATCGTAGCAACGGCAGCATCCCTGCCAGTGCCAGTTTCGTGCCGCCTGCCGCACCGGACGCGCGTCGCTCGAACCCCGCGTACTCACATCCCGACGACGATACAAACGTCCCAAATACAAACCTAACTTTTAAATTTAAGTGCAGTGTAGACAGTGTCATGTGCACAAAATGTTTATACTATTTATTTTATTGACGGTGTACCTCATAACGCTGTGCCATGGATGAAGCGTGCGTAAAAATAATTGCGATGAAGGATTTGAGATTATCAGAGTGAGATAAGGAGCGTGTTTTCGCAAAGCTCACATCTGAAATTGCTTCGTTCCGGGGTGGTGTCAACATTCGTAGTTGGTGAGCTTTATTTCTGGCATGTTTACTTCTCGATCTAAAGTTTTACATTAAGATAATAATTTTGTAGTTTGTAAGAGCCTTTTTATCATTCTTATTGATTATAGATTACACATTGATCCCATGACACATAAAAACCCACCACACAGAAAATTTTTGTATTTTATTTTTAGTATATCTACTATCTATCAACAATGTTTAAATGTAAATGTTTTCAATTGAATTTGATTCAAAAAGTCAAAAAGGCTTTATTAGCATGCCCACATAACAATATACCAAGGTCTGCTGTAAGACATTTCTTTAGAAATAAGCAGTGCCTGTTGTGTCGTTTTTCTATGTGATCATTTTCTGTTAACTTTATTGTGTACAATAAATAATAAAATTTAAAAAATACCTATAGAGCTTAGAACACAATGTGGTAATAAAACATACCTATTCCAGAAAGTTTGAGATTTCAGTTTCCATTTCCAAGAAGAGTATCTATTATTATGTTCACAATAGAAGCTGTAGGTAAGGTATGCCTCTAATTAAATTGTAAATGACTTTGACTCTTGAACTGGATTAATTTTCAAGTTGTTTACCAACGCTTTTAGAAATGATGAGCCCGGATGAATGGCCACGAAAGACAATTTATATGCTAATTTATTGGACCGATTTCGTAGGATGATACATTAAGTAAAGACAGCAACAACTATATTTACAAACCACATAATAAAGAGAAAGACTATACTTTTTTGTCATTACCAACTAGGCTGCCTAGAAGAAATCTCTCTAAACAATAGTGCCGCCCATTGTCTAACGCTGTTTTTATATATGTCGTAAGATAGTAATAGCCATAATATGATCATATCACTAGGGATATGATCATATACCGGATGATAGTCATATGGAAGCTGTCTATAACCATTTTACTAGTGATATGATCATACCACTAAACTAATCTAGTGAAATAGTTATTATCGATCAAATGACTGTACGAAGCATTTCATTACTATTAAAAAATGGATAAAGTACAGTACTAGTACAATCAGGGTGGGTGCGAGCGTAGCGAGCACGGGAGTTCGGGGCACCCCGACATTAGGTTAGAAGGGGAATGTCTTACAGCAGACCTTTACTCCCTCCGCCATACCCTTCGGGGGTTAGGTTATCTTATGATCACCCATGCCTTTTTGCAGGCATGCAATTTGGGTAAATTTGATTGATAATAACAATAATTTCACTAGATTAGTTTAGTGACATGATCATATCCCTAGTAAGATATTACATAGGAGCTTTCGTATGACTATCATCCGGTATATAATCATATCCCTAGTGATATGACCATATTACGGCTACAACTATCTTACTGCGACATTATATTCTATTGTAATTTTTGTTTTGTGTGCAATAAATAACTTCTATTGTACAACTTCTATTGTTAACGAGACCATCATCAGTGGTTTAATGTAATTTATTCATATTCGAGAATATTTTTTTTATAAATAAAGAGAGATTATGTGGGGAAAATCTCATAGTCTACGTTTTTCGTGTCGTCCAATTTAAATAACCTAACTTCTACAGTTAATCTACACCTACAAAATGACTTTTCGTTGTAGACGGAGAGGATGAGCTCAACTTACCCAATTTTAGCATTTTGGTCGTGTCACAGGAATATCCAGCTAAGTTCCTTCTAGCTATTTCAAAGGAAGTTCCTCCGTCTCTGTCTTTTGTAATAAACCCCGATGTTGCTTTGTTAGCGGTACACTTTGTTTCTTTATTACAAGTCCAATGCAAACATATTTTCATGTTAACTGGGTTTATTACTCATACTCTGTGCGTTTTGATGCAGTACTAATTCTCTTTGTGGAGTTTCCTTGTGTATTAACTCTGAAGTCTATTCATTATTGAAATGTTTTTGCTTAAATTATATAGAAACTGAAAAACGCTGGGTTTAGGTATCATCAACATCAACGGCCCGTTACAGTCCACTGCTGGACTATGAGCCTCCTCCACACAAGTGGAGGGTTTTGCCATAATCTCCACGCTTGGCAGGCGGGTTGGAGATCGCAGATTAAAAGGCTGCTGTATCAGAGAGCGCTGCTGCCCGTTCCCTGTTCAATGCGTGGTCCCTAAGTCGCCTCTTACGACACCCACGGGAAGAGTAAGGGTTGGTGACAAATGTATTCTACTCTGCCGTCACCACACGGTGCTGGGCTTAGATATAAAAGAAAGAAATAACGAAAAAAACATTTATTCAATAGGTATGTCAAATATTGTTACATAATGGACATCAAGAAAAATATTATTTTACCTAGTTGACGATACTTTTCATTTTAAAAACCATTTAATCGAAACACCTACTCAATAATAATTATTATTATAAAAACCCAATGACCGAATTGCTAGCGACTAACTCGTATATTTAATTAACGTAACAAATCTCTAAAGACGCTAAAAAAAGTATAGATGAAACTAATATAGATATTTGTAAACAACTACCTTTATACTACTTTACCGTGATTTCCGTTTATAACGATAGATAGAAGTTTCATATTAACTTCAATCAAAACGTAACCTTAATTCTTGCCTACGTCTGAAGAACTAAAACAATACTGTCCAAACTTTAAATTTACAAATTTACTAGCTGGCTGCCCGCGGCTACGCTCGCGTTATGTAAGATTTTCCCGTGGGAATAAGACTTTTTCCTGTAAAAAGTATCCTATGTGTTAATCCAGGGTACGAACTATCTCTTTTCCAAATTTCATCCAAATCCGTTCAGTAGGAGCGGAATAAACATCCAAATATATTTTCACATTTATAATATTAGTGTGATAGACCAGTGGCTCAGTCAATTAATTAGTCAGTTTCTTCTTATACTGAGGAGATATAATTTTCATCCAAAACCATTGGCATACTTTCAGTCCAACCGCAAGTATGTTATATTATCTTATATACAGAAGAGGGAATCTTAAATTCACAAGTATTATCTGGTACAGTGTTTGGCCATCACAATGCGTCAAACCTATTACCAAAAGAGAATTGTTACTTCTAATTTTGGTAACTTTGAGTCATGCCATTTAAAAGGCATCACAAAACCGTAAGAAATATGCTCCAAAAAGGCTTTCAGCTTTTAGCCCTCTTATTCCGATATTGCAAGCATTATTTGAAATCACTTCCTTCATATTGGCTGCCAATAGAAGGGCCCCATTAAGTCCCAGGGTAAGTTCCCCAATTGCAATTACCAACTTTTTCATTGTCCCGGTTTGTCCCGACTGGGAGGATCACTTTGCGACAACTTTGAACTTTGACATGGAATTTCAATTCCTTTGAGACGTTCTATCTATTTCAATTACATTAAAATTTTATTCTTTCAAGTAAGTAACTGTATTGGATTCAAAGGCATGGTCTTAAATTACTCTTTGATTGGAACCTGTACGTATTTTATAAAGCTGTTTGTATCAGACCATTTCGTTATTGTATGAAAATGTCATAAGGACACCAAAATGAATGCAACTCTATCGAAGGTGTCCGCTTGGTTGCGCAATCAATATACTTAATATAGGTATAGGTATAAAGTGTTTTTACTTACTTATAGGTATATTTTGTTGGCTGCGTGACCAGCATCTTTAAATAAAATCAATAAATTGTATTAGTTTTTTTCTTAATTGTTTTAATTATATTTTTTGTGTGCTTTGCTTATTCGAGTGTATCACACATGACTGAACTTTTAGTTTGTCTAACTGGTGGATTCTGACGTTAATTAAATATTTTACTCATGTAATACCTATCTGCCGTCACCACGGCCGTGTGGTATAGCCGTGTAGTGACTGCAGAGTAGAATGCATTTGTCACTAACCCCTACTTTTCCCATGGGTGTCATAAGAGGCGACTTAGGGACTACACATTTAACAGGGAACGGGCAGCAGCGCTCTCTGATACAGTAACTTTTTAATTTGAGATCTCCAACCTACCAGTCAAGCGTGGAGATTATGGCTAAACCCTCCAATTAAGTGGAGAAGGCTCATAGTCCAGCAGTGGACTGTAACGGGCCGTTGATTGAATACCTATCTATAGGTACATTTCTAATTTTTATACCACTAATGTGATTGAACCACGCGTGTCAGTCGGTCACGCGTGCAGCCTTATAGCCTGAATGTTTATGAATGGTTACATTGTATGGCTTCCAGGGACCTAGGCTTGGGTTCGACACTATTGTTTAAGTGGGCTTAGCATTAAGTGGATTGGAAGTAGATATATTATATGAGTAATTGTGCAAAGTAATATCGCGCTAGGTAAAAATTCATCATTGTGATATTATTTACTACAAGTATCTTTTGATTACTTACTGGGAAGACTCAACACCACTATTGTAAGAATCAATTTAGAAATAAATAACATTTTTATTATTTTATTTTTTATATTATTCAGTTTCAAAGGTTCTTATTGTAACACAATGTTTGCCGGCTTTCGGGTTTACCGCATTTTCGATAATGCTTACATTTTATGATAAATATATTACAATTAAATCTGTTTGCTTAGCCCTGATCACCTTACTTTAAAGTAAGGCTTGAGCGTTTGCGGATAGGGGGATACAAAAACATAGTGCTACGATTGTAGTCATTGTCGTAGCTTGCTACGAAAGTGCTACGCTCTTATTGCTACGTATGACCTACTGCCTCTTCTACAGAATCAAAGAACATAGGTAATATAACTATGGTCTGGCACATAATAATGTAGAACGGTAAGAGCGTTTGGTTTTTTATGACAGAGGTTCTGTATTCGAATCCGTATGGGGAAGGGGTCGAAAAAATTAATCTTTTGAGGTCTTCTCCAGTTTTGTTAGAAAAATAGAAGTACATATTTTTTGTAAGTAAGTATATGCTGATAACTGAGCCTTCTTGCAACTGTGTTGCTAGAAAAGGAAGAGGAAATACTATTAATCTTGCTCAGTTGACTTGTCCGCGTGTCCATCCTTCACAATGCTCTCTTACACTATCTGTCTCTATTTTTCTGAGAAATGTCCATGGCTCATGATTATTTTCTATTTTTGTTTTCCAAAAATGAGATTTAATCTTCTAAGCTTTTGTAAAGCAAAGACGGTATGTAGTCACACAAAAATTTTTAGACGTGTTCTATGTTGGAAAATTCAACTTCCAACCGAAATAATCAAGAAAGATCCAGTAGTCACTTTGCTTCCAATCACTAATTGCTTAATGAAATTAAAAAATTTGGAAAACATGTTTTCTTCATTATAGGTTTCTCAAAATTTATATAGAACAAAGGCCCTAAAACCAAAAAGCACTCGACAGAGTTTTATTAGATGTAGGCAGTAAATTTTATTTAACACAGTGGGTAATTTCATTTCACCGATAAATCTCTTTGTGGTCAATAAACGAAGGGAAAATTGCTAAAGCCACCTTGACATTTCAGTCTTTACAGAGAATCTCTTTACACTACGCTCTAGGGAGTTTCATGTATCATTACACCTTCCTACGTATTTTATACCCTAGAGTTTTTATTAAATGTGCATTTTTTAATAATAAAACATCTTTATGTATTATTTAGAGCTTTTCTCTATATTTAAACGGAGAAACTGATTGCCTCACAGATCAAATTTGTGGTTTGTAGAACATTGGCAAGCACTGATAAGGGATTCTTGGAAAATTTATTTATCAAAAACAGAAAAAGGGGTTTAAGTTTGTATTGTAAAATTTTGTCGTATTAAAAAACCACACGGCCGAAGTCGAGCTCGGAAAGTTAGTTATTATGTAAGTTTTAATTCACATTGTATTTTAAAGACTCCACTGACTTTCCGTTCAATTAAACCACGTACTAATATAAAACCATTAATACCGGCTAAGCACGTGTCGAGCCACGCAAAGTAAAGGGTTCCGTAGTTGTCCTTTTATTTAGGTACCTGTTTAAGACAGTTAACATTCATCAATATATTTTTCTATGATATTTGTACCGAATTTTTTACTTGTACAAGTACATTTTATAAGTTGGTCTATTATTCGATAACCTGTAAAGCCTCCCTGATGTTAATAATTTTCCTTTTAAATTCATCATGATACACTACTATCGTGAGTTTTTTCACATTTCCAAATATAACGGTTTTGTTGGTAAGGGGAGGGGGGACACGTCTTGACTCTAACAAAAATAAGCACTTTAAAACGAAATATTTCTGAAACGTACACTAGCATCGTAAAATGGTTTTAGCAAACCCCGATTATTTTTTAAAATGCTATCCAACGATATATCTTACTATATGGTAGTCGTGAATAAAAAAAATAACCCCCACTTCACGTGTATAAGGAACACAATTATTTTTAAGAATTTATTCTTTAGCTTTGTCGGCATGATTAAAATGCATATCTATGCCAAATTTCAATTTTCTAGAACTAAGAGTCGAGCATGTTGTAGAGTCTACAGCAGGGTTGACCTTATCGAAATTTATTTGCTTGAACTCTTTTGACATTTCCTTTCAAAAGGGAAAATTGCTAGCACTTAGAAAAATGTTGTACCCACTCAGAATATCTCATCCATCATTGGTAATTCGTTACTTAGATTGAAGTGTCGTCTTGTGTAATAAGTTGGTTTGACGGAGTAAGTACCCAACAAAATAAATACGAAACTTCGTGTAAAATTAAGATTAATTTGACGCTCTTTCTTTCTTAGGTTTCAGCTGGTTTATTTTTCAGGTATTTGGTCATATTTTATATATTCTGTGCTTTATTTCAATCAATCGTTCATAAAGAACAAATATTTTCATTGCATACAAACTAAACTAGATTGTTCTCATGATGTGAGGATGTAGATTTGAAAATATTTTAACTTTGTGTGTGTGTGTGTGTGTGTTTGTAGTGTGTATGTATGTGTGTATTATCTTATACACTATAAGAAGACTAATCTGAAATTCCCGAGTATTACCCGTGGAATAGAATATTAAGATGTGGATTAGGAAATATTCTACAGGGTGTAAATAAATTAGCTGACACTATTTTAAAGGATCAAACTACCCATGAAACTGAACAACTTTCCCCAGGAACCAAGGCTGTCGGACGACAAAAAAATATGCATCTTCTATAGTAAATCGATTAGCTGGCTATTACGCGGTATTGTATGAAAGGGACAACTTTTTTGTTGTCCGACAGCCCATGTTTCTTGGGGAAAGTTGTTTAGTTTCATGGATAGGTTGATCCTATAAAATGTCAGCTAATTTATTTACACCTTATATATATCTTTTTTAACAAGAGTTATTTTTTACCTTTCTAATTTCAATAAACTGTTGCTGGCCAAATGGATGTTTACTGGCCAAGTAGATGTAACCTTCTTCTTCATCGTGTGAATTTTAAAGACGACAACAGTCAGCCTCACAGAACCGGGTGTCGGTGTTGTAGGACCATCACATCTACACCGAAACTCTAATCGAATTGCTACTGTTATCCTAATTTAATTACAAATTTTAGCTAACACGCCTCAGTGATTTGCTCAGCGCTTGGTATTCTCAATCTAACTTCCCTATTCACGAGCATTCAGCAAACGTTACGAATCTTTCTCATCTAACCACTACAGCGTTCTTATTCTGTATAATTCGCAAAACCGTACGTCAACACTCACAGCGGTACGTGCTAACTGCCCTTACGTCCATTCTCACGTACTACCACCAATATACGAAGCCACCAGACTAGCAGCGCCTATAGCTTTTTTCTTCGTACCTTCTCCTGTACTTTCTGTTCTTGAACTATAGTCAGTCGTAACGTCAGGGCTCGATGTTAAATGGTTAGCACATTTCATCTCCGAGGAAGGCTGTATAGTAAGAATAATGGTATCTTATTTTAAACGCGCTATGCGTTTCTTTAAGCTTTCAGCGATACGGATAATAATAATATGGGTTTACGGCTGGTAAGTACCAAAGTATTATTTTCCAGTTATCATATTTTCCATTCTGACATAAAATTTTCTATACGCGGTGTAATTTTGGTTAAATATCGAGCCAACACAAGTTAGTAAAAATATTATATATTTAACAAAATTATTTACTAAATTATTTACTAAAAGCTTGGGGTGCTCAATAGAGCGAAGCGGTACTTCACACCGGGGCACAGACTTTTGCTTTACAAAGCTCAAGTTCGGCCCCATATGGAGTACTCCTCTCATATCTGGGCTGGAGCGCCCCAATACCAACTCTTTCCACTCGACTCCATCCAACGCCGGGCAGTTCGTATTGTAGACGATCCAAAACTCACCCTCACCCTCACCCTGGACACCCTCAGTCTCCGGAGAGACGTTGGCTCTCTGTGTGTGTTCTACCGTCTGTACAATGGGGGGTGTTCTGATGAGCTGTTTGACTTAATGCCACCGTCACGCTTTTATCACCGCACCTCCCGCCACAGGGCAGGGGCTCATCCTCACGTCTTGGATGCTTGGCATCCCAAAAATGTACGGGTGTCGCGATCTTTCCTCTTGCGTACCTGCAGGATGGGGAATAAGCTCCCCCCTGAGGTGTTTCCTTTGTGCTTTGACATGGGGTTCTTCAAGGGGCGAGTATATGGGGCTCTCAAAGGCTGGCAACGCGTTGGCAACCCCCCTGGTGTTGCGAATGTCCATGGGCGACGATGACCACTAACCACCACTGTGGCTCGTCCGCTCGTTTGCCTGCTTAAATAATATATATAAATCTGTGCCAGCTCATGCCCTGTTATTTAATATCTTGATTTTACTATCTTTACATACTACTACTCGTACCTTTGAGTAGTAATTTAATTTAATTTTAAGGTTGATGTATATTTTTGTAATTTTTTTGTTTATAATGGAATAGTAAAATAGACAAAATTAATAATTTAATATCGTATCTGGATTGTTTTTATATTCATCATATAATTTTCAGATTAGCATCTACGCAATGACATAAAATTATTATTGCTTATAACGTAAACTTAGTTCACAAGTACAACATTTTTGGGTTAATACACTTTTCAACCCTTTTTTTAATGAATGATGAAGATTAATTAATATTTAAACAAATAATAAATAAATAAATAAATAATAATCCATCTAGCGGCAAAAGTAACTAGAAATAGATTTTCCATTTAAGTTATATCCGCTGTACATATATTACTGTTGTCATATTTTAGCATTCGATCATGGGTCCGCAGATCGTCTGGCGGACGTTCGAAACGGGGCCAAATGATTGCGCGGTTTCCGACCGAAGGAGAAATCGTTTGACAGTTTTATCGATACTGTGGTGTGAGTGTGAATAATATTTTTGAAATCAGCAGTTATTTCTACTGCACTCATTTCACACACACTGTAATCAATTAAAAGCCGTTTTTTATTAAAATGGAACTCGATGAAGAAAATAATAAGGATTGCATTGGTATTTTGGTTGCATTTATATTGTTTTTGTTTCTAGTTTATTTATCTACTTATTTGCATTATAATTTATGTATAGTTACTTTGCTGATTACATATTTTTCTTTTCTAACTGCACAGGGAGGCCCATTTAGATGTGTTGGTTTTGTGATATGTGTGTGTGTGTGTTTTGGTATATGGGTAGCTCTCAAAATATAAGACATAGAAATATCTGGTCTAAAAAACCACGCCATTAATTTAAGTGATATCATATAGTTGCAAAGTTACCCATACTGACCCATATAAATAGGCACCCCCTATATACCCTATATTCAAGATAAATAAATCAGATAATGCCAATTCGGATTAAGTTGAATGAGTTCGTACAGCGCTTTAATCGCACGGAATGGATCCTTCTTCGCCGGGTTCCTAACTCGTGTCTTAACCTGTCAGATTCAAAATTGGCAAAATTGATTGTCTCTTTGCAAACTTGATTTCCGGTTTTTTGCAAATTTTCGGTTAAGACAGTCTATATTATTTCAACAACATTGTGAGTTTAGAACCTCTCAACCTTTCAACCTCCGACTTAGAAGCTCATCCCCTGAGATAATTAAATACTTACTTCATTACTTGCTTTGTTATCCAAACTTTCCTTGTTTAGGAAGCGAGCTATCGGTGTACAGCTAAGTTCAGACATCACTTTAGGCTAACAGATCGATTTATTTTGCAGTAATTTACGAAATGTGCCTTTTATTTTATATTGATGCATGCCTAAAAGCTAATTTACACTACAGTAAGTATTAAGTTACCATTTAACCCACTTAAGTAATAAGTACTAACGAAATACAAAATAGAAGCCCGGTATTTTTGTCAGCTACTTGACTTTTTGGCTTTTGACTTACTACTTGCCGAGTTTAGTTGACGGATTAAGTTAACTCGCCACTGTACTTGTGCTAGGTGTGTGCTAGTATATTTTTTTATTTTCTCCTTCCGTTAAGTAATTTATTCTTTTATTGAAATACATATTTATTTGTCACGCTATCACTCACACTAATATTATAAATGTGAAAACAATACGTCCAAATATATAGGTACTATATTTTTGAATATATTATATTTGTACGTTTGTACTCGTATGTTCAGATGTTTGGATGTTTGATCCGCTTTCACGCCTAAAGCACTCAACGGATTTGGACGAAATTTAGAATATAGATAGGTTGTAACCTGAATTAACACAAAAGATACTTTATATGGGACAAAGCCCTATTCCCATAGGAAAATCTTACACAACGCTGTCGTAGACGCGGGCGGATCGCTAGTGCTAAATAATAACAGAGATATAAAAGACAGCATCTCAACTCTTCGCTCTTGAATTTACAATGAATTATGAAGATATGAATCCTTAGTACCAACTTATTTATCATTCGGAAATAATTAACAAGGTATTAATAGCGAGAGTAGTACAATCAGCGATTTGCATATCACGCTCATTTCAGTACATTCATTTGAATAATTGTTTAATTCCATTTGTGTGAGCGCGCCCGCAGTGATTTATAGCTGACGTCACTATAGTAGTAATGAATAGAAACACTTATATTTTATTAATTTAATAAACTTTTACTTGAATTATGAAATGTTTGTTAAGAATCATTAGTCTTAGCACAATGGATTTATATAAAATTTCGTAATGGCTTATTTGCAGCGTCAGTGTCAAAAGCCAAAGGTCGACACGAATAGATTCTTGGAAACCTTCTTTGGTTGAAAAGTTGTCAGAAGAAAAAACCTCTTAAATTGCTCAGCCGACTTCACAGCAAAGTATGAAGGTGTTAATTTGTTGTCGGTGAAAGATGTTTAGTATAACCTAAAAATGTCCACCATTTTTGATCTTACCTTCTAGAGACATGTTTTCAAAGCTCAAGTCGAGAACATAGCAGCGATAATCTTTAAGAAAATATTTGCATACTTTATATGAGCCGGCTCGCATTTTAAGCTGACATGTTAAAGCCCGAACTAACATTGCTAGTTTTAGTTTAGACTTCACTTAAAACTTGTTAGCCAGACTGGGGTTACCAAAACTTTATTGAATCTCATTAAAACGACATTAGCTAAACCTACTTTGCTCGTTTAAAAATATAACATTTTCTAGAATCTAAATGGTAGCTTTTAGGGGAAGCTTATTAGGGCAAGTTCAAGGCACCCATTTCTTTTTAAGAACATGAAATGTACTTCGTGAAAGGATCCATTTCTAATCCGTGCAATACATTCTTAAGAAAACATTTCCGTTTTGTAGCTAAGAATAGAAGTACAGGGCGTGAAAAGTCTACATGGAGTGGACAGTAACTGTCTGGACGGCCTCTTGCCCTTGACAGAAAAAGCACGACACCATCAGCTGATAGCCTTTACCACTCTTGAAATTAATTTTCTTTTTTGCTAGCCAGTATTTTTTATAGCATTAGTTCACTTTTTAAAAGATAATTTATAGAATTGGTTTAGCATATATAAAATGTGGTGGTTAATACCACTTAACATTAAACTATCAGTGGTTACCACGTTTTCTTTCCGTTACCGATATTACTTATACATTTATATTTGTAATTATTATGTTTATTGTTATGAAACGAACACAATATAAAGATATAAAATATATGTAGTGAGATGTGAATAATGCGACCCGGAAGCTTTCAAAGAAAGGATAAGGATCAGATTCTGATCAGATCAGGATCAGATTCTGGAAGGAGAAACATCAGATTCTGGCAAAAAGGGTATAACCATAATTCACCACAGTATACACTTTTTACAGATTTTGTTTGTTCTAGACAATAATTTTAATAGAGTTTAATGAGTCTAAACATAAAAGTATAAAGTTAATGAACTAATGGTACAGTTATGTCAAACTCAAGCACAGATTTCACTTAGGTACACTAACATCGCTCAAACAGCAAGTTATACGTCAGTTTAATCACATGCCCAGGTATACCTAAGCATGTGATAACTTGGTAAGTTCGTCTAAGTACGGTCTAAGTTATTGTCAAACTTAATTTAAAGGATTGAGCTTTCCAAGCTTCATCCAGTGATGAAAGTTGACCTAGGTGAATTAACTTTGGTGCATCAAGTGTACCGTAGAAAGTTTCTTTGTTATATGGGCATCGATCGATAAATACAAAAATATTTTATTAAAGTTTAAATTATCACCATGCTAAATAAAATAATATTAAGTAAACTGAAATAATAAGATTCAAAAAAGCAGTTAAAGTGCCTACTAAAATATACAATTTTTTATATAAGAAAATTTTACGTATTTTTATTAACATATTCTTTTTGTAAGCGTGTAACTAAAAAATGAATATCTAAATTTTATTTAGAAATATGATAAATGCCTGAAGATATATATATTAGTAGTCTCAACATAATATCAACATTATAGGTGGATGAGTGTAAGTAACTAAGCCATCCTTTGTGCAAGCGACAGTCGACATAACTCAAACTAACGCTCAGTCAGATCCATGCATAGACCAGGAAAATCTAAACCATACAAACATTATTTTAATATCGTATGGTTTGTAAAGGCACGTTTATACTGGCATAAAAACAGTGGTGAAGTCAACTTAATCCGTAAGCAAGTTGTAAGTAGCTGTCAAAATAGATCGGGCTTCTATTTTGTGTTTTGTACCTACTTAACTGTTTTAAGTGGTACGAGTAAAAGGAAGTTGTCATTCCGCGATTATGTGACGTTTCACGCAGATGTCGTTCCGCGTGTCTGTCATTCTGCGTATATGTCAATTCCCGTTCTCAAAATGTGTCATTGTGCGTGAAATTGGTAATTGGGTTACTATTTACCGGAGTCTAAATTAGCCTCACGGTCTATGGCTAACCTCACAAATCTTGAAGTCTGAATAAATAATACCAAACGCTACTAAACGCACCACATTATTAACGTCTCTTTTACGATTTACAAGTATTTAAGGGAGAACAACGGCTTTACGGGCCTTTCAAATCACGAAATCTTTTTTTTATTATCCGGTGATTCAACTTTAATTAGGGATAGTCTCACAAAAAAACTTTAAACGGGAAACAAAGTATTTTCTTAAATAGACTGGGTCCCTCTTTGCAGCTGCTTAGAATATGATGTTGAAAATAAAATAAGTAAATATTTTATGCCCAAGCGTCGTCCAGTAAGTTTTTACATCTATAGCTTTAGACTACCTGCGTCTAACGACCTGCAATGACAGCCTTATCTTAGACCTTTTATAATGTTTCGCCCTTTGTACTAGTGTAATGTAGTGGAAGCTTTTAAACTTACTTTATTTTCTAAAGAAAATCATTCAAAGTGTTTTGCATTGTAATACATATTGCTATGCTACATTACAGTTGATAGGTTTTATAAAAGATAACAAATGATGTCTACAACAAATTTTAATCATGTCAAAGCAACTCTGTCTGAAATTACTTTCTCATCAATCAAAGTTTGAATTAATTTATTTAGGTATTATTTTGAGAAGAAAATCTGATAAAAGATTAAAGAATTCTGATGTAAGAATGAAGCTGAAGCCATGGAAACATAGTTTACTTTATTTATTATTTATCTCTACCTTGAAATATAACTCAAATGCTAGGGAAGAGCGTGATTTTTTGTGTGTGTATGTCAATACTGTCTCATGTTCTTTATCGGGTACGTAATAAGGACGATTTTTCATAATACAAAGACGCTAATCCCAAGACTTTGCTTGCTTGGTACGCTCCCTGGAACTACAAAGTGATATGCATCTCGGTGCACAAAGCTCGGAATCGTCTGCTTTTAATTAAACTACCCTTCAATTTTCACCCATTCCTACTCGTATCTATTCTATCTATCTATAATGTAGGGTGAAATCAAAAACGCAGATTAGTAAATTGATGGATATTTCTATGTGTCTTTTTATGTGAAACCATTTTTTCATATAAATAACACTTTCAGTTTCTTTTCTTTTTTTTTTCACTTTCGTTTTGTCTGTATATGACACCCATTGAGCACAATACACCTTATGGGACTACACCTACCATTTCAGATACTCTTAAAAAGCAAACAACAAACTAAGATTTGTTACACAAACTTATTTTTTGGTTACTAATATAATAAAAAAAAACAGTAAAAAACAAATAAAAAGAAAAAACAATAAACCAGCCATCCAATTAGAATTGAATAACAAATACAGATTTACGTGTACACGATTTTAACAGAAGTTGTTTAATTTCATTGAGCTGAGACCCGAGTGGTTTTGTTTTATTTAGTTAACGGTGGAGGGCTGTAAGTGTGTCTTATTTTTCTTTTCTGGACAAATAACATGCCTTTAAACACGAAACTAACAATTGCTTTAGTTAACTTGTTCCTTGTGAGGATGAGTTCGAAGGAAGCCTCCGAACTTGTTTGTAACTTAGAAACTTAACGGTATAATTTAAGGTATTTAATTTCACCCAGGGTGGGTGTATAAAGTTTTGTAGTTAATAGTTTCTAGTAAACCGTTTGAAAGTTCTTTCAGATATAATGATGGAAATATGAATTGTTGCAAAAAATATGTAGGTAACGGTCGCTTGTATAACTGGAGCACATTACGTGGCTTTATACTTTGAAGTAACTTAATAACCAATATATATATTATATTTTATCTTGGTTTTTGTTTTTATGAATGGAATGTCCGGGACTTAATTTAAATCATAATAAGGGTATATTGCAAGCGACCTACACGTGGTGCACCCCAAGCTTCCAGGAGCACATTTTTTTTTCAGGAATGATTTATGACGAAAAATAGGGTCAAGTGTAAGATAATTGTCTCCATCTTTACACTTTCTTCTAAGTTTTAAGTAATATTCATAAAATTTATGGATTTTAATGTTCCATGCACACTATCGATATTATACCTCGCTTTAATAAAATTAATTTTTAACTGAAAACAATGTTGAAGTATGCAGTAATTCCCTAAAGTGTATGTATGTTAATTGGACCTATAATGAAAAACAAACTCAATTTTGGGCACGGTATAAAACTGTGACATCGATGCACCGCAGTCGGCGAACTGTTTGTCTTCTATCAAGTATTCGGTTTACTTACACACGGATACATATTCATGTATCTGTGGATCTGCAGCTCTGATTACGCAGGTCAAACCAACTTGTGATCTCCTGCGCTGGTGATCTATTCTAGATAATGTTTCTAGGAAAGTGGGTAATTTTCGTATGTATGTATGTAGATAATCATTTATTCAATTGAATAATACATTATTTTCTCTTAATTTACTTTTCTGCCAAACTGCACAGTACGCTACGGTCATGCTACAGCCAAATAGCTACGGTAAATAATCATCTAAAGTTTTCAAACACGACTGCGCCGCGAAAAAACTTATAGTCAATGTCGCCATACATCCAAATCTGTTCAAGAAGTTTTGGTGGAATAAAGAAACTCACATACTACTTACATACATACATACATGAAACCTGACACATTACACTCGTTTTTTGGGCAGTCATGTAAAAACAAATTGGCTTCCAGTATTCACTCAACATTAATACTTACATATAAAACCTCTAACTATGTAACTACTCAGCTAAATAAATTATGAATAACTTGCAATCCACTCGATTTCTGAAATAGAATTAATTTCTGCAGTACACAGTTAGAATTTGTTAATTGAGTGCCTGAACCAAATCAATTGAACCGTTTAAATGAGAAAAATTATTATTTATGATTTTGGTAGAAGGGATCGGGAAAATCATGTCCCAATGACCACTGCGACCCGAGATGGATCTATTGTAGTCGGCCCTTCGGTGTTAAATAGCCTCCTCTAGACCAACAGTTTTGAAGAAGCTGACAGTCGGTAAGGGGCTTAAAGCCTGGGCTTCCCGGATGGCAATTTTGGGTCCTCCCAGCACTCGGCTTCTCTTATTGACTAGGGCATCGCACTCACATAGGATGTGAAGCGGAGTCTCCTCGTCATCTGCGCAGAATCTACAGTAAGGGTTCTCAGATAGACCCATCCTGTTTAGATGCTTATTAAGCTTATAATAGCCCGTGAGGGCTCGGATTAGTATCCTAATATTTTGCCGGTTCAATATCTCGGCAGTAAATTTGGGCAGGAATCCCGGGATGAGTTGCAACTGATCCATGCCACAGATCATAAGCTTGGTGTCTTTCCCAAGCTAGAATTTGGCGCCTGGAAAGATAAACAATGTTTAAAATATTTCTAGTGAAATGTCTGTTCTGAAGGTACCTTAGTCAATTATTTATGTACATAAATATTTTTCACTCCTGTTCCTATTTCCACACCATATCATATATGTAGATTATTATTAACAACTAAAATATCTGAGTAAAAAAATGCAATAATTCTCTGCATAAGCAACTAATAAATAAAACAGGATAAAAGTCAGGACTCGATATGCACGTCGTCGACCGAACCGTTAGCTCTCCACTCAATATTCCGTTTACTTACATACATACATATTCATGCACGTAGATTTGGCGTGCGTTGGTTAAAATACAGCATTGATTAATGAAATAGAGGTAAGTGTGGTATTTCCATCGGATGCTTCCGTGTCGCGATTCTTCCAGAGAATTTTTTAGTTTTTCTTTTATATCCGATGGTGTATAACGATCTAGTAAGCAGCTGATAAGTAATTTTTATAAGGCAAGCCCCGTAGATTTTTTATAGGTCGGTAGTCTAGTGGCGTTGTCCGCGGGTTTGATTCCCACCGCACTAAATCTTTTCGTCCCAATTATTAAAAGTAGCCTCGAGTCCCTTGATGGGGACGTATATAAACTTTTGATGATAAGGGCACGGAAGGTAAACCAATACTAATGAGGCTAATACTCGTAGATCCCCATAGACATTTATCACAATCTTTGTATTTCCACTGACATAAATTATTCTATCAATTAGTTCAATGGAGTTCTTAAAATCTCCATTTTATAGGACGTCGCTGAAAGAATGAACTCCTCAAAATAATGGGAAATCCCTTCATGAAATTTTAATCCATTGATGAAATTTTGCTTTTAACAGATAGTGTGGGGAACGGACCATTCATATGCACATGTATTATTTGGCACATAAAAGACTGCACAAAAAATCATGGCTTCGGTCTGAGCCTCAACCCGTACCTGCTATATTACCACTTTGGTATACATAGCCATTAGGTCAGTTACAAAAAAGAAAACCTCTGTCTCGTATCTCGTAGCATCTTGCTCTTTATCTCGTAAAATCTCAGAGCGGAAAGTTAACTCTAATTGGGTTTGGATTCGACTCCGATACCTTTTTTGTTAAGGATATTTTAGCTTACCTTATCAGAATAGAGTTGCTATTATATTTGGTTTTCAATTGATATTTTTTTATAAGCTCGCCGTCTGCCCGCGATTTCACTTGCGTGATCAAATTTCTCCGGGATGAATTATTATTTTTTAAGCTCAATAATTAAAAAGAAGATAACTCTGCTTCGAAGCGGCCTGTCAGGATAATACGAGTACATGCACCAGATTTTAAGTTACACTCCCAGCAGTGAAAACCGCATTCAATTTTGTGCAGCGGTTTTTGCGTACAAACTAACAGACAGTCAGACAAAAATATTTTTTTCTTAAATAACCTTTTTATACAGATCATCTAGTTACAATTTCATTATATGTTTATAGATAAGTCAAACAATCGGGTTAAGTCGGGGAACACACTTTGAAGTGCGAGTGTATGTATAGATCGCACCAAACTTCTAGACCCCTCTGAAGTTGCTTCGCGCATTGCGCGTTGTCGATTTTACCTATATTTTGCAGTAGCAAATCGAATCGTGCCGTGTTCAGAGCGGTCTAGAAGTTTGGCGCGATCTGTACAACACACGATTACTCTACGTAAGCCGTATTATCGTATATGCACTGACAGCAAATAATTAGTTAGAGTTTTTATGCACTCGCACTCGAATAATTTAGAATGTTTAAGCATTTTATGTATGTTAACATAAATAGGTTTTTTTTTATTATGCCCTGAAGTTTTAAAGTTCAATTTTCTTTAAATTTAGGGGTGAACCACCAAATCCCTCGTAATTTCAACTAACCAAAAGAAAAATGTGAACGAAACCAAACTGTTTAATATTCCCAACGCATTTCTACAAACGTCGATAGACGTACAACACTAAAAGAAATAACAACGGAGATTACTCGATAAAGGAAAAAGTATCAAAGCGACAAAACTCCAGAACTTATTAAACTTTTTCCTGTTTTTCCGGAAATTCCAGAAATACGCCAATTACAATGCTGTATCTCAACTCAGTTATGTAAAACAAGCTTTTTGTTTGGAGGCTAAAACGTTTGAAACTGTTCGGGTCACATGTTCAGTTAGGAATAACTTGTTTTTTTGCACATTTAACTAAAAAAAAACACAAATTAATACAAATTATTTTTTTGCATAAATTGTGCCGGCTAGTGTTTGTCTCAACGATCCCAAGACTGTCGTGGGGCGTGGTCTGGTTTCATATGATTGGATTGTGATGCATTTTGTTATATCACATGTTCTGATGTAACCTTAACTATCTGAATTATTACCTTTCATATCTAGGTGTAATTATGTATGCTTTCCACGCCTTGTAACCTTTAACCTTATGTCATATTTGTCATTTACATACCCCCGTGACCTATTAAGTCACATGATTTTATTTTTATTATTGTTTCTTTGTACTCATTACTACAAACCATTTGTAACCTTATGTTTGGCTCCCCATTTATTACTTTTCTTTGTCATATCTCTGCGAGAAATGTTCTATAGAAGCAATGCTATGTCTATTTACTATCCTTTGTTAATTGCTTAGCTAAGCTGTACTGTTTTCTGTTTTTTCTCCATGTAAATAAAATATAAATATATAAATATGAATTATCCCATCGAGGCGCTCAATTCCACGCTATATTAAGATTCAGGAGTAGTCCATATTTTCTGGTGATAACCTCCAAACTGTTAGTTATAATATAATAATATAACACCATTATTTAAATCGTACACTACTTTATGTGTGACGTTTCAGAACACTCTAGAAATGTAATGTAAGTGCATGTTTACATTAGCTTAATAAGATGGTAGAACCAGTCGATTCATCCAAATTAAATAACCTTCATAAATACTATACCTTACTTAATTATTCATCAGTCGTCCATCACGTAAAATGACCCACGCACGACCTATTACATAAATAAGACCACGTACACTCGCTGCAGAAATAAAAGCCTCCCACGTAGCACGAGTCTCCGGGGACGAATTTCCTCGAATCCCCATGGTTCATCAAATATTATGCCCAAGGATATGGGACTAATCTTAAACTAACATTTAATAATGTAGCCACAGAAAATATTACCGAAGGTACAGTCAGCTGCGAAATCACATAACTTTCAAAGTTATTTTTATTTTATTTAGGTAAATAATATTAATATAGGTATATTTATTAATTTTTGACTCTGGCATACTCGGAGGGTCCTTTTTCCTCCGAGGTGGCATACGATTTATATTTTATTGAAAATGTTTGCCTCTTTTGATAAATAGTTTCAGGATATTGTAGAACAACATATTTCAGGGCTCTCTAATATCTAAATGATTCTAAAGAATTATGCATTGCATACATTCCATCATGAATAATTGGTAATGCGCCTGTTTCTGGCCCGGATAGCCAAGGAGATGCAGGTTCAAGTCCTGTTCAAGAACGACAAAATTTTTTATTTTGCCCTGGCAATAGGTATTCACTATTGCAGCCTAGTGTACAATAGCAACTTTGCTTGAAATTATGTTATGCTTGAGATTGAGATCAATCAACTAAACGCCTCATAGTTCAGTTGTCTGCGAAAAGTCTGTAAAGTTCAATATATTACAGAGCTTACGAAAAATATGAACACCTAAAACTGTTATTAATATCCACTGTATTATTAAAGCCTCGAGAGAATAGCTACGGGTACATTGCAGCTTTAATTAGTGTCGTACTAGTGTAATCTAAGCACTATAGGGAAATGTGCACGGAATGTAAAATGCACGATATTACTATCTTGGCTTGGCGGTCAGCGATGTGGAAACTAAATTAAAAACTGCTGCATACATTTATTTTTTCATTTTCATTTTGCAACAGCTTGCGCCTCTACAATAAAATTATTGGAACTATTTCCACATTTTCCTTTCAAAATTTTGTCTGTTCAAAATTCGCTAATGAAAATTAGCACGTGCAGTTGATATATGTATTATTTAGATATGAGAAAATGATTTATACTTTTTAAATAACGCAATACATGAATGATAATATGATTTCGTGTGTGCCGTTGATGATAAAATATGGAACTTGTGTTGCTTTTAGGAATGAAGCCAACATTCTGTCTGATGGTACTTAATTGTTTTGGTAATAAGAATGACATCAAGGTATAATAAAATAACATACTCATACAACATTTTGCATTGAATTATGCTTTCATCTCTGACAGCTCCAAAAATAGTCGCCCATCCGACTCAATAATATTCGCGTAAGTTGACCGTATAATATATTTATTTGAATAGTACTGTAAATTTGAAAGAGTCAATGCGAGATAGACGACACTGATAAACACCGATTCTCTGGATGGCAGTGCTTCTTAATTGAATGACTGTAATGGGTCTATTACTCTAAGGCGTTTCCTTGTGAAATAGGGACATTCAGAGGATTGCTAGTAATCTATTCAACAATCGAGTCAATCTAAAATCTAGATTAATTCATTATTAGTTGGTCTTTTAAAAATTCAGGTTTCGACAATAATTTTTATGACAGCTTTTGAACCTGCATAATTATCCTGGACTTACCGTCTGAAATAAACATTTTTTTTTTTTTATTATCTTGCTAGTTTTTTGTATTAAGTACATTATTAATCGTGATCGTGCGCTTTGGCGTACCCTTGGGGAGGCCTACGTCCAGCAGTGGACTGCAATAGGCTGATTGATTGATTGAAGTACATTATTGGCAAAAGACTAGGTGGATATTTTTTACAAATCTTACCCACCTATCTATGTTTTTACATAATTTTATAACGACTTCACATCCAGTAAACGTTTCAACATAATAACGCCCTTATTTTGTTTCACGCGTTGTTTTAATTCAGCCCACACTCGTGTCGTGATGGCTCAGTGGTCCAGTGGAATATATCGCGATCAGAATTGCTCAGCCTAGTCGGCACTCGGCCCGTTGATCATCCTGGCCTGTTGCCATCGCGCACATTCGGATCGGTTTCGCACCATATAGACTTGTAGACCCGAAGCTAGCAATGGAATGGGGTTTAAAATTAACAAATGTGTGCTGACATTTCACACACGGTCATCTGATCTTAAACTAGGCAGCGCCTGTACTTTGACTATCAGACAGCTGATATACATAGGTACTACAATAAATACATACTTACTTATATTAGTAAATAATATCCAAATACAAGTTAAACAAAAGTTCTTATCACACGTACGTTTGCCCTGGACGGAAATCAAACCCACGACCTTTAGCTACGTAGGTAAGCGTATTACCAGCTAAGCTACGAAGCCGGTTTATTTTGATACCTATAAATTTAACTTTATTAAACCTACAGCTGCACTGAGTATAATAATTATGTTTATGACCAACGAGTAGGATAAATTATCCTCGTAGGTTATTTATGAATAATTGTTATTATCAGTTATTGTGCTCCCAATTGATTTACCTTTACCAGGTGCGTTTATTAGCTTTGCTGCTTGTTGCATACAAGTTTGAATGAGATAGCATTATTACTTAAGTGTGAAATCAAAAAGAGCCTTTTCTTGAAAGAATGTACGGTGAAGGTAGCTGAGCGGATGTTATAATTTTTGAATGTTACCTCTAGGTCTATTGTTTACGTCCAACTTTCAGCTTGTCATGTACACATCCTCGAAAGATGTGCCTTGTTCAGGCTTTCTCTCTATTTTTGCTGTTTCATTTCCTAGTTTATGAATTATTCGTATGAGAAACTATTTGTTGTGTTGTTTTTTTACTTGCTTGCAAATCAAACAATAAACAATAAAGTGGGTCAACTTACATTGCTGCCACTACGCTGAAATCTGTGAATATATTAGGTACTTTAAATTGTATTTTATATCGTTTCAGGTAAACTATGTTCGTTATCTATGGATGGTCAGTGCAGAAGAAGTAATTAATGAAATAGTAAGTAACAAACTATCATATTGATACGTAGAATCTATATTTTTACTTGTTATTTCTGCAGTTTTGTTGTATCAAAAATATTTTTTTATCGAAAAGTATTACCAAAGTTTCATTCTGACCGTTTTCAAATACGGACATAAATTCTCTCCACCAATAAATTTAGGAAATGCTTTCAAAGACGATCCATTTCATTTGTCCAAAGGCCTATTCCCATAAATCCATGGCTTACGTTATCGAACGTAGTAATTTTCACCGAGGGTCCTTCACACTGACCGGCCATGAAGAAGGAATAAGGATACTAGCCTATGTATTTTGCGCCACCTTAGCGTAAAACTAATAATTAGTTTTACATACTTACTTATATATACCTACAAAGAAATAGGACACGCGTCGTCGCCTCGCAAAGCGACCTTCTTCTGTTTCTCTGAGCTTATATACTATATCGGCGTTCATGGTGTAGTAGCTAGGGCCGCTGCCTCCCGTCCGCGAGACGTAGGTTCAATCCCCACTACGTTCTAATATGTTTTCAAATTCCAAATTCATGTGTTAGTTTTTTCGACGATCTTACAGCGCACACTTTTTGCACTTGCGAAGGAGTTTAATGGGTGTGGTGTGTGTGAACTCAATCAATCATCCGCAGTAGGCCAGCGTGGTCGACTAAGGCCTGTTCACTTCACCCTAAGGCCCGGTTTCCACTAAAACGGAGAGGAGAGGAAATGTGTTTGAATGACCAATCAGATTTCGTTATTTCCACATCTCCTCTCCGCTTAGCTTCAGTGGAAATGGATCAAGCGGAGCGGAGAGGAGATGTCTAATTTTTATATAGCAAGCTGGGCGCGAAGGCGGCGGCGCCGCGGCGGCGCGAAGGTGCCCGCGCTCCTATTCCCCGCCCTTCTGCCCGCGCGTCGCCGCTACGCACAGCTCACATCTCTTCTCCGCTTTGGTGGAAATAGCCTGCCAGCTTCGCAGCACATCTCAACACATCTCCTCTCCGCTTTGGTGGAAACCGGGCTTAATTCAGGGTAGCCTCAAGCCCCTCGGTTAGGGAGGGAGTTAGGGATGTACTTATATGAGCTATTGATATATTTACTTATCTACTACATAGATCAGTTAATACCATAAAATTTCTTATATAGCCTCACATGCGATTTACGAGCATTTTAGCATATGCTCTACAATAATGGTTATAGCAGTTTGCGCTTCGATCTTGCTGCGAAAAATCACCTGTGAAAAGTCTTTAAACAGTTCAAAGCAAAGTCAAATAACCTGAATTCATTTTTTATATAACCTACGTTTGATTATTTTAACATAAAATTAAATTTCCTGTGTTTTACAGTATACGACGACGTACTAAATAACAAAAAACAGATTCAGAAAAAAATCATCGTAGTTTCTTTGGTTAGTCAGTCAGCCTCTACTTCAAAGGACCACTCATATCATCTACCTGCAGAAAAAGTTTTACTTAATATTAAAAAGTTTTTTATGCCTCGTGATTATGTAAAATCAAATAGTTTTCAGCCACAGGAAGTTTTAAGTGTAATAGGAAGGAAGTGGACAGTATAAAAGCAGAATGTAATGTCGACCTGAGACATCGATTTTTTTTTCTGAAAGGTCGATTCAGAGTGACAAACAGTTCCCCGAGGCTCCATCTTGCTGACCCCCACTGAAATGAAAGAAACTAAGACCTTACTTCTGACCTTTTTACTGTATATATTAACATATGTCTGGGTCTTTCATACATATTTAAAAATTTTGTTTTTCCTTTCCAGAATGTTCTATTAGAAATTATTTACAAGTTATTTTCTGCCTAATTTCAAATTGTGGTACCACCAGGTCTTTTTATTATGCAGGTACGAAAGGGAACGAACTGTACAAAAAGTAACATCCGATCCAAAGGTCAACTCGCATTGGCTCTGTGTGCTGTAGACCTCGCGAGTATTTATTTTTCGAAATGGCTGATTTATGATTTTTTATACTTTCAACCTTAGATCAAATATAGTGGTAGATACACGAACGCCGCTCGAAAAACGGCGCCATCAAAACAAGGCATAAACTAAACGTATGCCTTGTTTTAATCTCAGTCGCTAATCGACAGCGCCGATCGCGCGCCGATGGTGTAACGTTACGATGCGTAAATGTGCACTGAAAATGTGCAAAGACTAAGTGCAAAAAAAAAATGCGTGCGTCGTATTTTTAGTTAGAATGGTTTTGTAATTACGATATTCCAAGTATTTTTTGCATTTCTTGGCATTTAATTATATTTTTTGTAGTTATTTATTATCATCTGCCTAGCGCGCGTCTATCCCTTTCACTCTTGCAGACGCCACTCTAGGGCACAGAGATTACCCCTAGCTCTACCCCTAAGAAAATGGGATAATTAAAAAAAAAAATTTTTTGCTGTCCCCATTAATGTTTTATTTTTAACCGACTTCAAAAAAGGAGGATTAGTTTCCCTACCTTTTATAAAACTTGACACTGGCACAAAGTCCAACTAGTGCCATAATTAAAAAAAAAAAAAGTATGCGCAAGCTCTAAAATAACGTAAAGCGCATATCTTATTTGGTGATTTTGTACTTTGTTGCAATGATCTAAAGTTCGTATTAAAATAAATGTCATTTTTAAACGTGTACTTTAATTTCTGAAAATCATACTTGTTGCATATCGTTAGTAGAAAAAGGTGATAAGTAAAAAACCTAGAACGCTATGTTAAACGTTATTGTTTAAGTATTAAGGTCCATATTCAAGTTTGGGTACACAACTTAACGGCTGTTTCGCACAAAACTAAAGCGGTATATGTATAAGCATGTATAAAAAAAAAGTATAGTTGACGCGGTGCCACAATTTGCGTTAGATTTTGTATGAAAACCACTATATTTGATCTAAGCTTTCAACCCTATTAACTACGTTTTTCTTTTATTTAAAAAGTTCATAGGATTTTTAGGGTTAGGGGTTTTTGGAAACTGACTCGACAAAGAAATTTGTATGTTTATCGAACCTGCTTACAAAATTTCACGAGAATCGGTTGAGAAACGCGACCTGTTGTGGAGTGAATCAAACAGACAGACAGATGGACATACAAAAGCAATTTTGGCCAAGCTGAAACGGAGACGCTTCGCTCGCGCTTGCGCTCGCTCGGTCTATTATATCTCAGAATCAGAATCAGAAACATTTATTTGTAGGACATCACAACACAAAACACATACATAAAGAATAGTACATAATAAAACAGAAAAGAAATGAAAATACAAAACAACACACTTACAGAATAGGCCTGTGTCGTAAATTTCAAAAATGGCTTATTTCGTTAGTTTAGTACCTGTATTACCCCAAAAAAATAATATTTCATGATAAAAATTATATTTAAAACACATATTTTAAGTTTTAAGAAAATATTTTTAATCTGGCGTAAAAACACAAGAAAGTGTCATGGCGTCGTGAATGACGTCACATAGTGGCAAACGATTGTGTTCACTTGTGCTGTTGTATGAAAAAGTTAACCAAGCGTCAAAACAACAATGGCGGCATACCACTATGTGACGTAATACGTTCTGATTGACGTTCACAGCGGAGGGGCCAGGGGGGGTATTTATTTGATTTTAATTTGTAAAAATAACAATAATCATTAATTTTTATGTGGAATTATTTTGGTTTTCCCTGTTTAAATATTACAATTTACGTCTAGAAACATTCATCCATTGATTTCATTGTTAGTTGACACAAGCCTATTGCCCTGTGTTGCGACACCCAGACAAAAAGGGCCTCACTCAGCAAAAGCCGTAGCCTAGCAAGGTAGACTACGGCGCTGATCTTCCGTGAGCCCTGCAGAAACGCGGCACGGACGAACATCATATACCTACTTATATTATTGTTATGTATATAATATTGAAATAAATAAATAAAGCATAAATAAATAGTAATGTTAACTAATTTGTATAATAACATAAATAAATAAACATACACTTCACCAAGCAATCGCCGCGCCGACGCGCCCTGCCACCACCACCGTTCCAGTGTGAAAGAGTAAGCGTGCCAGCGGGTGAAAGGGATAGGGGTACAGTACAGGAGTAAAACAGAACCCGCTCCCACTGCCCGCCTGTAATCAGTCAGCGACTGCCGGCCGCGGCCTCATATCATACACCCTATACAAAATGATAAATGTTATTTTTCGGCGAAAGTATTCTGCGCGATTTATGTACTAAGAGTATAATACCTACTTGCAATCCAATCCTACACTACATGTAAGCCAAAAATTATATACTTATTTAACTATACACTTAAAACTATTTGAAAAAAATAATTTATAATAATAATTAAGTAATTTATATTCTGTGAAAATAGAAATCAATATAAATTTACATTACATACTTATAAAAAAATATAAAAAATAATATAGAAAAATACAGTATAAAAAAATGTGTATAGATGGACGGCCTTATTGCTAGGGTAGCAATTTCTTCAGGACAACTTTAATCTTACTTTCGAATGAAATTATGCGAGAACTAATACTAACTACTAACTACTGTTGTGTCATTTTACTTTTTGTTTGTATTTAATATAATGTTTCTGTGGACAATAAATAATAAAATAAATAAATAAAACTTCTGTGAACCATTTTATTGCCAATACATAAGGCAGAATTGATAGCAAAAAAACATGTAGCCTTTGTTTTTTCAATAATCGCTGTAAAAATTATTTTATTTCTTTGAATAATTTGAAGAGAAGTACATTGACAAGATACTTAGAAAAGTACTGCTACATATGATTATGTGTAATGTAGAACTGGTTCGAATAACGCCTTATGCATAATAAATTTGAATTAACTAACAGGTAGGTACCTCTCATAATTTAATAGAGCGCGGTAGGTATTGATAAATGATAGATACTTTACTATAGATTTTTTACTTGAAGACGAAGTAGAATAGAATAGAATACAAAAACATTTATACAATTAATAATATCTCCTACTACGTTAAACCTCCTGTTAGGTCTCCTGTTACGTTAAGTCCCCACTCTTGCAGATCTTAACCTTGACCACCTTGACTCTAAGCAGGTTGTTTAAGTATATTTTTAACTGACAATAAACAATTGTAGTTTGTGTAAATTAACACAACCCACAAGTCTAAATTACTTGATGAAAAAGTCTGCCTTAGAAAGGTGCAATATTACATATTTGGGTTATTTCCTTGACCTTGCTCACATACAGCAACGAAAACCTTATTTACATTAATGGCGTTGCTCTCTTCATCCGAGAGTCTCATGATGTTTACTCACTCTCCCTCGAGGGAGCGCATGACCTAGTCTCATCTTCTCGTCCCTACGCGTGCGAGGAACTGATAAGCAGGAAAGAACCCGAAATCTCATTACAAATAGGTTTATAGGAGCTAGCTGACCGCAGCTACGCCTGCTTGGTATTCGAGTTTTCCAATGGGAATCGTAATAGCAAATTTTTTGTAGTGTTACTTTTTTCTTGCTTCTTTCTTCTCTGACTTCAAGCCAAATCTGTTAGCTGTAAAACTGTGAAGAATCATCAGACAAATTCTGGTAGACAATCATATCACCTTAACTATGAAAAGTTGAGATTACTAACAAGCATAGAACGATTAGCCAAGGAATGATGTTTTATGTCAAGTTGCAACCACAAACCTTAATACACGACATCTAATTGCTTCTAAAACAATATCGGTAATTTTATCTACTGATCTGTTTTAAGGCAAACAATTCTATGACGTCATTATGATCCAGACTACCGTATATGAATTTATTTAAGTTTTATTACGGATTCAACTGAATACGAGTATATCGCGCGATCCCCGGTCGAGGTCGCTAGGACTTAAAGCCACCTTAAGCTTTTATTCTCGCAGTAATAGGTTATTTTATTATGCTATTAAAAGTTCTACATACTGCATAAAGAAACCTACTACGTTTTAAAAATACTGTTCCCTATAAAAATATCGACTTGCGGCAATACGGCAGCTATTTAAATTATTTTAAAAATTGTCGACTCAGGAGCCATCACGCTTATCGCGGAGACACGACGTTGATTTTCGATAAGGAAAGACTGCTCCCTGCTCCTTAGTCGTCCATGTTCGAAATTCAAATAAATCTCGCTCTCTTGGGAGCAGGAGCGCAAGAGCCACAGATAACACCGCGGTAAAGGAATGCTGAATCTTAATAATAGAAAAAAAAAGCGAACTGAATGACGTTTGGTATATTTATTATACTAGGCTTCAAATCGTTTCGTATACCTTTGTCCTCAAATGAATTATTTTAATATGACACGCAAATAAATTGTATTGATTGAAGCTCTAAATAGTTTAAACTGATACTAAACTTCATTCATTTCCTAACACATCATAAAACGGTGATAGTTAATAGCGGTTTTACAACCGCTATAAATGATATCTCATATTTTAATCAAAACAACCTATAACAAACAAGGCGCTCTACTTTCACTGCGCAAAGACAGATAGCGACCAATAATTTTAACGCTTGTCTTCAAGTTTCCGTGGTGTAGCGGTTATCACATCTGCCTAACACGCAGAAGGCCCCCGGTTCGATCCCGGGCGGAAACATTTATTTTTGTGTTCCATTGTGAATCTGATAAAATAGTTCCGTCCTTTCTGCATCTATTTTTATACTACTTGATTTTATTTTACAAAGTCTGCGTCCTAGTTTACTTTTTATGTTGTTCTAGCATAAGTTTAAAAATGGAATACTAGCACGAAAGACTAATTACAATAAAAATAAAATTACAGGTTTAATCCATTTGTGTGTGGGTTCAACCAGCGTTATAGGAATAAAATTGTATTAGTTACTTGCAAGGGTTGCACGTACGAGTGGAGTGAGTATTTACTTTGTAATGAAATAAGGTTGCGGGTTTAACGGTCGCGTAGGCGATTATGCAAAGTTTTTTTAAGTTTTGGTTATTTGTATTGTATTAAAAAAGTCAAAAATATTTTGATTGATTTTCCTTACTTTTCTAATTCTTATTTCGATGACTATATTATGTTACGTACCCTAGGCACCAATTAATATTTTTTTGAAGTTTTATGGTCCGGTTACTAAGACATTCAGACCAAATCTTTTTTTGTTACGCAACACTTCATTATGTTACAGTTTTCACACAGTCATTTTAATATATTTATACAAAGGTTTATAATAATAAAAAAAATATTTTATTACTATATTTTAATAAATAAATCGTTGCATCAGATACATACTGTCTAGGGGCAGGGGCAAACACTAAAACCACGTTTAGTATCCAAGCTAGAAAAAATTGGTATTCGTGGAACCCCACTTCTATTATTTCAAGACTATCTGTCAAAAAGGAAACAAAAAGTGAAGGTGGATTCCTACTTTAGTGATGACGCAGAGGTATCGTACGGCATGCCACAGGGCAGTGTACTTGGCCCTACTCTTTTTCTTATATATATAAATGACCTATGTGATCTAAAACTGGAGAACGCTAAGGTCCTGTCGTACGCTGACGATACCGCCGTCATTTTTACAGGAGAGTCATGGAATGCTGTCAAGGTATCAGCTGAACTTGGTTTGTCTCAAATTGATAGGTGGCTAAGGAATAATATACTCACATTGAACACTGATAAGACATGCTATATCTGTTTCAGCAAGTACAATGAACAGAAATCTCAGGACCTTTCTTTAAAAATTCACAGCTGTAAACTTTCTGACACGGTAAGAAACTGCAACTGCCCTGTTATCCAGAATGTCACACAAACCAAATACTTGGGTATCCTTGTGGACCGGAGGCTCTCTTGGTATCCACACCTTGAAAATGTCATACAAAGAATTCGTAAATTAAACTGGATATTTAAAACATTAAGGTATGTGGTGCCAAGACGAGCTTCTGGGAATCAAACCACCGAACAAGACATTCTAAAAGACATCTATATTTCCCTGGCGCAATCCATTTTAACATACTGCTTACCAATTTGGGGAGGTGCTGCCAAAACTCGGTTTTTAGACATAGAACGCGCTCAGCGCAATCTAATTAAAATAACGTATTTTAAAAAGATGAGGTTTTCCACTGAAATCTTATACAATAAATACCAATTACTTTCAGTCAGGAAGTTATACATTTTGTATACTGTACTTAAAAAACACAAATCCCTTCCGTATGATATAAGTATGAATCTTAAGAGAAGGAAAGACATCGTAGCTATAGTACCAATAACTAACTCTTCATTTGCTAGCAGGCAGTATGATAAGCGTTCTGCACTCCTTTTTAATAAATTAAACAAGGAACTAGATATTTACAATAAGCAATACTATGAATGCAAAAAACTAATAACACAATGGCTGTTGAAGAAGAGTTATACTGATATAGAACTTTTATTGGAACAATAAACATAACACTAATTAATATCATATACAATAAATTCCGAAATACGAACACACACATACACACACACACACTCAAACTTACTTACGCATACTCACACACGCACATGGAGAAACTGTTGACTGGTTTGTGGACAAGATACTATTATTGTATAATAAGAGTATTGTATTGTGCAAAAACCCGATCCCGAGACGTAATTGTCGTAGGGCAAACCAGTCAACAGTTCCTCTCCTGGTTGTTCTTTATTATCTATATAAGTATGCATTTATCTATTTATGTAATGTATATCAGCTGTCTGGTACTCATAGTACAAGCTCTGCTTAGTTTGGGATCAAATGGCGGTGTGAGTAGATTTCCCCACATATTTATTATTATTATTAATATTATTTATATTTTATTGTTAACTTTAATGGTACCTACCTACTATATGACTAAGATGGAAGAGCGGTGTCTCCTAACACAGGCATCTTAAGCCTACAAGGAGACACCGGCCACTAGCTAATAACTGTTATTTAAAGAAATAAAGAATTTTGAATCCGCCATTTTAGGTACCTATGTAGGCAACCTTATAGGTTGCATGCAGGAAATAAAACCATTTTGCTCAACGTACAAGGAGCAGAACGAGTCTACGTGTGGTTTTCTGCGATTAGTTGTGATTAAACTCGTTTTTTAAACCTAAAAAATGCAATAAAGTTGTGTAAGTACTTAAATATAGCTTAGTGAAAAGAGTTTATATTAAATAGCAGTCTGAAATAAAACATAATGAAAAAAAGCATACTAGGCCTGCGTGGAAGACTACTTAGCTTAATGACTTCAATCAATATGAAAATAGTTTCTGTTTTGACGGAGCAAGGTTATTCCATTTAAAAACCATAATTTTCCAAATAAAACTGAAAATGAGACTATTTAAACCGTGAATAACTATAAAAAACCCACCCAGAACTTATTAAAATTCTTATTTCGCGAGATATTTTGCTTCACTGAGCAGTTGAGCACTCTATTTTAGACCCATTAACAAAAGCTTTGCATCTCATTTTTCAACGTCATCAATATTAAGGACCGAATTGCAGACTTAATGAAACCTAATTTGGTCTAGTTTGTGTTGCTACTAGACATGCAAGATAAAGGAAAACTTTTTTTAAAGCAATCAAAATGTTTTTGACCAAACCATACTGACACAGATAAAAAAAATCCTTAGTCCAAAACCTGGATCTAGGTTCTAGAAGTTACGATACTTGCTCCTTCTTGTGATAAATAAAAGTTGATGTTCCCAATTTTGAATGAGATCGGACCCCTCATTGTGGACTATTTTGAGGAAATAATGCTTTTCAGTATGCAGGAAACGATGAGGCTAGTTGAGTCAGTGCTAGCTTTTATTAGCTGGGTACTTTAGTACTTGACGAAAAGCTCGCACCTATGTAGGAGGTACCTATTTTATAATAGTTAGCCATGTTTTATGCATCAACAGCTCATATACGCGTCCCCACTGAGGGGCCCAAGCCTACCCTGAATTAGGGCAATTAGGCTTTAGTCGACCACGCTAGCCCAGTGCGGGTTGGTCGACTTCACACACAATCTTTAAATTTCTTCGCAGGAGTGTGTAGGCTTCATCACGATGTTTTCCTTCCCCGTAAGAGCATTAAATAAACGTTAGTATATATGAACAAATTCGAAAATACATTGGTACGTGGTGGGGATTGAACTAGACCACCGACGCTTTTGTTGTTTTATGTTTAATGCTCCTACTCTAAATTAAGCGGACCTTGTACCTAAGTTAATTATAAGTTAAATGTTTATTTTGGTTTCTCCAAGAACGGTAAATATACATACTAAACATATTTTATATAAATTGAACCAAGCCAGTATGCACAGCTTCCTCTGACGATGACGAACACGCTTACTCTAGAACATGTCTGTTCACTCTTGCCTTGAGCACTTTGTGACTTTATCATTAACATCATATACACAGTATTAATGAAACAAATAAACATTACTTTTATGTTTGGTCGTATTATCCTTTAACTTATCCCATTAAGCTACAACTGATCTTATAACGAACATTCAAATTCTTTAATCTTAATTAAAAGCAAAGAGCGTGATTTGCGAACGTCTAGACGAAATTAAGAACATTTAGGCAATTCACGGGAAGTGGCTCAAGAAAGTTTCCCTTGACGACAATGTGTTACTGAATCCTGACAAAATTTCGTACAAGTTAGATTAATTAATTAAAATATTCGCGCGTAATGCAAGCTGTAGGGGAGGACTGCCAGTCATGTCGATTTCAGAAAGCTACTCGCACAGCTACGTGACTGAGGAAAATCCTTACAATATTTGGCATGATTCGTGAATGTGAAAGCATCTGTCTGTAGTTATATTTTTAAAGTTCAACGGGTTATAACATTTGCATTGATATCGTCTATTTTGAAAAGATGCAGATTTAAAAAAGTTGTTGGATGACGTGGTCCTCTTTCCTGTATCGGCAATTTCTTGAGACGTCCATATTCTTATTGAGTGATGATTTCTTAGCCAATTTTACGGATTATGATTAAAAAGCTCCAATGACAATTACATTGTTATTTTATATTGATTATGTATTTAAAAAACAAACTGAAACAGCAAAACTTATGAATTCATAGTACTTTAATACTAAGACTGAAATGCAGTAACTTCCCAGCAGATTTAAATATGATTTATAAATTGGAAATCAATTTCCTAATTTCGTCATCATTTAATGGCACGATGACAAACTTCAAAAATCTTTCCCTGGGAATCTTAGATCGATGGTTCCGTACAAAACTCCAAAAAGCTTTGTCATGCAAATGTATGAAACCAAAGCCCAGTAGTTGAACATGTCGTATGTAAATACAATCACAACCGCAAGTACGGATCCCGCTTTTACTGAATTTACATCGAAGAGAAGGCCTGAAAAAATAAAGGGTGAAAGTTCTTTTTATCATATAAATCTCTGTTTGTCTAGGGAACGTCAAAATGAAACCCTTGATAAGGTAAGAAAAATATTCTCATTTCTTTTTGTTGGAATGTATGATCTAGCCTAATAAAATAGATTACTTTCAAATAACAGGTTACTATCAAAAACGTGATGGTTATAAATCATGAAAATAATAGTATGTAGGTAAGCAGCAGTTTTATCTATGACCCCAACAATGAGCTTGTACCAACCCTAAGGCAGAACGATAGGTCTTATGCAACTACTTTTAATTAGCTCTAACCTGTCATTAGATGCATTAAGAAAAGGGAAGATGGGTGTTTTTACAGACCGTCAAGTTATACATTTTTGTTGCAAACTAGCGTCATTATTTGTAACGCTCAAGATACCCCGGTGTATTGCCCGATGAGCTGTTTGCTGTACCATTGTTTAGGTGCGCTGTATGCCAAGTCTTAACCAACTTATAACGTGTTTTAAGTGTGCGCTCCACGGGAGCCCGCTAAAACTCTGTACCTACACTCTTTCTGATAATTACCAAAAACAGGAATAGAAAAAAGCACAATTTGTAAACCTGTTTTTACCATTAAAAAAACGCTTATTATAAATAGGAATATTATAGTAAACTCAATCTTGTAAATTCTCTTTTTTGGAATGAATGAATGAATATTTATTTGCTCAAAACATGGTTAATACAGATCTTAAAATAAACAAATTATGTCCTCACGTTTTACTTTTAACAGCATGCAAAATTTTGTATCTTTACAATTCATAATTATTAATACTAATTTTTGGAGCGCAAATGTGTAGAAATTATTGCGCACCAAAGAGGAGGCTTTAGGAGGCCATAGGCTGCATGCAAGCAAGGCGTAATACGGTGACCTTAATATTAGACGACGCTCGTTGTCGCATATTACTTGGTTCTACACAATCATATTTTATCACATAAGAGTAAATTGTATGACAAAAAAACTGTTGCAGACTTGTGTAATGAAAGAATGTTTTGAACACTTTTTATGTCGTTTATATTAAAATAGAAGCGTTTCTTTTTTTACATTACTGTGTCTCCGTTTTCACGCGGATTAAAAACTGCGAGTTGTTGATGACGATGAGTGACGATGAGTGCCTCTCATTCCGGAGTTTCCAATTTCGAATCCCGGTGGGGTGAAACAAAAATATCTTTTAGAGACTTTCCCCAGTTTATGTTTGGTTAGAACAGTGCAGGTAAACGTAAGGAAAATTTTGTAACGGGAGCAATCTGCTGTTTATTCTTTTAGAAAAACTTCATACTGTAGTATTTTATTCAACTAATAAAAATCAAACACTCCCAGATAAGACTGTAAATTAGAATGGTTTATTCTTTTCTCCGGAGACATAACAAGGAAAACTTTGTATGAATATTTAAAACAAAAAAATCTTCAAAAGAATGTTAATTAACTCGATCGGCAAGGGAAGAAATTTTCATTATTACGTAAATAGAATGCTTCTTCCATTAGATATATTTTTAGTCTCTTTTTATGAAAATTGAAATTAATGTGAAATTGTTTTCTATTTTCCTATTTCTCTTTAAAAAATATGTTACTTTTATTAGTTCTGGGTAATTATAATCATAGCGATTATGATGAAGTACAGGGCCCATAGTACAAATACAATTCTTGTTACTATTTTTGTACTGAATGTAGGTACTCAAAACATTTTAATGATATTGTTGAATGATTGTTAGTGATATATTTTGATAGTAAAAACTTGTGATAGCCATATATAATATAAAGTCTATTTCCGATCGATTGAATGAATTAGAAAACAACTCTCTGTGTCTATTACATCGAAGACTGGCTATAGCTATGTAGATTTTGCTACACAAAATATTCGTAGCAACTGCTACGCCGCCGCTACGGTCTACGCACACGCACACAAGTGCAAAAAATAAACTGTTTGAAACATCACACTAATATTATAAATGTGAAAATATTTTGGATATTTAGATGTTTGGATGTTTAGATGTTTGGATGTTTGGCTGTTTGTTCCGCTTGCGGGCTAGTACAATCTTGAGTACAATAGGTATGTAGAATTATTACATTTACATCAAGTTCAGTTGCTAACATTTTAAACGTGTTAATGTTTTTTGCTTGTTTTTTTTTTTGTTATTAACGTTTTAGTTTTCATGAAAAACGTGAGAGACTTATATGGATCTTAGAAACTGACCGTACAACTTTGTGCCTCTAGTTAGTAATAACTTATATAAAATTATCTACATATTTTTATAATAAATTAAATACTTAACAAAACCTATTAATATAGTAGTAATTTTACGCATTTTTATTCACACTGTCATTACATCACACTAATATTATAAATGTGAAAATATATTTGGATGTTTGTTCCGCTTTCACGCCTAAACTACTGGACGAAGTTTGGAATGAAGATAGTTTGTAACCTGGATTAACACATAGGATACTTGTTACCAGGAAAATTCTTATTCCCACGGGAAAATCTTACATAGCGGGTGCGTAGCCGTGGGCAGACCGCTAGTATTTAAATAATGCAAGTATTAAACGACAGAAGAAATTGGATTAATAAAATTAGACTAGTAACAGCTGTGATACTACAATTTCAAATAAATTATATTTACGTACGAATGCACAAGTTTAGTACTTTTAATTAGAAGCATTTTTGAGACCACAACCTTTAAGTTTTTATACAGAATTATCCATAGGTTTTTTGTATTAGTTTTTTAAAGACGTGAATGCAATTCTATTTCAATTTTATAGTTTTAGCTAATGTGTAACAGAATTTAAATTTGGAATATATCGGTGGGGACTGGGGACGTATGTGAGCTGTTGATGATGATATATTTTTTAACAGAAACGTCACTATCTAATAATTTCTCCAAACAGCAATTCACATAATTTTTCTTCGTATAATTTCTTCGGCAAAAGAATTTAAAATAATAAGCTTTAATTAATACTTTCAGTGACCTAGATTGCATATTCTTTCTTCTTTAGAAAGACATTAAAAAACCAAGCCACTGCCTGGATAAAAGCGTAGACTAAAAGCAACGCATTAACTATTATTAATATCCGCTGTCAAGATGATTGCCATACACAGAGTAATAAATGCACGGATACGCCCACGTGAATATCACACTCTTTTGTTCAAAACTATCCCTCTATGTTGCTCGTGCGATTTCTATGAACATCATTCGTCACCAGCAGACAATAGTTGTCACACGTCACTGCTAACGCCTCATATGGATGGTTGTAAATTCATTTCCCGTTTCTGTTTCTATCATTTTGGATTATAATAGGTGGAAATGGAATATTTGGCTTTTATGAGGCGTTTTTTGGCCACTGGTATGTAAACTCGTGTATGTTACTCGTATCAGCTCATGTCATCCTGCCATCAATTAGAGTGATTCGGTAATACCATAACTATGTCTTAAGCCTTGTTAGTGTTAAAATAATTTAGCTGTAAAACTTGTCTCCGGACTATATTTCTATTTCTACATTAAATTTAAGTTATATTAAATTTGTTTGTTTACAACTACTAAATCTATAAGAACAATCTGCTAATTACAGGATAAAGATTTATTATTCATTCACAACCATTAAAACTAGTTTCCGAAAATCGCTTTACTGGAGTCGTCCAAACTAAACAAAGCCCTTTGTGACCACGAATAACAAAATGTATTTATTATTCCGTCAACGAACTTACCAAAAAGCGGGTGTGGCGTTATTCAATAACGCTCTTGGGAGGAAAGTCCGCCATTTTCTACTGGTCATTCAATTTTGAAAGTATCTCGGAAGGCGTAAATTGAACTGACAGCCCACCTGGGCCACCCCATACATCCACCGGGTTTTAAATGCTCCCTACTAGATTTAGTAGTAAAATGCGGCCGATGCTACTAGGATTATCGACGCGCGATTAGGTACACTGTATGAATGGCAGCGCGTGAGACGGCGGCGCGGCACGGCGGCGGGGCGGCGGCGGCTCAGCGCGGCCATCTTGCTTCAATATTCCTAACTCGCCCTCCAACCTGTCATAATGCGGGGTGAAGAAGCACTAATTGGCGAAAGGGGGTGAATGGCCGTCCTGTACGGTAGCACTATATCAATTCAATGCTGACAGTTTAATTCTAAGAAATCAGAACTAAATACTTAGAGTGCTCTATTTTCTCTGAATAATGTGCGAATGATTCAACTTGAGCAATTTTCCGAATTACAGGGTGCCTTTTTGACTCTGACAACATAATATAAGGATGATTGTGGCTTTTTCTTAGAAATAGCCAGTGGGTGACACTTTTATCGTTAGCAAAAATCGCTTATATTTTTACTGAATTGAATAGAACCTACTCAATTATTTTTATATAATTTAACGTTACAATGCTGGTAATTGTAACGAACCGTTTTATTGTTCCGTCAAAGGCTACACTATTAACACATTTTCTTATGTTTTTTTTTTTTCTTTGAGTATTATTGGTATTATTTATGCACTAAATCTAGACGACGGGTGCAGGAAGCCTTAGCGTGTTAAGTAAACCTGTTAGCTAGTTGGCGACTGAAATAGCACGAGTTGCAGTGAACCTAGATAACTTATTTATTAGTAATTATATTTTTGTCGTGGGTAAAGTATAGCGGCCTGGCTGGACGTCGTGAAAGCGGATATGGAAGAGAACAATCTCACACCTAAGGATGCCGAAGACCGGGCAAAGTGGAGAAGATGAAGGACCCCAGCACTAGGCCGGGAAAATGCTAGGACGAAGAAGAAGAAGAAAGTATAGTGGCCTCCAGTCCGGGAGACGTGGGTTCGTACCCCACTACGTACTAATGTGTTTTTTAATTTCTATTGAATATTTTACGTTTTTCAACGCTCTTAATGTGAAAGATCTCATTACGTGGAATAGCACTAATGTGACTGCGAAGAAAATCAAAGGTTGTGTATAAACTAGGCCAGCTTTGAAAACTTTTATCTCAGGATAGACTCGAGCCATTGACATTGAACACATTGGTATTTATGCACATTTTTAAAACCAACGTGACGTGACGAAGACAACTTTACTTTGAAATACTTACGTTAACGTTAATTTACTTGAACTTTCAAGTTCTAAAAAACATAGTTTTTGTTATGTAATTTGAGTATCAAGTAGAGTATTCCAAACATTTTTATTAAACTTTATTAAATCTTTGTTCTCCTGAAACATAAAATTATTTGTCAACCCTTTGCCCAAGATTAATTAGCTACACTAATCACAAACAAATCCGAGATATGAATAAAAATTAATAAAAAATGTTATCGCTCGTTAAATGAAATTTATATTTTTCACTGTAAATTAGGTTAATTACTATAAGAAGGGTTAAAATGATAAATGATTCCCTTTAGAAATTACGTCGTGCAAAAGAATTAAGGCCGTTAGTGTCAGACACGACGCGAAAAAATGTCGCCTGTACTTGTACAGAGTTATAAATATGTAGACACGGTCAACGAATTCAGTAAGTATGTAAATAATGAATGGTTAAATTATAAGTTCTGGATGATATATTTATCCTTAACATTTATGAGACTTTTTACGGGCTTACCGCGATATTATTTTTGTTGAGGAGACCCGATATTTGGGTATCTACTCGCGACCATGGTGCTTGCAACAGCGCCGAAATATCGGGTCTCCTCAACAAAAATAATATCGCGGTAAGCCCGTAAAATGTCTCATAAATGTTATGATAATGACCGCGAAAGCTTAAAATTATATATATTTATCCTTGTCTACTAAAATACAGCTATAGTAGCGTCGTCGTAACAAAACGGCGTGTGAACTGTTTGTAATTGTACAATTTAACATCACAAACTTTCCCCGTATTTTACAAGCCAAGGTACAGTTTTGTAAGTAACTTTATTCATTTGTCTGCAGTAGCACAGAACAGACGCATAATATTCAATATTATTCAAGTTATACTTTGTCAACTGCGCAAGTGCAATATACTACGTGAACCATTGCTTGAACATCATGTAGGTTAACGCATTTGTGAAACTCCACTCACACTTAAATTTTAAGCAACATTATCTTAGTAAATATTTTTTTAGAACTTTTGTAACTTTTTCAGATATTTATGCAGAAAATGTCTTTTGACTCATCATTATTGCACATCGCTTATTATTTTTATTAATTAAAAAAGTGTTCTTTTTACTTAGCTCTACGATTCCAAGATGAAATATTGACGAAGAGGGGTGCGCGTGCGTTGAGAATATTTCATTAGCGTAGCTCACGGCTTGGGTACTCGACTTTTTATAATATTATGCATATCATCACATCTTATAAGCTTACAAACCAAACATGATTGATTAATTTTAATAAAGAAACGTACACACAGCTTACGTTTTGTCTATGCGTATATTTTTGTATTTTACACTGTGCACTAGTGCTTTAAAAAAAAACAAAATAAACGCATTTTTTTAACTAGATTTTAATTTTTTTAGACATGCGTTTCCTTTGTAATTCACCAATGTCAAGTTAATACTCTGCTCATTTTGGCTTAGAAAATTGACATTACACGAAAATAAAACACTAAGTTCATACTGAAGCATAGATGTTTAAATTCTACATAAGTTGAAAAACTCTTTTTACTATGGAACAGGGCGAAAGTTTACAAGAATAAAACTTGCGTTCGTTCTTTACTATAGTTAAGTCAAAGTGAGTTACCTGTACATACGAGTAAGTTTCATAGGAGCTGAGGTTTCTTTTAGTAAGATAAGTTTTACAAATATTCCTAAGATTCTTTTTTGAAATCTGAATAGCTTATAAAGTTTTGTAGAAAACAACTTACTCGTGCGCACACGATGCTAAACTTTTAAACGAACTTGAAATTGTTATTTGATTCATACGGTATTTTACTTGCATGTAAAATAAATACTTTTTCTATACTCATATGCGATCGTCACACCATAAAGTAATTATGTAAAAACGTTAATTTGTCATCTCATCACTTCAATTTTAAGAGAAATAAGACATCATTTGGTATGTATATAATAATTGTGTTGTATGTGTGTGTACTTTTGTAGTAATTTTAGAATGTCTCTCCGCGGTTTCATAAATAAAATGAATGAATGACGTAAGATTATATAATATAATAGCGCGACTTTAACCCCGTGGTTTAATAATTTCGCATTATAAGTATTCACGCACTTTATTAAGAACTAGCTGTCGCATTGTGTAAGATTTTCCGTGGGAATAAGACGGTTTCCCGTAAACTTCAACTCACTCTCGTGTTACTAAGTTAGACTATGTCTCGCCAGAGGTTGTTTTTAGCAACAAAATAAACCCAGTAACTACAGGAGAAGGACGAAGCCTTCACAAAAGCTAAACACTGACCGTGGCTCGTAACGATCGTAAAAGACGCAACAGTAAAACGTGCCAAGTGCTTCTTTAACCCTTCTTCTATTAAAACAAATTGTCCGGAAGCTAAGGAACGAAGATGAAGGGTAACTAACAAATACTGAGACAGTCGCAAGTTGTGAAATAAACTTCTAACAAATACACTGCTCTGAGAGGGTAGAAGAGAGTGTTTTCGAATTTCGAATTCATATAGTATGTACGTTTTTTCGACGCTCTTACGGTTAAGGAAAACATCGTGATGAAACCCGCAGAAATTCAAAGGTTGTGTGTGAAGTCGACCAACCCGCACAGGGCCAGTGTGGTCGACTAAGGCCTAATCATCCTAGTTTAGCTCGAGCCCCTCGGTGGGGACGTATATGAGCTGTTGATGAGAGGGTAAAAGACAATGATAGATATAAATTATCTTCTAGCGTTTGACTTACCTTTGTGAATTAGGTGCTTAATGAATAAAAAATAAGAGGCATTTTAATGCTTTTTTTTTATAAACTTTATTATTTAACATGTTAATAAAATAAAATAATATGCTAAGATATGGGTAAGCATAGTGTGTAGGAGAGTCTATTAACATTAGTCAACCTTATCTTGAATCGATCCAAAGAAAAAGTCCTTTGATTTCTGATGACAATGAAAATAGAAGATTACTATTTATTTAGGATTTGGTCCCTTTTTATCTTTTTCCTCTGAATGTATGTCTGCTGTATAAGCATTTCTGTGTGAAATCTGTGATTGTGTGTGACAAAGGTGTTGTGTGTGTGATAAAGGTGCACATAGTGCATAAAGTTCATGCGCATATTTGAACACAACATTTATTTTTATGATCCCTTAACTAATTACCCTAGTTCTTTATAAACTTTTAACTAGGTCACATGGCTACGCTCACAAAACCTAATCATTATAAACAGCACTTTATGCTAATTATTGCTTACCCCACAAATTGCCTAGCAGGTAAGTAAGTACATTCATTACCTTTTCTAGTTAGTTCTAGTTACAAATATTAACCACCCACCATTATAGAGAGTTATAAAAAAAATTGAACTTTGTACTAGTAACTGTGATATTAGATTCAATTACTTTTATTCGCCAAATCTCACCAAACGATAAGAAAGGAAATCAAGACGCAACCAATTTTCTAATCCACTGACTGCCGCCAGGTGAACTAAATTACTTGGAAAACTTAAAAAAGGGACTAGAGAAAGAGATAGCAGTAGGTAAGTGGGGACAGCGAATCCGGTCAGATATCAACTTCATTCGGACGAAGAATACTTTAATCCGGATTTATATAGGAGCCGCGGCCAGGTTAAATATGCAATCAGATTTGGGTCTAGTGTTGGAATACTACGACAGTTATACGAGACAAAAAAAAAATGAAAAATGTATTATACCAGTAATTTCGTAACGTTATTGCTACAGGAACACTACTACTAAGATAAATCATAGTGAGTTCGCACTTTCATGTACACGCGTGTTCTATGCTTGACATTCAAATGTGCTAACACGTGCGTGGCTGTCTCGCTTGAAAAATTACAGCAAGCAGCAAGCTCTGTAACGTACGTAACGTTTCCTAATTGTTAGTGTAATAAATCTGTTTACTGAAACTAGCTGACTTTTTGTCCACTGCGCGAAATATTCTCAGCATTTTAGTGAGTTTAAAACATGCGCACCAGATCGATCAAAGTCGTGCACCTCATAATCCGCCAGATAAAGTTTTGCTTCAGTCGTGCGGTCGTCCTTGGTCTCAACCAATCGCGGTAGAAGAATTAAAGGATTTCCCGAGATTAATGTCTTCAAGCTATCAGTGGCTTGAGCCGGGGATTGAACTATTCCTCCGAGTTCAATGATTGAAGCTAACGTTGTATGGAGGAAATATCACGCCGAGAATTTACTTCGTACCAAGCTTCATTGAATTTATCGTAAGTTGTAAAGTGCATTATTTTTTATTTAGTTAGGGACTCACTCAAGTTTTTAAGGAATTTCAGATGCCTGTTTAAAATATCTATCATCATCAACAGCTGATATACGTCCCTTAAATTATATTCATGAGGATTTTTCAATATTTTCGAACCACATCAAACATGACGTGTCGCGCACCAACGCATATCTCTTTTTCATATTTAATTAAAACAATACTCGTACTTACTGTACTTAGGGTACTTTGTACTTTACTGTATGTGTTACTGTACTTTAGGTCACTGTACGCAACTTAAACACCACTCCATCCCGAGTTATTTTTACATGACGGAAATTGTAAACACATCTTTATTCCGTCCTTACGCTGGTATCCAATGCAATCCCATCTACACTCTTTGTTTTGTTTCTGGTGTTGTGATAGATGGGTTTGTTTTGATCGCACTTCCAGAGTCAAAAAGTTTGCTCATTTAATTTCGCGTAACAAATCCGAATTCCACTTTAGCCTCGATGTGTAATCACCGCGCCCGGTTCCGAACTCAAACACATTATTCCGTTTTGTTTACCGGCGTCCAGCCCAAATAAACAAACCTATTCTAAATTCTCTATTTTAACGATTCCACCGATTTTTTATTTCGATTCTGCGATGTATTCAGTCGGAGTTGTATCGATTCTAAGAGCGGCCGAGTAATCGGGTCAGCGAGATTTTGTTTCGTCTGCAACCCACAATTATAAGAGGTCATCGGTCCGAGGTGGTACGTCAATTTCATACTTTGAGTTTTATTTCAATATACAGTTTAATGACGTTTTTACAAAGTAGACCATTGATTTGTGTTGTGTTTAATAATGGGTTAGTTTAGGATAGTACATAATTAATCCCACGCCTCACGCTTAGATCAAAATCCCACGACACCTTTACTGAAAAAAATACACAAAATTTAAATCGAAAATCGAGATAAATTCAGCGTTCTATTTAATCAAAAAAGTAGATTTTATCAAAATATGTAGCGAGACGAGCAATAATTATGCTCTCCAAATATTTTTAGGGCAATTTCCGGTCGCTGTGTTTGCGGAAAAAATAATATGAATTACTTGTACAAACAAACAATGAAAACGATCAATCTATAAATAAAATATTAATAGTTTTTCATCTTTCTTGATTTACATTACATTATTACTAAATGTGTAAGATTATCATTTTCCATTGTATGATCTATTCTTGTAACGCACCCAAATGTCACATCTTAAATGTTTCATCTATGACAAATGACGCAACATGGCGTAAATATTTTGCTCGAATTAAATTTAAAAATGATTACCTAGTTTTTCACCGATAGAAATTTGTTTCTTTGCACTTCGCCGTATTACTAAAATTATTAGTGCAACTTCATGACTTATCACGTTTTTTCGTTTTAAAACGAACAAGACTGAAGCGCTCAAGAGCTAGTAAGCAACTGAGTGAACTGTGGCCGGCCGGCCACAGTTCAACGGTACACTTGTGATGGGGTGATGTCTTCTCTATACGTAGTAATAATAGCTCAATGCCTCCGAATAATCTGTACTTAAATAAACGGCATCGGTAGTGTAATGGCTAAGGCCGCTGTCCTGTCCGGGAAGCACGGGCTCGATTCCCACCACGTACTAATGTTTTCTCGAATTTCAAATTCATATGTACAGCCAGCTGACAAATTAGCTGATCCCCCCGCTCAAAACCGATGAGAACTTCTCAGGTGATTATTTAAATTTTTACATAACATTTTATATACTCGTACAGTCTATTAACCTGCACAATTATACAAAATTTCATGATAAAGCAAAAGCAATTACTCAAGAAAACTTCATCGGTTTCGAGCGGGGGGGTCAGCTAATTTGTCAGCTGACTGTACGTTTATTTGACGCTCTTACGTTGAAGGAAAATATCGTGATGAAACCTGCACATTCCCGCTAAATTGAAATTCAAAAGGGTGCTAATGTGAAGTCGACCAACCTGCACTGGGCCAGCGTGGTAGTCTAGGGCCTGATTGCTCTAGTACAGGGTAGGCTCGAGCCCTTCGGTGGGGACGTATATACGTATACGTATATATGAGCTGTTGATGATGATGAAAATAAACGGCAACTCGAATAATACAGACGTACTAGTCATCCAAAGTTAAAGCAGCTGAATACTAAATAAAAAAAAACAAGTCAAAATTGAGCTCGAAAATTAATGCATTCTTTACATGGATGCAAATAACCATTCTTGCAGTTCACCTCATTTAGTCAGACAGATTTTGATAAGACCTAAAATTTCTAGCTGTTACGAGTCAACCTAGACTAACAATTAAGACTAAACATCCATCTTTATTTTTGAGTAGTTGTTTCAAAGTCAGCTATTTAATGCCTAGGGCTATTTGGGACTAAGTGTGACCGCACATCAGCATAAGTAGCTATATGTGCCAAGCCACAGGTCAAACGCTGCTGTCCAGTGGCTAGCCGGGAGTGACAATGGGCAGGGAACAATGACTGTAGTTATCACGAGAGTGCGGCGAGAGATAGCGCTGGCAATGATGTGATTGCCCCTCGTTGCTGGTTCATTCATGCTTGATTTAGGCTTAAGGATGTGATGTTTAATATAGTGTTTTTAACCTAAAACCATTATAAATGCTTAGAGCTATTCGGGACTAAGTGTGACTGCACATCAGCATAAATAGCTATGTGCCAAGCCACAGGTCAAACGCTGCTGTCCAGTGGCTAGCCGGGGTGACAATGGGCAGGGAACAATGGCTGTAGTTATCACGAGAGCGCGGCGAGAGATAGCGCTGGCAATGATGTGGTTACCTCCCACTGCTGGTCCATTCAAGATTGAACTAAGTTTCAAGGACTTAATGCAAAGGAGTTTTATCTAAAAACCATATTTTTTTGTGACTATCTGCGTGAAAGCCTTGTAGTTTTAATAATAATATGATGTTATCTTCTAGTTTCTTCACCTTTTTGGAACATCTAATCCTTGAAATAAACAACAAAATACCCATCAACAATAACAAAAAGGTACATCGCGGTGAACTCATTAACCCCGCGATATAACTTTTCCTATTGTGGACTTACATACGAATGTCTTTTTAATAAGATACGAGGTATATTTCTCTAATGTTTGTTTCGTAGATTTAGCTTAGAAACATAATAATATTTTATTATGTGGTTGTTTTAAGGTTTCAATGAGACGCTTTCAAAAAATAATTCTTATGCTATTTTGTCCTTATTAATTTTTAAATAACTTCATACCTAATTTTCGTACTTGACTTTTAATGTAATCTAGAACAATGTCTCGTCCATAGCAGCTGAGAAGTTCCTATTACAGTTCGTTCACAAATTCCTGCGGCTTGACAAATACACGCAACAATACCCTTTCATTAAGTTCAATGTCAAGCCTTAAGTAAGTCGGGAACTTGAGATCGCAAATATCATTAAGGGTTGGTAAGAACAGATCATTTTGTACGTATATAGTGGTCGAGGAATATATTATTACTGCTCTAGACGACTTTATGACTCACTGTAAATAATAATTCTTTAACACACTAGTTGAATACTTGTACAGAGAATATTTGTATGGCTACTAGTGCATTGAGTAGGATAAAGGGGTTCAAATAGAATAATCTTAAAAAAATAAACCCAAACATATATCGACTTCTTGTGATAATAAACCGATTAAATCTTTATTTTTTTCCTCATGTAATGATAACATCATAATAATATAATTATCTTTACGCCTCTACCTATATTACTTGCTAAAGTTCAAATATGATTATCAAACAAAGCCACAGATCTATGGCAACAAACGACACTGCAAATGAGCAGTTTGCTCTGATAATGCCAAATCGAAACGAGTACACATAAATTGTGTACTACGCTATGTACTATTATCTGTGGCTATGTTCACAAGTTATATAGAAATACTCAGATTAAATATTCCGCAAAAGTTTCTACGATCTAGCTTATATTTTTTATTTTAATCCTTACGTTAGTCACGTTAGATACAATATAATGTGACATATTTATTTTTATTTGGCCAAATTACACTAGTGTGCTGTTACAAAGGAGTTATTAAAATGCGATCAACGTATATAGGTACTCACTATTTGACAATCGTGCTATACCTACGGCCTCTCTCTTTCCAAAATGAAGAAAATATTTTTTTATTACACATAAAACATGTCGCCAGTACAAGCTGCGCCAAACAGGGATGTGATTAAACAGATTATGCTGATTATTATAATTCATATTAACATATACATTTTAATGACGTAATTTTCTAACGTAATTCTCTACCAACATAACCTTTGAATGCGTCACTCGTAAAATTAATTGCTTTATCTCAGTTACTTTCTGGGGTTCCAAAAGGTACCTTAAATGATAAGAGACCCTAATAACTTATCACCGTTAACCCTTTTACTGCACAGGTTGTAATTAATGAGCTAACCACCACCTCCGGTCATCTTGGACCATATGTTATTACAATATTTCAGACGACTAAGGATTTTTTTGAAAAGGTACTTGGGTGAGGCAAGTCTTTAAAGTAATTGTCGCACATTTTCGTGCAAATTAAGCATTTCATTTATGTATAAGCCTGATTAGGGTAATTTAAGGCAGCCCCTATCATGTAGAGTCTGTAACGATGTAATCAAATTCTACCAGATATTTTTCGTTACAACACAACAAAATACATATAAAATTCATTTTATAGAAAGGTCAAACTAAACATACAGGAACCTAAAGGAAATGTTTGCATAAAACCTTCACGCATCCGAATAACACTCCTGCATCTCTCTGCATGAAAAGTACACAATGAAACCAATTATTAAACCCGTTAAAATGTAGTTAGTTTTAAACTCTGGGACTTAATACGACGCAGCCACGTACACCATTTGCGGCCGTGGTGCACGCTGAAATAGCTGAAAGTGCAGAGTGCTCGCGGTCTACCATACGTTTATTTATAATGAGACACTTACTTATTTTGAATTTGACAGCTTTTTTTAAACCCAATTAGCAATATGATAAAAAAAAATTGTCTGTTACAGACATTATTGTTACTTACTAGTATTTCAAACTTACTTACATTCCCGCTAAGAAGCTTGAGCCTACCTTTAACAAGCTATAGTAACAGTGAAATAAAAATGGTGAGGATACAGGAGACCAAACTAAGTAGACTGTCTCCTGTAAATAAATTCAAAAAAGCCTTTATCCAACTTGTTGGGATAAATAGCCGGTATAGAAAATTACGACAAAAAACAGCGGATACAATTACGTTTTAATGATGGACTTACAGTTCTATAGCATTAGTTTTGTATAACAACCGTATAACCTATATCGACCAGACTTTGACGTCATGATCGATAGCTTAAATTACACAAAGTGAGCTCTTATCGCCGGTTATCATTACCAAAGTTATAATAATGATACCACGTAGAGCTGAATCGATTATTAATTTAAGAGTGCCGATATAAATTCCCGCAATTTCCCATAATCGCCAACTCATTTCAGCTGAAAGCGCGCTACGCATCGATACCTCTATAAAATGCCAAGAAAATTAGTTCTTCCTCCGAGGGCTGCCGGTGTAATCTTCCTCGTTTGATTGATGTCGGTGCACCAGCACCAGTGCCAGGGCTAAATTAGCTGTCAGTCTAGTGTCAAAACGCGTGCTGACGTCACTCGCTCAGCTGACAGCTGACAGCCAGAGGTAATAAAAGTGTAGCTACGTGCCCGGCGGCAGTTTTTTGTTCGCAGACAAATAGTTTGTTGGTGGTTAATGGGAAAAATAAATGGAAAAGTAAACAGTGTGAGTGTGACACAGTTTTTGTAATAGATTAAATTAAATTGTCCAACACTACCATCAAAGAAAAAAACTAACTTGCACTATTTTCTATTTAATTGATGTTTTTGGCTGTCGGGAACCAAATATATACACACACTTCATTAAATACGCGTGTTAAAAAGTAAAACGTACAAAAGACAATAATATGTATTTTGATTTATATTGTAAATACGAACATTATAAACAGAATAAGAAACATTAATAAAATGGAGGCTTAAAATAGATCGCTTTTGATCGGAGTTGGAAACAATTTTATTTAGTTTTTACTTTGACGCTTTGTTTTACTCTGTATTATTTATGAGCTTATTCAGTAGAAACCTTATAGCTGTATAGAAATCATACATTCGCTAGAAATAGTCAAAAGCATTATTAATAACTACACCAGTGGTTGAACGTTACGCTTTCATTGTCTACGTAACGAAAATGTTACAAAGTTAAACTTAATAATGATCCATTACCTCGCTAATAAAAACGTAGTACCCATTTGTATTCCAAAAATGTAGATTATACGGCATAAAATGCGATCCATCTTTTCATAGTCGCCTTACACGGGATGTAATACATCCAGAATGTTGATGGGTCATTACGAGCTTAATGTGTATGTGTGTTGCGATAAAATGCGAGTTGACAAAGCGAAAATTTAACGAAGCCGATAAAACTTTACATGTTGTTTGTAACTTGTGACGAAACGGCAATGTTTTATTTTTATTAGGGCTCACATTTAAACCCTTTTTGCAGACTTCATGTCCGTTGCATACGAAAAATTCTAGCCGTTGAATATTTCGTTGTATATCAAATACAGACTGTTATTTACTTACAGTTTTTTTTCTGTTTTCTTTAGGTCATTAAAAACTTTTTTATGTACCTACCAACATTGTTGTGAATTGCACAATATTTTGGTAGATATTTAACGCTGGTTTTATTCTCATAATGCAATTGTTTTCTACTATGCAAAATTACATTGGCAACAAAAACATTGTAATGTAGGTAGGGACATTCGTGGTCTAAAATGGTTAGCGTCATGCGACTACGTTTGTTGCTTTACGAGCTTCGTGTTAAATGGCCCGTAAGATATGACAGCTTTAAAACACTAGAGAGTAATATTGTTATATGAATCATAAAATCAAGGCCGAAATAATAACTGTTCACTGAATTGATCGATTGTTGAATGTTTGTGGTTGTTTTAGTGTTTCATTCATCCAAATATTTTCTGCTGTAACTCAAAAAATCATCAGTGCCATTGGCCCCGATTCACATTGTCACGCTCTAATCCTTAATTTAAGTTAGTCTGTCCTTTTTAACTTTAAAAGATTGAAAAGGGACAGGAGATGGCCATTCTAATATTAGAGCTGTCAAACATCGAATTTCAACCTTATGGCCGTGTCGATTGCGCAATTTTAGAAAACACTTAAGACATGCGACATAAAAATCTCTTAAACTGACAGCTATGTCCTTATTTTAGGTTATCATTCGTTCAAATTAATATCAGTCGTTCATCACCTCTCTTTCATTGGTCATAAAAACGAAAAGGATAGCTGGATTTTAAAATTAGAATTAGAGCATGACATCCCGAATCGAGGCCATTGACACATGATTAAAAAAACATCAGCTCAACCCCAACGAAAAGCAACTCTTTGCAGTCGCACTAGGTGTCAAATAAATGTACGAACGATTGTCCTTTTCTGAAAATACGATCCCAATATCTGAGCGTTTATTCTTTCTGTAATGCTTCAGGAAATAGAGCTATCATTCTGTCCATTACGAAAATTGCTGGAAAATATTCGCTCTTCAGTAATGAAACTTGATATCCTTACATTTAATCAGGAACAGTACAGTAACTAATAACTAGACTAAACGTAGAATGACTAGATTAAACCTAGAATCTAGGACAATCAAATTAAGTGTTTAATCAATCTGAACCTTGCGCGGGAACATGTGCTTTCTCACAGGAAATGGATGATGATTACAGGTTAAAAGTTGATTATTTACCTGTCCTTTTGTGTTAGATATAGTATAACCTGAAAAATTATTTCGTAAGTTAAAACTCACTCAGAAAAACGATGACAATTATTTCACCAAAATTCGAAACAATCAATAGCTAAATACAGTATCATTGTTTCTTTTAATAACATTTCGAATTCATCAATAAAATTATAGAATTCAATCAAGTTCAATGAAAACTATGCCCGCTATATTACCTCTCTGGTAGAAATAGCGATTAGTCTTCTATGTTAAAGTTAGCTAACTCACCAACTGCATGCTTCGAAAAAGATAAAACCATTTTATTTTACAATAAATAAAAGAGAATTATGTAAGGAAATTTCAACGATGTTTTTTACTTATACTGTTATCTAAATAAGACATCGCTCAACCTGTGTTCCTTTCGTGAAGGACGAACTTACGCTGACACAAATCTTGAGGCCACTACCTAGTAACCTCACGCTAATCTGACCCTTCCTTCACCCTAAGGATGAAATCAATAATACCACTATTAATATCCTGCACGTGTTGACTATTGACCAAAGTCCTTCGAGCACCAGCTAATGGTAGAACTAATAAACCAGGCCACATTTTATCGGAGTACTCGTATATAAATTGCTGACTTTGGTCGGTTGCTGAGTCCATTGTTACGCGTATGATCGAGTGTCATGCATCTTGCTGGACACTAACCCGTATCTATCGTGGTTCATTATGAGGCTAGTGCTAGTCAGATAAATTTTGTTGACAGAAATAATAAGCTGTTAAAAATCCTATTCAATATTTTTTTAGATTAACGAGTTCATAGGATACGAATGACAGTACAACAAAAGTACTACTGGCTTCTGCTGGCGTATAGTTTAGTTTCATTTATTAACTCGATTTGCCAATTAAATTACATTTTAAATTTCTTAAAACTATGAAAAATTCGCAAAGAGCACGTCAATGAGTATAAAAAAATTAAAAATAATAATAAATTATCATGTCAAATTATTAAAAATAAAAATTTCATTTTTTTTAATAATATTTTTGTACTCGTTTACTGAGTACAATGGGTTATCCAATAAAAGGTGTTTCAGTCAAAACGGCCAAATGCTTTGTTAGATATTTCATTTTTAATTTCTGAAAATGGAAAAGGCAAGGGATGTATAAGCAAATTAAAATTAAAAAATTTACATGCTGATAGCTATCCTCACTAAACTCAAAGAAAAATATGGATAGCTGAACTATTTTTGTGTGACAAAAAAATGGCAACCTTGATAACAAGAAAATTCAATATGCATATAATATTATATTTATCTTCGCACTACATAGTAATATTTCTATATAAGTCACTTTTTATTTAGGCAGTAACCAAGGTTGTAAGATTATTATAGTGTAACGTCTCGACGATATCAATAGTTCTGAATTTACGCTCACAAACATATTATTTCGCTAACCGAATGTCAATATTAAGAAACAATATGGCTGAGAAACCCATTCTGTTCATATCACATAATTCCAAGTCCTTCCTAAAGCAAAATATAGCAGATGCTTTATCAAACGACATAAATTCGAGTCTCCCTGAGGGTCTTATACATTGTGTTGTACATTTGTGTTGTTCGTGGTATGCAATCGGTATCCATTAATTTTAGTCTGGTTACTGACTAGCCGTTTATTAGCCAAGTTGATTTTAGTGCAGCGCTATGCGGAATAAGATTTGTGTTTGCTTTTCTATATGCTTTCTAATTACAAGAAAATGTATTTACAAAAAAAATTTCGGTATTGAAAACTAACCGACATTGGTGTAAATACGAGTATTCAACAAATCTAAATTATAAATATGAACGTGTAAACAATGCTCCAAATAATATTAAATTACTGCTGGAGAATTAAATAACCGAGATTTTAAATAGGATATCGGACTACTTTTATTTTATTTAATAAATCCAAACTTCTTAGTTTCTGCTATCGAACACTAAAATATTTTTTGCTCTATCTTTAAAATTGACCGAGTTATAAAGGTTTGAAATTCACGATTAGATAGAGAGGCACATACCTACTTGTGACGTCATATGTTAGTAACGCCATATAATCTCCATACAAAAAATCGTTTTTGAAAGAGACAGACATATTGAAACTTTAAAAAATCACTGTAAAATCGTTTTTCAACCGATTCTAATCTATATTTTAAAAATAATTCATAAGATATCGTAAATTTAGGAACATTCCGATTCCCTATTACGAACGATAAGGATATTCAGGAGTGCGTTACATGGCACCGAAGTACGGAACTCCGGAACACACGCATACGAATGTTTGCTACTACGCATAACATCAGTTTCTATGCAACATAACAACAGCAACTCTGCACTAAGTAACAAACTATTACAAAGCCTTGAAACCGGTCGGGAGGATCAAGGATCGTGAACCAAGCCGGATTATTCTATGAATTTCAAAATGGAACGGAAAGAGGCGGCGCGTGTGTTCCAAAGATAACATTTTGGTGGGCTTGCACAACGGCTTTAGATTTAGAGTTTTAGCGCGTAGAAGCAGATGGAGTATTATTTAGCATGCAGTATTACCAAAGGTATTTTTATGAAGGTATAGTCAGATATATACCTAAGTATATCACGTGGAGCTAAACCTTAAAATATAATTTTTAATAATATGATTTGCATCCTTTTGTACATACTTCTTCATCTCAGCAAAGACCAAGAAAAATAATTTAAGAAAATACGTTTTTTTTAATGCACGTGATATGACCTCACTTCTGAACTTGACTGTTTACGAGTTTTGGTTGGTATTTGCATCGGAAGTTTCATCTTGAGAGCATCTTTATTACGACAAACGGTGTTGGTTATTGTGCTGGTGGTAAGCTCGAGCATCTCGGTGGGGACGTATATGAGCTGTTGATGAAAGTGAAACAGAAACAAAAGCAATTAATTGTATCTTCTTCTTCTCTGTGTTGTCAATGGCTAGTCAAATTTTATTAAAAAAATACCTAGTATGCTGCCACCCTAATTGGTCTTTTCGAGGCGTTCATGAGATCCTCCATCGAGCAGGAATCAGGGCAAGTAGGAATTGTAACTTAAAAGCTACCAAATCAATTCCCTTTCCCCTTCCTTCTTTGAATCTTAAAAGCTACAAAATCGATTTGCTGTTGTTTATTTTCATAACCAGTCACGTTCCAGCATCACATTGCCTCGTCTCGCCATTATGCACTGTAGTGACCGCAGGGGAGGGCCAACTGCCTATGTATTATTCATGAACACCTGGAATAATTCTTCAAACAAGTCGCCCCGGGAGAGGTGCAAATCCAGCTTAACTTCGGAAGAACATGAACGGGATTTAAGTTAAAGGTGACATCGACAACAACCAATATTAACACAGTGTATTGATTTTGGTATAAGATTTCCGTGTTTTGAAGATATATTTTTTACAATATTCTTAAAGTGGTACTAGTATTTCAACGTATCAAGCATCACTGCTGAAAAATGAATACGTAGGTAATAAATATAAAATGAGAATAAGAAATGTATTATAATTGTCATTGATCTTTCTTAATGACCGCAAAAATCAAACGCAAGAAATTAAATATTGTGATGCTATGACAAAAACATGTCTAGACCTCAGAGGAAATAAAAGACTATCGCTTCGCTCCCTTGCGACGCGCGTCAGAAATCTTTGGTCCAGACCGAAAAATTAAAATAGATGTATTACTGAATTAAAGTAAATCTTATTGTCAAGCAAAGAAGTCTAATTAAGAAAGTTACGATATTTATTAAAGCAGAAGTCTTGTTACCTATTAAAAGTAATCCTGCAAGTGACTTTGAAGATGGCTAGAAAAGTTATCTAACACTAACTTAACTGTAAAAAGAAACAATCTTGAATACACAATCATAGAAATCAATCTCAATCTCAATCAATTTTGTCTAGTACACTAATCCTGGCGTAAGAACGAATGTTTGAAAATAATAATCGTATTCACAAATAACATTAAAGAAAACTCGGGAAATAATTAGTCGCACTCCACAAAGAAACTTGAAACCATTATAAACATTCAACAAGATGAGGATACAATAGACCGCGGTCTGAAGTCAATTTGTTCCAGAACCACTTGCAAATAGTCCTCGGTTCGTATTGTTCGGCTCACTATCGACTATTGTAATTCATTGTATGTAAAGGACTCTCACTTTTGAAGTTGAAAACTCAAAGACTCTGATATTAAAGTAGTCTCTATAAACCCTCATTTTAGTTTTTTTTACTGCTGGTATTACTTTATTCACTAAATAATTAATGCTTTCAACCACCGCTGCCGTCGAACATGAACAGATAGAACAAAAAAAGAGGGAGAATGTTCTCGAAATAAATAACCTTAAATTAAAAACAGTATCATCATCAACAGCTCATATACGTCCCCGAGGGGCTCGAGCCTATCCTGAATTAGGGTGATTAGGCCTTAGTCGACCACGCTGGCCCAGTGCGGGTTGGCCGACTTCACAAACAACCTTTAAATTTCTTGTGCAGGTTTTATCAAGATGTTTTCCTTCACCGTAAGAGCGTCGAACAAATGTACATGAACTCGAAATTTGAAAACACATTGGTACGTGGTGGGGATCGAACCCGCGTCCCCCGGATGGGAGGCAGCGGTCCTAGACACTAGACCACTGACGCTCGAATTATAAACAGTATACAGCTAGTAAAATAATATTTTAAATTTTGTCCTAGTTTAGCTAGATCACGCATATGATCGATCAACAAGTGGTTTGCTTTTTCTATTAATAAAAGACAATGAGACAAAGCTGGTAGCTGGTTTGCGTAGTTTATCCATTAATGGATTACTTTATTATTTTCAATTATAATGTGTATAAACTCATATCACAAGATATTTAACTTCAGCACCTCCAACATTCCTTAAGAATTTCAAAGTTATTTTCTTCTAAAATAATTCTATACGAAGACCCTTGCCCTACTTTTCGTATTATCAAATAACAAGTTTTCCGATAACGGAGAAATTCACCCCAACCACGAGATTCTTAAACTAAATAAGGGTGCAAGCCTTTTCTAGAATCACCGTAAAGTTTCTACATCTAATGTCAGATATTCTTGAAGCAAAAACAAGTTTTATGCACAACACAAGTTTTATATATGAATATTTATTAAATCGTATTTATCTTTCTAATAGTTGTCGTCAAAACAGTAACTTCAACTGTAGTTCCTTCTATTTTTAATAACATATAGGTGTGGATTGTTAACAAAAGACAAATGATAGCAAAAAGTTATACAGGGTGTAACAAAACAGGGGTACCAATCTGAAACACAGCGATAGTACTCATGAAATTGAGCAACTTTTACCAAGAAACATTGATTTAAATATGAAAAAAAAATTAAGACTCCATACTAAGAGTTTGCGAGATGATTGAACAATTTGTATGGGAGGTCAAAAATATTTTTTTCATATTTCGACGCATGTTCCTTGGGGAAAGTTGTTCAGTTTCAGGAGTACTGTCGCTGTGTTTTGGGTTAGCACCCTGTATAAATTTTATCTAATCTCAATATAGTTTACTAACATCTTGCACCAAATGCAATATTGCTGCTATTTCTCTCTTCGCTATTCGAGTGACTTAACTAAATCCATTTATGTTCAAGTTGAGACAATCTTTCACGCTAAGCAGTGCAAAAGGCAAGTGACATTTACAACGAGATCTTGTCTGCGGTTGTAACTCAGCAGTCTGTTTAATCCTAATATTAATCTAGATTAGAATCTTCCATGAATGTACGGAGCAAGGTAATAGAGACTTGAGAGGTGGAGTGCGACGGCGTAATTAAACTGACATTCTTTTGTTTTATATTTAACAAGCTGCACGCCCGCGGGTTTGCTGCTGCTACGTTTTTCATCTAGAGACCTTTCTAGGCGTGTGTCTAACAACTCACTACATTTTTTATCGCATTCAAAAAACTGTTTGGAATTGCATAAAAGACAAAGAAGGATTCATATTTATATTTGGGATGAATTAAAATAAATGTTAGTGAAATTAAACTAACAAAAACTCCAAATTTTTATGATTTCAGTAATGTTGTGTATAATAACAATAATGTTATAGAAGTGTTTGATAGGTGTCGACGTATATTTTAAGAGTAGCCCCACTATTTATTTCTTAGACTTAGTCAAAGCTTATAAAAAACGCATGAGTATGTTAAATCCATGTAGTTGAAATCCAATTTTATAGTATTTTTCTTCAAATATTTTATTATTATGAGAAGTGATAACATTTTTGATCGGGTAGAAATTATGCTATGCTTTTAGCAAAGCTGAAATGCAGAAGCAACAAATAATCATGAATAACAGAAAGAGATTACAATGAATTTATTGAATAGGATGAACAATTACAATAATACTCGTAGTTATCTAGATTCATTATCATTAACGAACAAACTTTGTTGACCGAGAGAGCAAAGCGAGTGAAGCGTCTCTGTTTCAGCTTGGCCAAATTTGCTTTTGTATGTCCATCTGTTTGTTTGTGGATTTGTTTGTTTGTTTCACTCTACAGCGGCCCCCTGTTTCACGAATCTACAAGTTACAAATTACAAGTACAATTCGATTTACATTGCGTAGTCAATGAGATAAAACGATAAGGGCTTACAGTTTAGGCAAATTGGCTACGCAATGTATTTAAAATTGTAACTTGTTACTAGTAACTTGTTGCTTCGTGAAACGGGGCCCAGGTCGCGTTTCTCAACCGATTCTCGTGAAATTTTGTGAGCAGCTTCGATAAATTAATTGAACTTTTTTGTCGAGTCAGTTTTTGGAAATTTAAAACAATGACGGAGTTATGGGGGCTGCCAGCTTACAATGTCTACCGCTGAGGCTGTTTTCATCTACAGGTCACATTTCTTAAAATAAAATAAAATAAAATAAACTTTAAAAATAAAATAAACTTTAAAAATAAAAAAAATCAAGGGGTTGGGGATGTTTGTCGAGAAAAACAAAATTGAAAAGATATATACAGACTCGCGAGGTCTACAGCTCACAGGGCCACTAGTTTTAATTTTGCTATACAGTTTTGATTTAGTTTCAATGAAAAAAAAAATAACAAATTCTTCAAGCAACACAATCAAGTGAGATGGTAAATGGGTATAAAGTTTATACCGACGACGATGTTAAAAACATGAATATTCAGAAAGTTACTAGAACGCGAAACTGGCTCGCAAACATAGGTAAATTACGTTTATAAACTCCTGCTTGCACACAAACGAAAAACTTCTCCTCAAGATGCCTATCTGGAACAACTTTCCAACTTCGTAGCGTTCATTATCAAATAATATTATCTTGTGTTTACTTACACAGCTAAAGGTACATAAAGAGGACACGGTTCGCTGGTCCGAAACAGAAACCTGGTGTTGTTTTCAAGATTGGCGCGCCAAAAAGAAAGTACCTAGGTGGAGTAATTGATTTATACATAGTAACTTTTTTTTACAAGAGCCTAATTACTCAGAATATTATGTCTTTTGTTCTAAAGTCACCTCTGTTTTTAGTCAAACTCTTAAAGATAGTAAAGTGTTGTTGTAATTTGTTTAAAAGTTTATTTAATGGTGTTTTTTTCTTTTGAAATACGATTCGGACTTAATGTGTATGTGAACGATTTATCAACCTAAGTCACATTTTGCGTTCACCATAACCCGTCTGTACATTAAAGATAGAGATAAGATTTAAAGCTATAGAACACATTTAATTCCATTTTGTTTTAATTTGTAACACTTCTATGGAATTATGGAATTCCTCGCGTCAGGGATATACAAAAAAATTAAGAAATATTATGCTTGTCTTTTTACCACTTTATCTTATTTTCATGTTCTAATAATACGAAACAGCTCGCTGGTGCAATTACCAAACCGTGTTCATACATTCGTTATTTTTGTTCGGCAACTGGAAACAAGCTGAAAAGCAATCTTCGTAACGACGTAAGCTTTTTACGGTGCATAAAAAGGAAAGTAAGAGCAAGCCAGGCTATCTGGGTTTCTCTGTTTTTGTTAATCTTTGTCTACTCCTTTAGTAAAATACAAACGATATTGTAAAAAGAAACTGTTTTGTTCGTTTAATTTCGTCAAAGCTTAGTAGGATCTTTCACATTTTAGCAGTCTAGAAAGGAAAAAGAATTTATGAATATCATGACCAATTTATTCTAAAAGCCTGACGCACAAAAGTCGTTTCAAAATAGAGAAAGAGCTAATCGCGACGCCGCGGGAGCGACGAGGCGTTAAGATCGCGGTAATCTCATGAATTTTTCTCTCTGCCCCCATTTATCCTCTGAAGATGAACATTCACAAAAGGAGAGAAGAAAAAAAGACAAAAAGTACACTGCAATAGTGAGAAATAAATTTTAACGAAATGTGGATTGATGAATCCAATTAAAAAATATTGTGCTCATTAGTCTTATGGAGGGCACAGGTCTACTCCAAAATCCGCCATTTTTCAGTCAGTCCAGTGTTAAATGTCTTGAAAGATATAAATAGGTTATTTCTTTTTCATTGGTATTTTAGTATAGGATATTTCTTATTTTCATCAGTTCAAGAATTGAAGACGACGAAAGTTAAATTGTAGAGACGCTTCGTCCTAATTAAGCTCAGTAATTAGTAGCAACAGGTCCTAAAGTAAGTAATTTCTTTTGAATCGGCTTTAATTTAGCAACCTCGTAAACTAAATAATTCAAATCAATTTAATTTGCTACCAGAAAGACATATTGATAATATATTTTCTTCGCAAATAGTTATTAAGTTCTAAACTGTTATTATTTGAAAGATATTTAACTCTTTAATACTCCAACTGTAATAAAAAATATAATGTATCAAGAAACAGAAGAGACTTAGCTGAAACAGGAACTCATTTTGTTTATTACAAAAAAAAAACATTTATTTTCCTCATCAACTCCGTAATAACTCTCGCTGAGAATCTGAAGCCTACTTCAGGCGTTATTTTTATTGTTATAATGTAAATTGTTGGGAAGAGAGTAGTACAGTCACGGCAGCTTTGACAGTCAGCGAGCCCGAAGAGCAAGCATATCCAGTGCGAAATACAGCGACACATTCGAGAAATACCAACTTTTGAATGTCACGAATATTTTTACGCTCGTTAGTTCATAGCTTTATTGGGCTGGAAGGTATTCTGTTTTACAAGCTTTTTATTAGCTTGCACTGTATGTGGGTGGGTGTGTGGGTTTGTTTGTATGTTCGGGCGAAATCTTGCAACTCAAATTTGAAGCACTTGCTGCCATTGGAATTTGATGAAATTTGGTACACTTATGTAACCGCAATGACAATGCAATATTATGGTATCATGGAGCTGGTCTGATGATGGAGACGGAAGGTGGCCATAGGAACTCCATTAATACACAACACATCCTAGTCGTGTTTGGGCTCGTTGGATTTGTATTAACAAGATCTTTAGTCATACGTGATGTCCAGGGTCTCATGATGGAGCCGAAAGGTGGCCATAGGAACTCCTCTAATACACAACACAACCTAGTCGTGTTTGGGCTCGTTGGATTTGTCTTAACAAGATCTTTAGTCATTCGTGATGTCCAGGGTCTCATGATGGAGCCGGAAGGTGGCCATAGGAACTCCTTAAATACACACCACAACCTAGTCGTGTTTGGGCGCGTTGGATTTGTCTTAACAAGGATACTCCACTCCACGGCTTTAAAAGCTTGTTTAAAAAGGATTTTTAATTAAACTTATTTCATTTTGAAAGGCATTAAGTTATACTACCTACCAAAGACTTCTGACGTGCGCGTCGCCTCGACCGAAACGATCGTCAATTGTTTTTATGAGTGTATTGGCGTGCGTCGAAGAAATTGTTAATTTAGCAATAGGCTGCCACTTTTACTTATTTTTTTATTTAAAAAATAAGTAAAAGTTATCTTAGGTGTTTGTTTGTAAGGAAATATACTTCGCGGCTTCGCGTTGTGCAAGATTTTCTCGTGGGAATGAAAGTTTTCCCGTAAAATGCAATGTGTCGTATGTATATGATAATCCAAGGTACAAACTATCTCTATTCAAAATTTTATCAAAATCCGTTCAGAGGTTTAGGGGTGAAAGGTAAAACATCCAAACATACTTTTACTTTTTATAAGATTAGTGTGATGTGATTCATTCATTTATTTGCACATTTTTTTATAAGCATACATGTGCGGTGTGTAATGTGGCAGCCTTAAATACCAAAGTATCCAAAGTGTTGAATACTTAATATTATAAATGCGAAAGTTTGGATGTTTGTTGCCGAATCACGCTTTAACCACTACCACATTTAGGTTAGGCCCTGGAATAGGACATAGGCTACTTTTTACCGCGGTAAAACACTTCATTCCCACGGGAAAACTCATTTAACGCGGGTGAAACCACGGGCGGTAAGCTAGTATATTATATATGTGTTCTGGAGAATTACAGTCACTTGACTCATCATTTCATCATCAAAATGCATTTTAGCTAGCTTAGTATGATTTTTCTATAGGTTTTCTTTCTATTAGCTCTTTTCTTTCAAGTTTTAATTACAGGGTACAAAAGCCCTCTTTTTCAAGTCTGTAGGTGTCTTAATTCAACATTTTTCTCTCAAGACAATAGTTTCAAAGAAAATTATTTCATAGCTGAAAGAGTATCGCTATTATTAAAAACAAAAATAACAGTGTCAGTATTCTTCGAGAAACAATGAATAATGGCACAAAGGAGAGGTTTCAAGTAATTATCTCTGCTCTTCAAATTGCACTATTGTGAAGAAAAAGAGCTTTTACGATAGATTAAGTTTCCCTTAGTAGTTTGAGGTTGAGGGTGGTTGAGGTGATAGAAAGGATTTTTATCAGCACAGAGAGAAACACTCGACCCTGCCGCGAATAAGGCCGATCAGGCCTAAGTTAACCGCGATGTGTTTCTTTACATACGAGCACAAAATATAAAGTTACAGAAGGGCCACTCCCGCCTTCTTCAAAAATAATTATGTATCATCTTGCTAGACTCACTCTCTCGCTCACTCTTTGGGCAAACGCTATGGAGCACTGTTTGCACACTGTTTGGGAACTGCGTGGCAACGCCTATAAACGATACGTCAATGTGTGCGTACGTGAAATATTGCGTTTGGCGTTTTGTTCTGAGTGGACACTCTGTCTGGAGCCCCGCGCCGCTTTACCTACTTTGTGATACGAGTGTCAGTTATTACAGGCAACAACTGACTGAAAATAATGCAAATCAGGTGTTCGGTTTTGTAAAGCATCGTCATTATCGCGCGTAGCACTAACAGACTCAAAATCCAATGTGTATTATTTACTGCCCGCGCCGGGATTTATCATTCTTTTTTTTTTTTTTTTGGGAATTGAAATCTTGCAACTGAATTTTGAACCACTTCTTCTTAACTTATGACTTCAAGATTTTGCATGTTTGTTCGGTTCTGATGACAATAAACTTAAATTATCAAAATTTACTGGTGATGCAGCCAGGATTCTCTCTTCCTCATGAGGGAACTCCTCAAATGTTAGGAGCACGTACTCGAAACTTCGCATGCACAAACAAATTAAACAATTTTGTTACCTAAATACTATCTTCATCATGTTTTAACCAGGATTGTCTCTTCATGAATGAACTTCACAAAATTTTAGGAGCATGGAAATGAAACTTTGAACTGAAGGTAATTTGCTAATAAGGTTGCTCTTCAGCGGTTTAAAAGCTAGAAGAACTAAGTTTTACTATAATTATAAACTAGAAAGCCACCGGCTAAAATCCTCCACTATCATCCGTGTCGTAATATTATTACTAGCAAATATTAGCGGCTTTGTATAAATTTGCACCCGGAATCCATTTGCCTAATGCCCTCGGCTTTCTTATTGGACGGATGTGGCGGCAGCTAATTTTAAACCTCGGCAATTTTTTAGTTGGAAAATCGTGGTAAAAACTTAGTTTTATTAATGTAATAGATAGTTTTATTTAATGTAATAGATATCCAAGCTTTGTGCCTTTTGGACTGACGATTCTCGGTTTGAATCTGATCACGTCACCATTAGCAATGAGTTGATCGATGAAAACATCTGGGAACCTGTATTCACGTAAAAAGCGTTTCAAATTACGAAATTCAATTAAATTATAACATTGTTTCCTTTTAGCCTTTTAGGCATAACAACATTTCATAAGATAAAGGTCAAGTCTTGTTTGCCTCGCAGCCTTACTAGCGATCTTGCGTAATTTTAGCTAAAAACGTTTCAAGCAGCATTTTTCCGAAAACTTCGTTAGACAAAAAAGTATCGTATTCTCGGTGGCAAGAAGCAATATATTAGAGACAATCATGTGTGAAAAATCGTGCACATAAACATGATAGGCTAATGCACTCAACGCGACGACGACGACGTAGGGGGTCGTAGGCAAGGCACTCGCGGTAATGAGGAATTTCATTTTATTTTCATGCCAGTACTTCCATTATGATGGGATTATGGATTGCGGGATGGCCTCTTTTGTTGTTATGATGCCCAGTTATGTATGATGAAATGCATTTTATTTTATCATGATTTTTTCTGATAGTGTGGGTTGGTCGACAACCAACTATTTGTAAGTATTATTGTTTTGTTGTTATTATACATCATCACCAGCTCACATACCCACCGAGGAGCTTGAGCCTACCCTTAATTAGGGCGATTAGGCCTTAGTTAGTTACGCTAGCCCAATGCGGGTTGGTCGACTTCACACACAACCTTTGAATTTCTTCGCAGAAGTGTGCAGATTTCATCACAATGTTTTCCTTCACCGAAAGAGCGTCGAACAAGCGTACAATATGAATTTGAAATTCGAAAACAGTAACACACTGGTCCAAGAAGAACAAGAAGTCAGCAGCCCTTGCCACTAGGCCACCAATATGCTCTCATTCACAATACGCAATAAATTAATTAATGAATGTACGGCAGGTCGAATATCAAGTAAAAATTTACAAATTATGCATTGTATTTTGCCATACGAAATTTTAGTAGGTAAAATGAATATTTTTAAAAGTCTATTATATTATATTTACTTACCTATCACACCATTTACCACACATAAACCCGATTCTAACTCATTTTTATTTTCCTCTCATTCACTCCTTTCATTCGGTTTCTAAAAAGCTTGAAACGTTTGAACTTCACTCACTTATTTGAACTCGCATTTCTTCCGGAAATCTATTTAATGGAAATGTACTCGTATCTACGGTAATCAGATGTGCTCCTGAATTGGATTTTTCCAATCTTTCACGTGGCAAGTTAGAGTGGATTTGAAAACTTAAATTGAAAATGAGCGTCCGCCACGACACCGATTGATGAGCTCCTGGAAGTGAGCTCCTCAGAAACTTCACAGTCTTCGAAATGTTAGCTTTTGGGTTTTAAATATTATCACCAGACGTTTTGTTGGGCAAGGTTTACACTATTTACAATTTGTAAATCAAAGAGACTTGGTCTCAAATACCTATTAATACCTAGTTGTCGACCCTATGAAAGACTATGAAGCTAGAATAATGTATATGCCTAGCACTGAAACTAAATATTAAGTGCATACTTTTACCATTTTAAATACAAGCAGCCAGCGTTACTCTACTCTCAGCACATTACTCTCTCATATAACCTATAGAATAAACCACCTATAGAAGAAATAACCTATAGAATAGAATAGCTTTACAAAAATTTTCTCAAAACAACAAGATATCGCTTTCGAAAGTAAACATTCTTGTAACAACAACAGAGGAATACGTCGCCTACGATATTTCTTAGTAATAACTAGAGAATAACCAACTACAGATCTATGTTGCTCATATCGCGGTTCAGTGGGGTCGCATATTACGATGTTAGCACCCGAACTCTCTCGTATTTCATCCAATTAGGCGTAACGACACGATAAATCCTATCGAATAACACCACCCAGCTATAGATATATGACTTTGCAATATGTGATACAAATGGCTTTTGGAAGTACTTAATAGAAAAACAGTATGTTCATATAAATTATTTGCTTCAAATAAAGTTCGCATTATAATAGACGACTTTTCTAATAACTCATTTCATTTGACGAGTTTGAATCCAAAACTTATGTCTTATTACTTTCTTCAATAATATACTTTTAAATAATCAAAGCACGCGTTATAAAAAACCGCAAACCTACAAAGGCAGGCAGAGTTTATATCCTTGACACTCTTGGGTAAATACAATATAAATATTGTCGCGAATTTTCAAATAGCAATCTTGCCCAAGTAGGTAACGACACAATAAACATGATCGACGAGTCAGCGAGGTCCGGGAGGGGGGGGAACAATATCTGATAGCAGGAACCGGGCACAGCTGGAGGGAATTTGTCAAACAAAGAGACGGTAAATAGAAAATGCGCAACTTGTACAAGATAACAAGAAAATAAATCTTTTTATTTTTACCAAGTTTGCTAGATAGGTACAAGTTTATTCGGGAAAACAAATTCTAAGTACAGACAGAATATAATAATGTAAAAATACTTTATTAACACAAGTGACTTTAGCTGCGGAATCATTTCGCTTATAAAATAAAATCACCTTTTTTTCTTTGTCTATCATTCAGGTAGATTATTAAAAAGTATTGGACAAGTTTTTTTTCTTTTTTCACGTGATAAAAAAATTATAGAGATATATTGAGTTGAAAAAGCGTATGACGTCACGCTTAAGTCGATTTTATACCAAGTTGTGACGTACTAGCCCCACACTTCAACGTAAATGTGATTTAACTAAGTAATTTTTTGATAAATTGATAAAACAAAAATACGTGTCTAATTTAAGACAAAAAAAATAAACAATAATCGTCTAAGAGCGTCGGTGGTCTAGTAAAGCGTCAGTAGTCTAGTATAAGCTAGGGCCGCTGCCTCCCGTCCGGTAGACGCGGGTTCGATCTCCACCACGTACTAATGTTCATATGTATGTACGAGTATATTCAAAGCTCTTACGGTGAAGGAAAAAATCGTGATGAAATCTGCACACTCCTGCGAAGAAATTCAAAGGTTGTGTGTGAAGTTGACCAACCCGCACTGGGCCAGCAGCGTAGTCAAATAAAACCTAATCACTCTAATTCAGAGTAGGCTTGAGTCCCTTGGTGGGGACGTATATGAGCTGTTAATGATGATGACGTGTCTAATATTTTTGTATTAAATAAAATAAATATAAATATGTGGGGACATCTTCACACACGGCCATCTGATCCCAAACTAAGCAGAGCTTGTACTATGGGTACCAGGCAGCTGATATACATTACATAAATATACTCACCGGCACATCTAACCACCCACCCTTGTATTTCGGGTTAATTTTAAACTACGCTTATTGGTATACATTACAATTGATTTATTGATAATTTTACGATAAATTAAACACACTTAAACGTTAAATTAATAACTTTTTAACTAACATCAGCTATAACTAATAGAATTATAAAGAATCACGAGTATTCCCTGAAATGAAGGGTGGGCGGTTAGTTGTGCCGGTGAGTGTATATATAAATACATACTTATATAAACAACAACCAGACACAAAGCAAACACAAGTGCTCATCACACATATGTTTTCCCTGGGCGGGATTCGAATCCGCGACCCTGTGCGTCAGAGGCAGATACACTACCACCTGGGCTACGGAGCCGTCATAATTTTACCTGTCTGACAGACAAAATATAATTTAGTTTTCCTTACCCAGGTATCATCCCTATTATATCGTACCCATAAAGCTAGTGGAATTACTCACGTAAAGCAGATATTTGGTTTAATGTAAAATTAAACAAGGTTCTCCGATTTTAAATAAACAATTAGCTGGAAAAGCCTTTGTAATTAAAACAATTGGGTTTTTATTCAGGTTACGTGCATGTCATTACAAAACGCTTTGTGAAATTTTCGTGATAAAGTTTTATTTCCACGTAGAAAACAAAAAAAAATGAGCCGCGGGTATGAAAATATTTAAACCATAGCATACAGATGATTTCTGGCTGTGAATTAACTTTTGTACATACTGCATTCCTTTAAAACCAAAAACCGTAAGTAATGTACACATAATATGTATATTTTCTTGCGTGTAATATTATTTTATTGTGTTCTAAATATCCTTAAGTAGCTATTTCGTATTTACTTCCCTTTTTAATTGCTTTTCTCTGACTCTGAACACAATGAACACTTTGTAGCAACCTAGTTGACGGTAACATCAATGACACTCTCACGTGATGCGGACCAAAATGTCAGCAGCCAGCAGCATACTACAAAACAAAAGCCGTGACGTCACATGAGCAGCATACTACAAAACAAAAACTGTGACGTCACGATGACGTGCTTCCTGGTTGCGGTGACGGCCACTTGTTAGCCTGTCAGAGTTTGGGCGCTTCGTTAAAAACTTTTCAAGCTTTTATGTTTGTGTAGAATGGAAAGCTTGTTGTGTGAAAGCTTTCTGTAAGTGTGAACATGCATTTAGTATCTATACAATGGTAAATTTTTTTAATAATTTATTTTCTAAGTTATTCATGCTAAAAGCTTCGTCTTACTAGAAAATGCGTAACTTGTGAAAAATTGGGATACATCTTAAGTTTGGTTGGGTTTAGTTTTGTTTACTTCTAAGCTTAACTACTTACTTTACTTTCTAAGCTTCTTTCATACAGAAAGTAGTATTACATTTAAAAAGAAATGAGTTTCTTAGCTCTTTTTGATGAACAGTGTACTTATTAATCGTGCTTGAATTATATTTTATTTACCAGTGCTGAACGAAAAACATCTAATAAAGCTTTAACAGTAACTTTTCTCCCGGAGCAGGTGAGTCCCGTGCAGTGGCTTATTCAACAGAGTTTTAGTAATTTAACACATCAATCAATATCATAATATTTGAATTAACTTAGCTTAACACAATTTACACAGTAAGTACACTACCTACCTACCTATAGCTGATTTAACGTCTAATCTACACAGAGACGCTACGGACGGATTACCTCTAATAACAAGACTGAGCGTCTCGGGTTAATTGAGTGGACATGACCATCTCACAGGTAATGCACTAGAAGAGATCTTGAGATAGCTACATCTCTCTAGTCACCTACAAGTAACTATGTAAATTCTTTGTATTACATTAAACCTGCTACGTATAATAATATCATGTACTTACCACTTTCTGTATTAGTTAAAGCTAAGTATACTTAATTTTATGATTTACTTATTCATATTACTTGTCATTATCCATCAATTGTGAATTGAAACACCTACTTAAATTGTTACCGTAGTTATTATAACAAATAGCTCTAAGTGGTGTCAGATTGCCCATATCAAATAGCGAGGATCTGAACTGGTCTTTACCTATCTTACAAACACCTACTCTGGGCGGATAACCTTCAGTGGAAAAAAAAATCACCTCAAGCATCGATCTCATCAGTACTGTTTTTTTATTTGCCATATCTGCCATACTAAAAGGATTTCTTAACTATCGAGTCGTAATTTAAGTTTTAAAAATATACGCTTCGACGTCAACCCGCCAGCGTTGTCGAATGTGACCTGATTTATTTATTTTAGGATAGGTTAGTATGTAATATGAGACACACATGAACTAAAAATATATGTCATAATCATAAGAGATGCAACAAAACAAAAACAGCTTAACTTCTTCAGGATACAATGTTTTTTACAATATCGCGCAGTACGAGTATATTATAGGTATATTCAAGCAGGATTAACATTAATACAACTATAGACTTCTTTGACGTTAAGTGAGTAAAGTCAATCGATACACAAATAATACCTACACAGTTAAATTTGAATTTTCATTTATATGAACTGCATGATCGCGTAAGCTTTTATGGCGATAAACGAAAATCGTTTCCAATTCGGCCGCTTTCGACAGCTCGATAAACACAAATCTACCGTCATCAGGAAGTTTAGTGTAACACCGCAAAGCTCAAACCGACTAACGTAGAGGCTCGATTCTAATACTGCAGGGAAGCTGTGAAATTACTACTATGGAGAGAGATCCGTACTGGTATGCTCACAACCCCGCCTCTCCAATGTTATTGCAAATTCATTCTCCCACAGGTTTATGTCACACGATTAATAAGAAAATTCTTGTGGAAGCGGATTTATTGTTGTATTTTATATACCAGTACTCGTTCTATCAACGCCTTTTAATTGAATAAAAGATGCTGATGAATCTGGACACAAAAAATTCGCTGGAATTTAATTCTGCGCATGCGATGCGACATTTTGCCATCGGCACCAAATCGAACATTTTTGATGTTACACGATAATATATAGCAGTCAATTCTGTGACACTACCCTTTGTTTAAAAAAAAACCTGCCTTAAATAAGGCCTTTTTTTAATTTAATCTTTACTTAGTAGGCACATTGCTACGCTGCCGTAGCTAATGTGCTACGGCGTAGCAATACTACGATACGAAGTGAAGAATAGCAACTTCAGATTAATGGACAAATTACAATATAATTCGTAAACTCAATTTAAAAGATTATTCTCCTTTCATAAAAGAAATTGCTGCCAACTCACAGCAATCACAAATGCAGTATTAATGTAGTAGCTCTAATAGCATATCTCATCGCACCAAGAGACCTCTCATTGACTAAATACAGCAGGACGGTAGGCCAACTGCGGGTGAATAACAAAGCGGTTCTAATTCTGCCTTTGAGCCAATTAGGCCTTAATAAATGGACTGTGCGGCCGCGCCGGTTGCGAACCAGAGGTGGAGAGCCACACCGTGAAGTCACGGGAACGTAAACCGACCGCTGTTGGTCGGATTGGTTCAATTGAGTAGATACGTAGAATCATCTTTGGTGAAACGCAGTTAAATTTGATGCAAAAATATTTACCACAGTACGCAGACTACAAAAACAAAACTCTACTAAAAGCTGAAAAAAATATTTTATCAAAGAAAAAAGAAAGAAAAAGATACCCACTAAGAACACATTGCAGGCATAAACTAAAATATGCTTCATATTACGACACTAGCAATAAAAGCTAAATCTGAAAAAGCGATAATTTCCTGCAGACTTTTTTGCTAGAGCCACTAAAACTTTACAATCTCATCTACTTTATAACGTTAGCGAACAAACTTTATTATCATCTGTGTCAACTGAGAACATTATTACATTGTAAGTAGTTTTAAATATAATTGACTCACTCTCATGGCAGTGAGTTTATGTTTTCTGTGTTAATGCTACGTATATTTTATAGTTCATAATATCTAGGTTGACGTACCAGACTGAACATTAAGGTACTACTCGATTAGGCGTGGCCTACGCGTGACATTGCCTTTATAATAAATTCATAGGAATGCCCCTAATTTAACTTGATAAGCTGTAATTTATATAGTCTGTTCCTGTTTTAGTTACATATGTGTCGACTCTATTTATAATTATTAGAAACTACGCCTGTTTATAAAAAAATGCTTATTTGTAAAGTTGTGTAATAGAACTGAATTTAGTCCTTTAGATAAATCATCTAATCCTATCATCGTATGTAGTCTCTGAAGATTCCTAACAAAGTTAAGCAATTCTTGGCTCGGTGGAGTAAGATGTCTTACATACTTGTGAATCTTGTGATACAATGTTTCTGAGCATGACGTTAACTTTGGATAAGGATGCTAGAAGATTTAGGGGTGAATGAGAACCTGGAGATGACTCTGCGAGTGACATTACACTACTTCGGAAGTACTTGCAACGTTTTAGTAAAGATACGTCAGAATATTCTGCAAGTAACATACGCTGTTGGTTCTGGAATACACAAAGTTTATACTGTTTTAAGACATAAATTTTATTCTATGAATTAAAGCCATAGAAATTAAAATACTAAAGTAATGCTTTTTTATTGCTGCCGGACTTAGAAGTGAAATGAAATTAAATTAATAGTTTATTGTATGCAAAAAAAACAAACTACCTATATCCGCAGATCGGTTGTGATAATGATGATGATTTGCGATCTCGCGTTGTTAATCTTAAACAAATGTATGCGGAAATTGTGTGCAATAAAGAGAAAAGATATATATAAAAACCATGAACGTACCGCATAAAAATCAGCAGTCAAACTCATGATTACAAATCATAACGAGCATAAAATAAACAAATCCAATAGAAATCCGGGATTGTTGTTGTTTGTTCCCTCCCTCCCTCCTCACTGTTCTAATTACAGGGCTAAGGCTAGCATTAGTCTCATTACGCCGAAGACCGTGTTCGAATTATACCGTTAAAAGGAACGGCTGTTGACACCGGACCGTTAACGGAAAGGGTCGAATACAAGCTCGGTTATGTGCAAAACATTTAACTTAAAAAAAATATCCACCATCTAGTCTAATATGAAAAATGGTGTTTCGAATTTGGGTAACGATGTACCTATAGATATGCCTTCTAAAGTCAAAGTTTGCACAATATCGGAGTTTCGTGAAAGTTGACATAATTATAGTGGTCCATCCGCCGAGTGGCTAATTTCTAGCTTAAATTAGGGCGATTCATTCTAGTAATTGACCACGCCTTTGTGAGGAATGGTATAACTTATATTATGTTGTTAGCTTATGTTATTCCAGCCCATGCTTAATTAGTAAGATGATTTTACTTATTGCAATTTGTAAAGTTGGGGATAAACAATCAATTATACAGCTGTGAAAAAAATTGTTCTCCTTTTTGTTGTTTAAGCGTATTGGACGTTGGTTTTAGGTTCAATATCGACCACGTGACAATATGCTTCTTCCATTTAAATTGAAACAAGTCCAATAGAATTGCACTTGAGCGCATTATATCAGGTATAGTACTCGTAAAATTAGATGTAGATTTACAATTTTTTACTAGAAATAAAAAGAGAAATGTACTTAAAAGAAAAAGCTTAAAAAGCTGGATTTTCATTTCAAACAATCCAATTAAAAGTAAAAAACAGAACGCAATTAAGCCGTTAAATGTTTGTTCGGATCGCAAAAAGGCCTTCAGGGGTGATTATTAGGTAAAAAAGGTTGATAATATGTTCCTTTTTTACCTCACAATCACCTGAAAGAAATCTGTCCACGTTATTTTATTTTATTCCTACTTGATGATGATGATGATGAAGATCTATCCGACCGATTTCGGCCATGGCGACCACTTCTACTCCTAGTCAGTCGGGCGCTGGTGCACCCGAAGATGGCTTATGTAGCCGATCTTCGCAGCAAACTCCCGTGCACAGTGAGGGCACGTGAGCACGCCCATTCCTACTTACATGTTACTCAAAAGTGAACTTTGTTTAAAATTTTATCCCTCATTTTTTTCACCGACAAGCTCTTAAAAAAAACAATATTGAAGAGGCATTTGAGACACTATAGGCTCATAATAATAATACAGATACGTGTCGACTTTGGCCCTACGCACGCCTTTCAAAGGTCTGGCCTTTCCAAGGTCTGGGACATGTACTGACTGTACTTTGAATTAATTTCATGGACCCGATGGGAAAACAAGATCAATAGAATGGTGGACCTCTGAGAACAAGCCACTCGTAATTGTCCCGAGGAAACGGCTTGTCAAACATACTCGTAATAATAATAATACCTCTACATTAATACTCATATTTTCATATTCATTACCACTAGACCATAACACTGTTACACTTTCACCAACTTTTACGTGAAGAATTACCCTCTTCGCCATACTTCTCGCAAACAAACAATACAAAGACGTCTTCAACGATTTTCTTGTGGGAAAATCGTTTCTGAGTTGTAAGCAACACCGATGACGGCAAATACCTATTGGCGTCACGAGGAGCACTTAAAATCTTTTGTATTTTTTTACCAATTTTTTTCCATTCTTCTTGCTCGGTCGCCAATTACTCGGCAAAACAACCGGCGCGCGGGAGCAGTCGAGAGCCCCCGAAGTCGCTTGACACAGATCCGCGGCAATTTGCCGTTGGAAATGTACGTACTTAGCTACTAGTACGTACTAGCTACAATTTTGGGCTGCGGTCGAGAACCGTAAAGGCGTTAGGTTAAGGATTCCTTAAAGCGAGTTCAGCTGGATCTGTCTTATTCAATGTGACCTCAGAGTATTGCAAAAAATACAAGCTTGTGTTCAAGGATTGTAAGTGATTCTGCTTTGGTTGGGCCCAAATCTATCCTATGTATATAAAACAATGCAAGTACAAACAGCAATAACATCGACAGTATAAAATACCCATATTATAACAACATATCTCATAAAAACAATCAAATAAAATACCTATCAAAATGAAAGATCGAAGAAAGAATAGCTGTCTCAAGCAGTAACCCATTCACCGACGATTGGCTGAAGTGGCAGACTTGACATGAATATCTAGTTCATCTGTGCAGCGCAGAAAATCTTTAGCTCGTTTTACAGTTTAAAAACTATTCGTTCTTAACTATTTTTTTTTTATTTATGAAAATTAAAAAAAACTATTAACTTCCACAGTCAAAGATATTTCGAAGGTTGCTGGTGTCTTAGCTCAGGATATTTTAAAACACTAGATATATCAACTTATAGTACTCGTAATATGAACATCACATCATCTCTCACGCAGGTGATTTGGATATTTTATCTGTAAGTCGCATGTTATTTTTGTGTAAATAAATAAAAAAAAAAAAACTCATTTTACTCATTGTTGTTTGTTGTTCATAAGTTTTGATATTTAATTAGTTACTGTAAATTTTAATAAATTAAAAGTATTATATTCGGGAATTCAACAGAATTCGGGTATACCGTTGGGAAAAGTGCTGAAGTTGAGTGTCACAAATATTATGCAATCTCGACAAATATTTTGTTCTACTGAAAAAACAATCATGGTTTTTTTTTATTGTAAATGCCGACAAATATGACAAGGTAGGTATCATTCATTCATTGACATAATATTTCAGATCCTTTGTATTGGGAAATACTAAAATGTTCAGAAAGAAGTAACAGAGCTATTCGTTCATTTCTTAATAGCTCTATAGACTCAAAATTACGCCCGCAAAAATAAATGATCTTACTGGCTCACAATCTGTAGAAGTGGCGAACTCGGCTCGAATGTTTAGTTCGTTTGTAGAGTGCAGAGGGACTGAAGTATCTGTTCCATTATCTTCCAATCGTTCTTTTGAGAGCCTCTCGAATGTCTACGAAAAAGTCTACAAGAAAAATGGTGGTAGTTTGAAAGAACTTTCAGTAGATAGTTAGTTAAAGCTTTCGATAAAAGTTTTAACCCTATTGAAATGAATGTGAATCGTTTAAGAGATAAAAATGCTTAAGGTCCATGTTTAATGATTTAAAAAGCTCAATACAAAATAAACATATTATGTCTGCACTGAGGGGCTCGAGCTTACCCTTGTAACGAGGCATTCGTTCTCTTTCCTGTTTTATGACTGGCAACCTTTCTTACTGGTAGTTTTATCTTTCATTTTAAATTCATCTTCAAATTTAGATTTCTTACGTTTCGATTTTGTCTTTTTTCTACTAAACTCCAAAAGTCAAAAGTCAAATTTTTTTATTCGAATTAAGATTTTTACAAATCATTTTTCGACGTCAAAGCTATCATGGATAGCACGTTCACTACCAGTGTACGCCCTCTGTGGAGAAGAACGGCCAGAAGAAACTCCACAGGAATTGTATCTTTTGTACTTTTCTTTTAAATATATAAAGAATCATACATGAGTCATAATTACAACCTACTCCGTTGATTTGGAACAACAGTTGACCAGACGTTTTTATCATCTAAGTAATCATTTATCGTATAATAGGCCTTAGAACATAAAATAGTTTTAATTTTAGCTTTAAATTGGCTATCGGACAGATTTGCAATATCATCTGGTATTTTATTATAGAAGCGAATACAGTTCCCCATGAATGAATTATTAACTGTGCACAGTCTAAACTTTGGGTGCGCTATTTTATTTTTATTTCTAGTATTTATATTATGTATATCAGAATTCTTAGGAAATAGCATTGTGTTCTTCCGGACATACAAGATGTTTTCAAATATGTACTGTGAGGATACTGTGAGGATATCAATTTCTTTAAACAATTCCCTTAGCGAATCTCCTCACTTCATGTCCTGATCTCCAACAGTAAACTTATCCTTGTACTATTTCCCACGTTAGTTATATAATATAAAATAAATAATATATAAATACATAAATACCTTTCTTTCGGACTGTGCCCTGGTTATTTGCCACACTTTATTTATTATCCTCTACATCATTCTTCGTGTAGTCTCCGTGGCGGCTGCTGGGCCACATCTTTATACGCTGACCTAATACGAATTTGAATTTCTTCGCAAGTGCGTGTGCAGGTTTTCCCATAATGTGAAAAGAACTTCACCGTAAATATTTAAATTCGTAAACTGTGTTTGTAATCAACTGCTGACGCGGCTTCTACATCAACGATGCTCAAGATTCATATTTAAATAAATGAGTGTCACTAATTAAAAACACAATGTTGATTATGGAGAAGTAAAAGTCTAAGCCACTGACGGTCTTAGAATATTTACATAGCAATTACGCAGTCATATATTTATGAACATGATTCATTATTCATTTCTTTTACAATAACTTAATTTTCTCTTGTTTCAGGATCTCAGTAATTCCAGATGAGCATCAAATATATTGAAGGTAAGTTTATTTACGAATAATAAGAATGAATACGAAATATCATAATTTGTTAACAGTCAACAAATTTAGTGTAGTTGTTAAGCTAAAATCAGAGCTATGTGGTGGCCTAAAAACAACAACTGGGTTAGTGGGGCTGGTCACCAGTCTGATAGCTCCTACACAAAGTTAGGTTTTTATGTTAAAATATTCCAACATATTTCGAACTCGTACATTTGAATAATTATAATAATACTTCGTAGCATATTAAATAATTAGGTGATTTTTTGTCCGGTTAAGTTTAAAAGAAGGTCGCGTTAATAAATTAAGCTGTAATAAGGGTTTTACTGCGTCCGGCAAGGGCCGGGTATTCATACACCCAGATGGTAATAAACGCGCCAATTTAATACCTATTATTAAAACTCTTTTCATTAGTTGAAAAACGTTTAGTTCCAGTTTATGTTCTCAAAAACTGGAACATCGATTTTATTTTATGTAAATTAATTAAGTTTAAATTTTAGTAAATTACTTAAAACAAAGAAAATAACCTTTCTCATAAGAAAGTACCTACCTAATAATAATTAACTGTTATGTTCCCATGTTTTGGAGCTTACACCATTGTAAGCAGGCCCTGATTACAAAACTACGATAAACTTTGTGGTTCTTATATTGTTACGAGAAGAAATATATGCGTATGTAAGATTAAGCCTAGTATTTTATTTATGTATAACTCAAGCGAAGGTGACATTGTAATAATTATGCTGAGTCGGGACCTTTTTAACGTAGTAAAAAATATTATTGGTATGTTTGTTTGATGTGTAAGTTTCATGTAAGGTCGACCAAGAAAGTGGTTTACCATTTTTCATTCAATTTCCTAGTTGTCGAAATTTTCAATAAGGTTTATACTCGGTATCTGACAGATAGATCTGCAAACGAAAATAATCTATGTTGTTCTATAATTTGCCACTGACATTCAACCTTAGGGTGGTAAACCAATTTATTGGTCGACTTTACTACGTTAAATAAATGTTTTTCTTTTCTATTCTAATTGGTACTTACCAAACTTCATCATCATCATCATTTGTCGGTTCGTGTCCCTTTATTTGGTATCGGTGTATGTTTATTTCTTCTATACATGAAATAAAATAAAGTGTCATTTTGTTAAACTTTTTCAATTCAGTTTTTGCAATATTACTATGATTTTTAATAAAAGAATATTACTTAAAGTTTAACATTTCACCTCTCGATGCATCACATTGGCACTGGTTAAGGTTTGAAAATGCTCAATCTGTCAATGTTCTGCGTGTCTAGCGCAGGGGATTTATAAATGTCATCAAGGAGCAGGTGCTCGGTGACGTTCATTTGTCTCTGTCGCTCCTCGCAACTTCGCACTGTTCTTAGCAAAGGTGAAAAATTGTACTGAGAAGACCAAATGATTGGTTGGACATAAAATACAACAAATTGCGAAGAACACATAGATATCGAACGCACAGATAATGAGTACATCTAAAGACCCTTGAAGCTATCATCGCTCCATGCTGGTAATTTTCATGTGGAAAGTGACTGAAATATGTTTTCTTTTGAACGGTAGGTACGTCTTTTTAGAACTGGTTTTACGGGTCTCATCACGACATGGTAGGTAAATCACCTGCAAAGTGGGGTCTAACGTCTCGTGTTTTTATACTTTGAAATATATTTTTATTATAATGATCTTTGTTGCATATTACTATATGTAAATAAAATCCCGTACGTTCCATCCATAAAATCGTGAACCAAAAAAGCTATCTATTGGAAAATAAGTTTTTTCAAAGTATAAAGTCACGTAAGGTACTCCAGTTAGTTAGACAAGCGACTACATTCAACCCTATAATTTTTCAGCTATTGAATGTTCTTTTGTTATGTACTATTAATTTCAACTCGGCTTAAAGAAGCCCACCACGCTAACAAACCAAAATCTGTTCTTATTCAAAAACTTTCATGAATACTTACTCTAAGCCATTGTTTCATTTTATTGAACATTTTAACAATAGAAAGTGTTAATACATACCAAATCTTACTTGACGACTCTTCATAACGACGTGGCCCAAGCTGGAGTTTCAAGTTTAATTCTATTCACAGGACGGGTGAAAACTTCGCGATGCAAAACTTAACGGAGTTTAATTTGGACAGGGTTGTCACACTAATTAATATTTCGAGCGGAAAGTCGGAGTTTTTTAAGGTTATAATATATAGTGGCTTTAATTTAAAGTGAAAAGGTCTATCAAAAGACAATTTCGCTCTTAATGAAAATACTCGCGGAAAAAGCGCCTGTTTTTTGCAATTTTGAAAGGTTTCTTTGTAAGTTTTTGTCATGCCATGCCGCCATGGATTTGTTTATTACATTTACTGCGTTTATCACTTGTTTGAAACAGCAGGTTGTGGTGAGTACGATATGAACAAGTAAATCTTGACGTAACTTTGACGTAAATAGGAATTTCCAAAGGCATGTTTGTCTATGCGGTTAAATCGTGTTGGCATCCTATAGACACTTACCACCGTTTGCTTTGTTATGAATATAGAAAAGACAACGTACTGCTGGCTCGATTTGCATGACAATTGGATCACGCTGTGGTTCCATGCGTGAATTCGTCGCTGACAAACGTTTGCTTTTACGTGGAGCTTGTATGCTTGCCATTTATTCAATTGGCGGGGAATCTAGAAATTCTTTAACTTATAAGAATAAGAATTATCATGCATAGAACTAACATTGTTTTATTATCTAACAGATAAGGTGACATGTTGTCTATTTCATCTTAACAAAGGAAACGTTTCATTTGTTAAGATGAAATAGACATGAAATAGACAGACTACAACAATATCATTACGCATCGAACAACCTGATATATTTATTGCATTATAGTACCGAAATTAGTGCCTACCTAACTTATTAATACTTTTATTTTTTCTTGATATATACCTGAACTACTTTTTTTTTGCTTTTGCGTGTTTGGTCTTTACAAAATTAGTCAATCATTGATATTGATCGTATGTAGACCATTTGTATAATATAAAATATGTTGTCAACTACATGCTAACTTAATAGAGCATCAGTGCTCGGATGTTCTAAAATTAATGCAGCTTGGAAATGCATATGAAAATATCGACCTCATTTTCTTCATTTAGATGCGCTGGACTTCTAATTCAGTACAGTGGAACACTCCGATGCTATCGACACAATAACCCGTTATTTAAACCAGTGGGTCAGATGGTAAAATTTTAATTAACAGCTTCTTATAAATTATGCCATTATTTTCAAATCGAATTAAGTGAAAATCCACTTCTAATTATTATTTCAGCAGCTTAAAAAATTGTGTTTTTTTTTTTTTGACGGACCTAATCACTATTTATACCAGAGTGGTAATATAGTGGGCGCGGACTTGCGGGGGAGCAGAAGGCTCGTACCCCTTAGGAAATTTATGACAACGTATCTGGGGGCGCCCTCAGACGGGCTCGGACCGCGGCCCAGAACGTTGCCAGGGCGAGTAGCGCGTCGGAGAAGAATGACACCTACCGGGTCAAAAAAAATATCTGCATTTAATGAAAATGAGCACCGTTACAGCGTCTGATAGATCTTGCTGCAAGATAGCGACAGGAAACACAAAACATGATGCAAATCGGTCGATTGACATTTCAATACGAACTCTCGTTCTTGACTGCCCTAAAAATAATATCAAGTATGAAATTATTTATCAGCTCATGCCATGTCTAGTAATTTTGGGGAAAACTATAAAAAACTAAAAAATTACACAATAGCATTTTTAAATACATAATTATATCAAAATCCTTGCTAAACTACTATTTTCACACGCTCGCAAAGTAAATAGCGACGTGAAGAACTCACTCCCGCCCGGTCGCACTTTTATTTCCATCGGGACAATAGGCCCGAGTGCCATACGACATCACCACCTTACACAGCCACAAAAGACGCGATTTTTAACCTTATGCCGTTCTTATAAAGGTTTGGAGATGGTCTATAAAGTTGCAAAGATATAAATTAGAACATGCGTCACTGTCACGCGAAGAGGCTCCGGTAATAATGTGTGAAATGAACGGGTGATGACCACTTGCCTTGGAGACACAGTTGACTTTATAAGAGTTTTGTAGAATATTGAGTAGTAATTTTATTTTATCAGTAAGAAACGGAACAGAAACGCCTGTACTAAAAGTGGCTACACAAAATGCCACTTTACCTACTTTGTTCTGTCTGTGTATGTTAGATTGGCTACGGCGGTGGCGGCGTAGTAAAACGCTACGCGCTACGAAAGCTTCGTAGCAACTTGGAACATAGGTGTGTTCAGTTCAACTACTTAATACAAATACTTAACTTTTCAGCAGTTTTACTATTTAAATAAAAACTCTATTCAATAAATACAGAATAAAATCATGAACCTTCGTAACTTAGTAACAAAACATTTCATTAGGCTTACCGAAGTAGATTAGAGACACGTTCATAAAATTTTAAGTCCTGCAATGAACGATCCAACCGTTTTTTGAGTAGCTCAGAGATACAAAATTCATCCTAATAAGATAAAATTTAATATAATTTGTCGTCGTAAAATGTTTTATGTTTATATTTTACGTTTTGTACAAGAACAAAGAAGATAAGGATGTTTTTAGACATAGTAAAAAGTAATCCGACAATCCAATTTGGGAGTTAATTGAAATTATTCTTTGTTTTTATTTGTTTTCTTGGAATGTGGGTTATTTTAGAACCACTGTAGAATAAAAACTTAGAGCACAATAATAAGGTCGATAACTTAAGGACATTTTCAAATATATCCTCTGAAAAAGACTAAAAAAAGGGGCTGACTGGTTGAAAGGGACTGAAATGTTATTTCAAAAATAGAACTTGTTGTTTTGTCAACAAGAGGGATGTTTATATATATTTGTGTTTTTTTGTTATTCCATAATAAAATAAGAAGTAACGTTAAATAAAAGTCTGGTTTAATTGTCGTAAAAACAAGACGTTTTCCTGTAAAGGAACTACCCATATTAGACTATCCGCCCGTCTAATACCGATATCAAAATGTATTTCAGTATTGAAAAACCCTTCTAGAAGCTAGTGCCAATAAAGAATCCTTAATTCCCAACCTTCTTCACTAACAGGAAACTAATTTCTTACTAACACTACTAACAACCCTCTTTTCTCTTTGTTCGCAGATCTTCCAACGTTTATCGAAGCTCGGTTTTATTGAAAAACTTAACAATACGGAAATAACAACAGAAAATCGACAAGAAAAAAAAGCAAACTAAAAAACTTTTTAAATCTCAAATAGCTTGTTTTCCAAACGGGTAACGAGGTCTCAAGGATGGAGCTATTACTAGAGATATAATTCATCGACCGTACTTAGTTTGCGAGTTTGCATTGTGAATTATTTAACACGTCAAATACCCGCTTCGCCCTTTGTCACAAAGCTCTGTGTCGGTATTACATTAGTGCTTGTCATTTCCAATTACCTTAAAGTTTCAACTTAATAGAATTCCGTCTAGTGTTTTAATAAATAACAAGATAACATTATAATTTAATTTAAGAGCTAAAGTTCATGTACTAAAACATTTACAGAGAGAGAAGGCAAATGTTAAACTAATAGTATTGTAGAAATAATTCAAATTATGTCTAAGAGACTAAAATATTAATATAAATTTTGATGGTGACTCGTCGATTAACACTGCGCCATTGTCACATCATAGTGTGTTGCGAAAACAGATAAAAATCAATCATTATTTGTGTTAAGTGATCGTTATCGTCACCTGAACCTGACGTGCAATGTGTTCCGTGTCATAGCATAACAGCTTGGAGTACATGAATGTGTGAACTATGTGCAAGTTTATTGGTGCGGTAGTGAGGGCGCGTGCGGGGGTGTAAGTAGTAAAGCTGGGTGCGCAACGCCACGGCGTCGCCGGGGGAGGGTCGCGGGGGCGCGGGGGCGGAGGAGCCCGCGCCCGCGCCCGAGTCCGACGCGGAGGCGCCGCCACTGCGCCGGCGCCGCCATCGCCCGCTCTACCGCCGCCTCTTCTCCTACGTCCGCACCGCGTGGACGGGAGTCAAGTTTGCTCTAGGTATGCTTATATTCACACCAAAACTTTGGTAACTGCTTACACAAAATTGCGTAAACTTATGAACTCTATGCTGAAACTTTGATAGAGCTAGTAATTTTATGTATCAAGTTGTTTTTTCGTGTAAGCAGTTACAAAACAATATTTTAATGCAATTGTAGTGGTACGTATTATCATTTGCATACCTTTCCATTTCATTACGGTCACTGTCATACCACTCATTTAAGAATATTAAGTTCATTCACTCGATGCTTGTTAATGGCAAAAACTAAACTTACTAGAAAAAATGACTAACTTTGTATAGGTACTGAGTATACTAGCTATCTTTCTAACTTGAGACGGGTAAATAATTTGTTAACAGTTCTAAGGGTCAATTCAGACTAGACGGTAAAAAGCTCTAATTCCAAAATAGCTGCGAATAGTATGTATTACATACCGTGCTTATACCGACTGCAAAACAAAACACCTTCGTGCTATATCACGAAGTATGTAACTCTTATTAAAAAAACGTATTGTATTTCAACAATTTAAAATTAATAATTCAATAGTCTATCCGATTTGGAACAAAATATTTTGTTCTAATTACCAATACAAAATTAATCAATTTCAGCCTATTGGCAGTCTTGTGACTTTACTGAAATTAGGTAGGTAGTTACTATATAAGTATCCACTTAGGTCCCGAGCTTCGAGCTACGATGTTATGGTTGGCTGTTATGTTTGGTGTTATAGCTTGTTGTTAGAAAATATAATGAAAGTTCCGTCAGCCGACAACCTCGAGCTATTTTGTATATTCTCCAACGCGGTTATAACACAATATAATCTACTTAAGAAACTGAACTTATCCGGAAATTGGGTGCTTCACTTTTATATTCATTTTTGCGATGAAAAATCACTTAAGAAATGTTTAAGATCTGTAAGATATATTATTAAAAAAAACTTTTATCCTTATGAAATATAAAGGAAAGCCTCTATAGTATCCAATTTTTTCACATTTTTTGGCGACCGTGACAGGTAAATTTGGTTGTCTAGCTACCTATTTCGTCACAGTTTATAACAAAACCGCCTACAAATTCAAGTTAAAAAAATATATAGTTCGAATCTGCACCGAATAATTTGTCAATACTTTCTTATTACTTTTATGCACAGAGAGCATAATACATTTATAATTTGGTTGAGTTTATATTAAAATTTAAAATAATATATAATCTAGTCATGACGTTAATTTTATTTTATTCTTATAAACTAAAAGACAAGTATTTTTTTGTTTTTTTCGCCTCTGCGTGTAATGCGTTATTTTTCTATAGAATTTATAACAACTTTCGAACAAAGGTAAAAAGGAATTTTCCTCTTTCCAGTAAGAAATCGTAAAGATTTTCTGCGACTTTTACAGTTGACCGAGTGCTATGGAGACTTAAGACGGCGTAGTTGTTTGATATTTGAAATGAGATCGAAAAACCTTTCCTTTGAGTTCTTTTAAATATGTATTTTCATCGATAGTCCGTATTTCAATTTACGAAAAAGTTAGCGTTATTCATAGAATATTTTATTCCCGATAGTGGTGATAAAATATGTAAGGTTATCGTTCTCATAAAAAAGTGTATTAATATCGTATTAAAATAATTATGTAAAGAAGTTATGTAATAATAAAACTAGTATCACAAAACCCATAAAAAACTAGTAAGATTGTGTAGGTACCATTGTTTTAGTCTTGCACAAATTTATAAGAATATGCCACTTATTTCTGCAACAAATATCAAAATACGGAAAGTTGAGAATGATAAATATTGCGAGAAATTCGATATAGTCATGTTTTCTTTCTGAATGAAATGTGGGGTCGAGGGAGAGGCTTAGCGAAACATACGGCCGGAGGAATATTTACATAAAATTTACTTGCTCTATATGAAATCGATATATACGTCAATCAAAGAAAATTCACATCGCGCATTTTATCAAACTTGGGACGTTTTATTTCAGATATATAATAATGGCTTACAAGACATAATCTATGTCATGTAATGACATTTAGGTTTTCTTTTCATACAAGTACTAAAGTTATGTTATACATAACAGTTATGTTATACATTTCTGATGCCGTGTGGTGACGGCAGAGTAGAATACATTTGTCACCAACCCCTACTCTTCCCGTGGGTGTCGTAAGAGGTGACTTAGGGACTACACATTGAACAGGGAACGGGCAGCAGCGCTCTCTTCAACCCGCCTGCCAAGCGTAGAGATTATGGCAAAACCCTCCACTTAAGGGGAGGAGGCTCATAGTCCAGCAGTGGACTGTAACGGGCTGTTGATGTTGATGATGATACATTTCTGGAAAGAACATTTAAAAAAACGCTCTTTGCGCGAAGGCTGTGTGTGTATAATCATAAATAAATGTTACTGGGGACAAGGACCGAAACCGGTACCGCAAATACCGGTATTATTTGGTAACCACCTTTATTTTTATGCCGGTATTTTAAAAAGGTAAGCTTTTGGCGTATTATACAACCGGTACGTAATACCGGTAACCTTATTAAAATTACCTTTATTTCGTGAGATCTCGCGACACCTCGGCACGCGCTATGACGCGCTGTCTATCTCACTCGCACCCGTCGCGTCGTTTCGTCTCGGTCGTCGGTTGGTATATTCAAAGAGCGACCGGCTCCTGTCTTATTTGTTAGTAAGTGAGGAGGTCGCCCGATCGCGGTTAGCGTATCTTTCTTTTTCCAGTTTCATAGCGAATTTTGGATAGTTTGGTCTACCCGAGTGTCATAGTTCTACTAGAAATATTAATTAGTCATGAGACGGACTACGTTTACTTTAAAATAAAAATAATATACACTAAGGCGACGAATACAAAATAGGATCTTTTCCTACAAAAAGTATTCTATGTGTTAATCCAGGGTACAAACAATCTTTATTTCAAATTTCATCTAAATCCATCTAATAGTTGAAGCGCAAAATCAATACAAATATAAACATCCAGACATACTTTCACATTTGTAATATTTTATTATTATATCTTATTAAAGTGTGATAAGACGCATACGTATGAAAAAAAAAACGCATTTCATTATACTTTTATAATTGATATTTGTTATGATAATAAATATTTTTATATATATTATAATATATACTGAGATTAATATGCTATTTAAAAAAAAGAGAACGTAAACTTGTGAAATTCAAAATAGCGCCCATGATATGTTTATGGACCGATTTTGTTGAAACTTAGTTGGAATAATATTTTGACATGCAACGAAATCCGTTTCGTAAATACGATGATACATAGACTAGAAAAAATCAATAAAATTAAAATATCTCGAAAACAATGCGCCGTAGCGAAAAAATAATGAAAATTTATGCCCCCTTAACAACCCTGAACACGACCATGGTCGTTCTATATAACGACCTTACTTGACCTTGACAAAGTTAAAAAAGTGAGTGTCAAGGTAAAGTAAGGTCATTATATAGCATGGCCATGGTTGTGTTACGGGTTATAAAGGGGGCACAAATTTTCGTTATTTTTTCGCTACGACGCATAGTTTTCGAGATATTTGAATATTATTGTTTTTTTCTAATGTTTGTCTGTGTGGCATCTTATTTGACAAATTGATTTTCATTTCATGTCAAAATATTGTTCTAAACCAAGTTACAACAAAACCAGTCCATAAACATTCCCAAGCCAAGTTTTAACAAAATACAAATACAAATACAAATATATTTATTTGTGAAAATGGGTTTACAAAAAGGTGTTACAATTAAGATCAAAGAACCTCCAAATTCTACCAAAAACAATTGGCGTACAAACATATGTAATAAGTACATTTTCTTTTAACTATAATATTTTTTCTTATATTTTATTAAAAAGGAAATCATTTATACTATAGTAACATTTATTGACTAGCAGTTTATATAATTTGTTTTTAAACTCTGGTAACTCTAAGTTTTTGATGTGTTCTGGCAAATTATTAAAAATTTTAGGTATCATGCAGAGTACACTATTATACATGAAGGCAGTATTTGCAGTGCGAAGACAAAGACGAGATTTGTATCTTAAATTTATATTATGTTTTTCCGAAACTTTTTCAAATAATTCAACATTTACTTTAGCATACACAGATATTTCAAAAATATATAGGGACGGAAGTGTTAAAATTTTTAGATTTTTAAAATATGGTTTGCAGCTGTCTGTCATCTTTAGGCCAGACATACTCCGGATGCAGCGTTTTTGAGCTTTGAATACAGTTTCCTTATTACAACAGTTTCCCCAAAAGAGTATTCCGTATCTTAAGTGTGACATTACTAAACCATGAAATGCAGTTAACACAGTTTTGCGGTTGACTACTTTGGCTAATTCGTAGAGGGCATATGAAGACTTACTTAATTTTTTACACAGATCTTCTGTATGTGGTTTCCATGTCAGTTGTTTATCTATTGTTAGGCCTAAAAACTTTGTATGATCTATTTCTGCGATTTCTTTATTTAAATATTTAATATTAACATTATCTTTATTTTCTTTACGTATATAAAAGTGAATTGCTTTAGTTTTATCTAAATTTGCTGTTAAATTATTGTAGTTAAGGTAATCTATAATTTTATTCAAAGAGGTGTTAATGTCGTCGGTTAATGTCGTCGGTCCATGAACGAAATATAGGCCGACATGTTGGATTTTTGTCATTTTTAACATTGCTTCGTTAATAATTGGAACTATCTTACCATTCTCAATCAATCAATTAATGTTTACAGGACCATTAAGATATATTTTTCACAAAATTAAAAAAAGTGAGTGTCAAGGTCAAGTAAGGTCATTATATAGCATGGCCATGGTTGTGTTAAGAGTTATAAAGGGGGCACAAATTTTCGTTATTTTTTCGCTACGACGCATAGTTTTAGAGATATTTGAATATTATTGTTTTTTTCTAATGTCTGTCTGTGTGGCATCTTATTTGACAAATTGATTTTCATTTCATGTCAAAATATTGTTCTAAACCAAGTTACAACAAAACCAGTCCATAAACATAAAAATTGGTTGCCATCTTGGATTTTTGACATTTATATCATACCGTTATTAACCTCATGTCAAAATAATGGTCCTAAGCCAATTTTTAACAAAATCGGTCCATGAACAAAATATAGGCCGACATGTTTGATTTTTGTCATTTTTAACATTGCTTCGTTAATAATTGGAACTATCTTACCATTCTCAATCAATCAATTAATGTTTACAGGACCATTAAGATATATTTTTCACAAAATTAAAAAAAGTGAGTGTCAAGGTCAAGTAAGCTCATTATATAGCATGGCCATGGTTGTGTTAGGAGTTATAAAGGGGGCATAAATGTTCGTTATTTTTTCGCTACGACGCATAGTTTTTGAGATATTTGAATATTATCGTTGTTTTCTAATGTCTGTCTGTGTGGCATCTTATTTGACAAGTTGATTTACATTTCATGTTAAAATATTGTTCAAAACCTTGTCTAAACCAAGTTACTACAAAACCGGTCCATAAACATAAAAGTTGGTCGCCATCTTGGTATTTTGACATTTATACCATACCGCCGTTAATCTGATGTCAAATTAATGGTCCCAAGTCCAGTTTTAACTAAATCAGTCCATGAACAAACAAGTTGCCCACCATTATGGATATTTGTTATTTTATAATTCAGTTGCTATTTTCTTTTCAAAATAAAGTATCAAATTGAGTTTTATCGAAATCAGCCCATAAACAAAAAAGTTGGCTACCATCTCGGATTAGCTTCACCAATGCGTAATATTAGATGAATATTAAAATAAATTGCTTGCTAAATAGATTAATAAATTCACATTTTGATCGTAATCGATAGTATCGAAAATACAGATAGCCTATCGATACTATCGATAGACTATCGCTATCGCAACAACACTAGCTGGCATTAAGTTTTAAATTAAATAACTACGAAACTGCGAAATCGCAAAGAATTTATAACTATCTACATTTTCGATAGTTAGAGAATATACAAAATCTAAAGAAAAAACCAAAATATAGTCATGTTCTCAACGTAGAGGGGTATATTTTAATTATTTCATGCATAAGCAACAAATAACTCTTAAAGTGGCGCGGATGAAAATGGATTACTTCCCAATACATTTCTAATTTTCCCTGACTCCGAGTAGACCCACCATTAATCGGGCTAAGTTGTGACCACAATGCAATGTGGTGTTTAAGAATCTCACCGAGTATATATTGACAGTTAAATAAGGTCTAATTAATAGTCATTCCAAATATATTAAAGTACTAACGGTCACTACCCAGTTTTTGTAGACAGAATGTTTTTTAATTTAAAAAATAAAGTCACTTTATTAATGCAGATGAGTATATTTTAATAATTAAATGCAAAAACAACAAGAAAATCTTCAAATTACGCGGATGAAGATAGATTACTTTCTGAATCATTTATAATGCCGACGATACGGCAAAAAATCGCTAGCGTTGCCATTATTAATTCCTTTCTAAATCAAGGACCTTTTTCGGTAACCGATATTAACACCGGTAACCAAAGCTAGAGGTAACACGTTTATAGGTTTCGCTAACCCAAATATCGGTTACCTTTATCTTAAATGTAACCTAGAATTTCTACCTTTACGGCATACCTTTACCGCAAATTTTAAAGGTTTTCGGACCCTGACTGGGGAGGCGTTGATAATATTAACGGTAAGATTTCTTGAAAAGCAACTTATTTGTTACTAATAGAATAAATATTAAATATCATACAATCCTTCAATAAACATTACGGTTAAATTTACTTTTAATTAATAAACATACCTACTTTTACGGGGTGGAAAAAATGTCGGTAGATGGATGGATTTCATTGAAAAGAATTTTTTTTTAATTATTATGTAAAAGTGCATTTTTTTTTTCTAACTTACTAAATTATGAGAAAATAAACACCATGTATTTTTATTATTCATGTATCTAGAGTGTCAATCATAATATATTTTTTATTATTATTTTGATGAGTATTTCCTATTTTGGGATGTCACAAGTTAATTAAATTAATATTCCATATAATATACCTTATGCTAAAAATACAGAATTATTAGGTATTTACCTACTAATCCCATAATATACTGCCGCACCTATTCTCAGCATTATTGCTTTGGCCACCATAATCGTAAAAAGGTCTGGCAGCAGCAAAATAGTAAATTTCGCGGTAAGCCTCCCCCGACCCATCATTGCCAAAGAGCTCATAATTTTCACTATCACCTACGACTTTAGCGGATATTAATATTGTTTTAGATGCAAACTTTATTACCTTATTATGATAAACATTACGATGCTCCTTTTTCATAACATTTTCTCATCTCTAAATTAGTATCGGTTACTAAGCCAAGTAATTTATCTCAAAACATAGACTTATTTGCATCCTACAATGAATAAGTAATAAAACTGCAAAATAAAGAAGATGTCCGTCTAAAAAGTGTTAAAAATAACAATAGTTACCTTATCTAGCGTCTGCATCGTAGGTACAAGAATATTATTTAATTAAATCAACCGTTCATAAAATATTATAAAGCGTAAAGGCTAATATGAATACGTTTTGGAACTTGAATCTTTCACGGTAGACTAATAGAATCTATCTGATTAAATTAATTCTGCGATCCTACTTGTAGGAGAGTTTACATGTTCCCAGTTTATATCAACCTGGGCCGGAGTACCACGGAGACAAACTGAAAACCTGAAAGTTTCTACCAATAAACGTCAAAGTTTCGCATATTCAAACTTGGAACACCGAACACGGTATCTTTGTATTAAGATAGATACTTCGCGTGAAGTTAGCGTTACACAAAACTTGCGAAACTCCACTGTTAGGCACTTCATTCATTATGCTGAAAGTCGACTTTGATACCAGTGAACATAGTTAATAAGCTTAGACCATAGTTAATAAGTAATATGTAATAAACCTAACAAGACTGCTAAGACGACTTTAGCGTAAATAACGATCGTAGAGAACAACTTTGTTTAAAATCTTAGACCTCCTATCGTTACATACAAGTCACGTTTGTATCCAGAAGGGGTAGACAGAGACCACGTTCTTCCACTTGCTACGATCCTTACATACTTTTTTCGCTTCATTCATCAATCTCTTCGTGCTAGCTCATCCTTTTTCCAAAATATTTCGATCTGATCGTGGAACGTTCGCCTTAGCTTTCTCTTTCTAACATTTCCATTCACTCTTGCCTTGTAAATTTGAAAGAAAAGAAAGAAAGAAAACAATTAATTCATCATTCATTTCATTCATTCATTCATTTCATTTTTTTTCATTTGTTCAGTCATTCGTTCTTCATTCATTTCCTTCACGTGACCAAGCCGCCTAAGCAGAATATAACTAGAAATCCCTCAATCTTAGTCACAGTATCTTCTTTCACACTTCACTATTTCCTCTTCACCCACACGATGATGATGATGATGATTTCCTCTTCACCCTGCTCCTATTTTTTTTTCTTAGACCTCAGTAACTATTAAGTACATTTCCATTACGACTTTACTTCTATATCCGAAATCCACTAGTCTTCCCACAGACATGCGGTCAATGATGAATTGGCTCTTTGCCGACAATTCTTAATTGCCTTTTATTAATGCTAATGAAAATACTAAAATTATAAAGCGGTTCATTCGTCGGGAAGCGTAATGTATTCATTGTGAAACTGTGCAGAACTCTTTGAGCCTCGACTTTATATGCAAGGTTTATTATCTTGGGTATTTAATTATTAATTCCCTTGAAAAATTATCAGTTCTTTCTTTGTTGAAAAAAAAAATTTTTGCTGCTCTACGCTTGATGCGTTTTTTGTTGCATCATTTACGTTCTAACAAAATTACTACTATCTAATCTTAATAAAAAAAAACATGTTGATACGAGTAATATAATGTGGTTAATATTGTTGACATTTTATAAATAAAATAATGTTACGTACGATACGTTACTATGTTGAAGTGATTATTTATTTAACGGGTACAGTTAGCAACAACAACGGTGATAGCACGTTTCCAGTATAAGGAGATACGCGAGATTTATAGCACAAAAGGATTCCATAGATCTGCCCAAACCGGTTTTTTCCACTTACGGTTCTGTACTTTTTTAAATATATTTTAAGTGAATTTGATCGCACACCTGCGTTCGCATTCATACTGAATATGCATGACGTGAATAGGGTGTATATTTATCACAATACTGAATAAATTTGTGACACAAAAATTCAGGTCGTATTGTCAGTCGTTATTCGGTAATTCTTCGGATACTTATCTTATTTTCAAATACGTATAATGAAGTAATCGTAATAAAAATGTTGAGTTAAAATCACTAAAGTATTTTTAAACATTTATCTACATTTCAAGTCAGCAACTAGTATCATCTCATCTAATTATCCTTTTTAGGGTTCCTTAGTCAAAAAGAAACCCTTACAGCTGGCGAGTTACTGCCGTCGTAAGTTCAATTTTCGAGCAAGGTGTATTGAAAAAATATTTTGATGAATGTTAACTGTCTTAAACAGTTAGGTACCTGAGTAGTATTGGACAACTACGGAACCCTACACTTAAAATATTATTCTAAACTATACCAGCAACCAGTTTAAAATATCCAAAAAATCTTACATCGTGTTAATTACAAACTGGAAGTAATACCTAAGATTTTAGAGCTTTTAAAATGTCTGTTTCTCTATTAAAAGGGTATGCCAGTTCCTGGAATAATTTAATGAAAAAGGTTTAAATCGTTTTTTTTTTGTTTTTTTTTATAGCCCTTTTTAGTTGTCCCACTGCTGGCCAACACCTCTTCCCCCTTACATAAATGAAAGGCTCTATCTAAAGGGCATCACACACGGCAGCTATAATATATATTATAGCACGAGGCAGCCAGTTCTCTCGTCGCCATTCACTTTCACGCAAAGCGGGGGTCAAACAAAATGGCGAATCAATCAGTGACCGGCCATTCTGTTTGACCCCCGCTTTGCACACAAAGTGAATGGTGATGAGAGAGCTGGCTGCCTCGTGCTATAATATATATTATAGCTCCGTCTGTGACGGGCTTGAGGCCCCCTTTCCTTCTACTGGCTTGATTCTTTTTTATGTTAAGTATTTTTTAAGTGCCGTAAAACACTACAAGATCAACAAAATACAACAAACAACAGATCATATGTTTTCTTCTTCTCCATCGTATCCTCATGACTGACGAGGATCGTGACAACATAAAATAAATCTACACATTATACCTTCGCTTCTTGCTTTCTTCTTCTTTATATCAATGATGAAACTCATCACCGCTAAGAAAACCCCATTTGTCTCAGCGCCACAGTTCCAGGGCACTCCTCTTACCATCTCCACGAGTATTGGGATTCTTGGTGTCGACATTACGAGCGAGGTCCAGTTTCGGGGTCATCTGGAGGATAAAGCCAAGTTGGCTTCAAAAAAGCTTGCTACAAAGCTCAAGTTCGGCCCCATATGGAGTACTGCTCTCATATCTGGGCTGGAGCGCCCCAATACCAACTCCTTCCACTCGACTCCATCCAACGCCGGGCAGTTCGTATTGTCGACGATCCAAAACTCACAGACGGCTTGGACACCCTCAATCTCCGGAGAGACGTTGGCTCTCTGTGTGTGTTCTACCGTCTGTACAATGGGGAGTGTTCTGATGAGCTGTTTGACTTAGTGCCACCGTCACGCTTTTATCACCGCACCTCCCGCCACAGGGCAGGGGCTCATCCTCACGTCTTGGATGCTTGGCATCCCAAAAATGTACGGGCGTCGCGATCTTTCCTCTCGCGTACCTGCAGGATGTGGAATAAGCTCCCCCCTGAGGTGTTTCCTTTGTGCTTTGACATAGGGCCCTTCAAGGGGCGAGTATATAGGGCTCTCAAAGGCTGGCAACGCGTTGGCAACCCCCCTGGTGTTGCGAATGTCCATGGGCGACGATGACCACTTACCACCACTGTGGCTCGTCCGCTCGTTTGCCTGCTTAAATAATATTAAAAAAACTTTCTGGACTCAGTACTCTGCCACAGCCACGGCGCCTTTGAACTTACAGTAATACATTTTGACTACATGAACTGTTCTCGAAATTGGAGTTCAATGCAAATCATGTCCAAACACGTCTCCTTTGAGTCTAATGTTGATAATAAACACAGTGCGATTCGTGCTCGCTGAACGTTGCACTGTTTACACTGTTTTCTGGGAGAGCAAACATGAAAGGAGATGATAAAACAGTTTTCTTGTTTGTTTTTCATAAACTCGAGCAAACAATAAATAGTTTTATATATGGGTAAAAGCAATTTACAAATATTTTTTACGTAAAATACTTATAAATTGAAAAGAGTAGTTTTTAAAAAATAACCGAGAAATTGCAAATCAAACTTGCGCACCGAGGGTTCCGTATCCTTCATTTTTCTTTCCTTACCTTCCATCACTTTTTAACGAAAATATTAGTCCGATTAAAAAGTCAAAAGAATAAAACTTTTATTTATTTGCGATGCGCTAAATCAACTTAAACCATTACATAAACATACTACAGATTTAATGTAAAAAGGGCATGAAATTTCCATTTCTAAAGGGCATTACTTTTAATAGGAACTATATTACAAGCCATGTAAGTTTCTGTAAGATCTAGTCACATAGATAGACATCTGATGTGGCGATATTGGCTCACCAGTTCAACATCACGCACCACCTACAGCCTCGCACTAATTAGGTAAACAAAGCAGAACAAAATTGATAGGAGGTTGTTATTAGAAGGAGACCCGAAAGAAATAGGTATAGAACTCGGCTCCAATTCTACATCGACCCTCTAAAACTAAACAAATAAAAAAATGCTTAGAAACAACAACATCTCCTCGTTGAAAAAACTGTATGCAATATCGTTCAAGTCCGCGCCCGCTATATTACCGCTCTAGGTAGAAATAGCGATTAGTCTGTCAAAGAAAAAATAAGTAATATCGTTGAAATTTAAATCTAAAAAAAATCTACAAAATTTCAAGAAGGCACATTAAAATCAAGATATCAATAGAATAGCAAATATCAATATCAGCGATTTTATCAATGAAACGGAGCTACCCTTTTATTATTTGTGACATCTTTTTAATAGGGATCTTTATCCTAAGAATTTCCATAGCAAGTTTCAATGCTTGTAGACACAAATGAGTCTCGGCATCCAATGAAACAACAGACAATAGAAGTTGGCGTCTCATTTATAATTGGATTGGTTCTAAATTGTCGCTTCATAAAACCTGGCAAGCAACCAAACCATCTCCCTGTATGTACGATTATCTGCCTCAAGCATATCACGATACCAATGTAATCATCTGATGAATTTGTGTGCTGATTTAATTTAATTAATTTAAGAGACCTTTATTTTGAAAACAACTTTAGTTTTAAAACATTGTACTTTATCCCATAAAAACATTGATGAAATTTAAGCTGTGCGTTATTATTCTATAAAATATTGTTCCTAATGCTGTTCCTAGCTGAAGTGTTCCAAAAATTATTCGTTTTAAGGCAGTTTAGTTAAAGAAACGTTTGAAAAGTTTTAAAATATAATTGATGATTACTACACGTGTTCAATTAAAGTATCTGTAACAGTTGCGTGCGACTATGATAAGAAAGGGATGTATTTTAGTAACAGTCTTGCCCTTAAAGCTAATTTGAAACTAAGCCAAGTGCACAGTCTAGACAACGAGTGTGATACAGACCGCGGCATACAACACACTCTGTGCGTTGAGTACCGTGTTGATGTGCAATCTAATAATGTGCGCTCGTAAAATATTACAGTAGACTAGCTTTTCTGTTTACCTAAATAAACGTAAGCACGGAGCTAACACAACCGCGATCTGTGCAACAAACAGTCAAAATAAGACCATTAAATATTAGTCAGAAAAGTGTCGGCAAAAATGTAGTCGAAACGAGGATTGAAGTGAACGTGGCCGCGGTCAGTGATGAGTGCAAGCAAGCGAGTGAAAATCCAAATGATGTGAAAACGACGCTAAAGGGTTCACTAAAAAGCAAAATAACCGGAAAGAAGAAGGCGAAGCGTGTGAAGAAAAGGGTGCGGTTCACGGACACAGAATCCGTGGAGAAGGCCTCACTCTGTGAGCGCTGTACTCGCTTTTTCCGGTTTGTGTGGAGCTACATGAGGACGACAATCAAAACGCCTTTATTGCGTAAGTCCCTTTTATTTAACACTAGTGGCCCGCCTGGATTCATACTTTAACACATTTTAACCAACTTCAAAATGGAGGCTAGTTAGAGATCTCAGTTAGTGTTTCAGCATTTTTTTTAAATCCATTCTCTAAGAAGGAAGTAGGAATTAGATGTTGGTATACAAAATCCGCCATTTAAAATGTAAACACATTAACATGCAACAAAAAACTAATGTAATCAAACTATAAAAAGTAAATAATTTGACGCGTGTTACAGCATTTTTTTGTAATCCCTACTCAAAGAGAGTGTTGGGGCTGTCTAAAATTATCTCGACCTACGCCATAGCCCCAAATTTTTTACGCAAAATTACCTGCATTATTCATGCTCGTTAAAATATTTTGCTCGATCTCTTAATATTCAAAATAATTTTATTAAAAACCTTTTTCAATTAGTTTATTAAACGAGTATATTCCTATTTAAAATACCGAAAATATCAGTCACTGAAACGATGATTAAAATTCAGCAAATGGAAAAGTTTGTATCCTACTATTAGAAAACTATCAGGCCAATATCGTAAAGTTTCACATAAATTACCGGTCCTTCGGTGCTACCGTAAACTTTTTAAATTAATACAACATTGTTTGGGAACACAACTACCCGGACACGATATTTCAGGATGAATTTGATCAACAATTTTGGTCAGAGGGAGTCGGAGAGAAGCAACTTCCAACAAACTTCACTCTCAGCCGAATTAATGAAATTTCCGATTCTCTCAACCAAACCTACATTTCATCGATAATCAATTTGTTGCCAATCATATATTTTTGACAAAATATGCAGAATATTTACATTTCATTCAGTAGCATTTGATATTTATGTATATTACATATATCATATGGTGTTACCATGAACTACAGATTGAAATTAGATTTTGATCTGGTGAATATCTACTGTAAATGAACAAAATGCTTGGCTTGAAACACCTACTAGCGAATTTAAGTAGTAACTAAACCGATAGGTAGCGTAACCAAAGCGACTTGATACTTATAAGACCTTTCAGCAAGGGATTGCCACTGCCACTTGATGAATAAGGGTCAAATCGATGAATATTTTAAGCGTTCGCCTCCATCTCGTCTCGATGGCCATCGGCCTTTATCAGGGCGGACTGTTCTTAGCTTAAACGCTAAGAAGTATAATCATAAACTGAAGGGGTAGTATAAAAGATAATGGACCGGTCACGTTCGTTATTGTAGGCCAAAATGTAGAATATAATAGAGATATACCTACTTACAAAGAAAAGAATTTAAGGACTTTTGAAAAATCACAAATTTTGGTTGAAGTCTATGTTTCTTACATAGGTGTTAGATTTTTCAGAACCGAAGTTAATGAATAATGAAATTGAGAATCCAAATTGTAATAATATACTTAAAAGTCCTAATTACTTACAAAAAAATATATAATCATCATGAAAAATATTTTTTTTATGCAACCCCTTGTTCTTACTACATTTCATGTGTTAAGTATGACATGGACCTGCCCCGTCAATAAAAGTGGATACTTCTATCTCTCTTGACTTGACCACTACTAATACGCCACTCTGGTTGTAAACTTATATCGGCCCCGAGAGACTTGACACATCACTTCAGGATATTGCAGGTTGTAACTCCGCTTGACTTATGGTTATCAATTGATATGGAATTCGGATTCAATTGAAATAGCTGATTGCTGTTGAACAGAAGAGTGAACAAACTCTAGTCGATTAGAGGATAAAACCCCAGGAAAGAAGCGATCAACTGGTTACACACTTTTGATCTGAATTTCGAGATGCATATTTTACATTAATTGTTACACCATAAGATTAAATTGCAGTAATCAACTAAACATTTTTTTCGTTGAAGATTCGAAAAGTGGAAAAAGTGCAAGACACAAATAAAGTAAGAAAAGGCACCTATCATTTTGCCAAAAATAAAGCTTCGTTGACCACACAGGGTTCTTTGTACTTATAATGCGAAGCCTTCCTCAACTTTTGATATTAGTTTCAGGTACTATTCAAATAGGCTGGCCAGGCTTGAACCCCTCGGTGGGGACGTATATGAGCTGTTGATGGACTATTCAAATACTTACATTGCAAACAAATCTTTAACTCTCAGCTAAAAAGTCTATTTGTCAAGAACAAGAGATTTTTAGTCTTTCGGAAATATGAACCATAGTCTCCTGACGAGCTTTAAATTACGTAACGTGGTTAATCAGAGGCCTTAATTAAATGAAGCTCTGCGGTCTCCTCGTTGAAATACTTCCAGCAAAAAAACGGATGACTGAACACATATTACGGCCTGCGAACAAAATAATACTTTTCACAAAAACAGAGGAACAGAGCCAACCGCGCCATTTTTGTTAAAATTTGAGTTATAACGCTGCCGACATGCAAATTACGTTATCTTACAAACATACAGAAATATTAAAGCTTCCTTTCTTTGTTTTATAACTAGTGTGTATATCCATGTGTAAATATTTTGAAACTTGGTCAAAGCCTAGACAGCCTAATTCTAATCAAATAAATATCTTTAATATCTGTAGGTACTCGTAAGTTCATACGACTTATTTATTATTATATACTATGCCATGCCAAAATCAATTTTTTGTTTCAATAACCGAACCTTTCAATTCACTGGGTAATGTTGTAATGAAGATGTAAACAGTTCCAAAACCTTTATCATTTACGACAATACAGAATAAACTTTTTGCTGGCAGAAACATGAAAAGGCGTTAATTTATTATAAAATAATTTGGATTAGGCAGCAAAATGCTGGCTTTAAATCACTTTAACGCACTGAAGGTAAATTACTTGGCCTAATTTATTATTATGAGCGTTCCCTTAGGGCGCATTCAGACGGGCAACAATTTATCTATGGCAGCCAAAGTTCCTAAATATCAGAAATTAGATGTCCCGCTTAGCTGGTCGTGCTTATTGAAAGTGGCACTCTGTATATTTTAAGAATATCAATAACATAATTAAAAATATACGTCGTCTTAGATTTATATTTTCGTGGCTTCACTGTGCGGGGAATATGGAAAATATCACCCTATTTCACTTTTCTTTTATTTAAATTAGCGTAATACAACAAGGCGGCTGGAATCAAAAAGAAAATGAGCTAAAGTAAAGACTCACTTCGCTATAGCTAGTAACAGAATATAGTCGACTCTTGGCAAGGAAAGTAGTTAATCTGTAAGCGCTTTTAGCCGGTTGGTATTTTGCAAGTTGTGAGATTAATCCACCGGTTGATGTCCGTTGGTTTTGATGAGATTTTAAATTACCTTGTATTTTTATTTTTAGGTTGAGTTTTCGGACTCCATCAGTACACTTTTATTTTCTTTATATACTTACCTTCCGTTTTTCTTCTAAATGTTAACAAACAATAAATATCACAAAGTTCATCGACATTTATCGCTTTTAAGTGTCTAGAATTTGCGTCACAAGATTCATTTGCGCATAGACGATAAAGCCGGATCCAAGCTGTGTCAGTGTGGCAATGTGCAAAAAACTCATTCGATCATTGTTGTGGCCAATGGATTCTTTGATATCGATAGTGGGTATGTACTCATATAATCGACTAAAATGATAAAATCAACATAAGACTAGGTAAAAAATAAGTGTATGTGAATTATCAAAATGCAATATCTATTTCCCTTACGTTTTTTTTTTAAATTAACATAAAATATCCCATATTTACCTGCATATTTCATTTTAAGAACATTCTGGGGCCAATATGGCCAATGTTCTTATGTTTAATGTGAAATTTAAAATGCTTGGGCATCAAAAGACAGTGATGATGATCTTTCCGACCTTTTTCGCCAAAGATGACCACTTGACCATCAAAAGACACTACTTATATACTGTGTGAAAAAGAACGTGAGCTATCCGCAGTATAGAAAAGCAGCATAGCATCAAATCCATTTTGTAAAGTAAACATGCTATTCAAATATCGAACGTTCCTTAACTCGTTCATTATCTACCTTACCTATCCTAACAACATCCAACAGCCATGCATAGCATTAAAACCACAAGCATGCTAACAATATTAATTAACTGTGTAACCCGTTACATCATCCTCCGTGTTGACTGCAGTACATTAGTTACTGAAGCGCCTACATCATATCCCGGCCACGCATGTGTCACTGTCACTAACTCCCAATGACGTCAACGGATTCGTTGGCTTTGGTCATAATATTATTAGCAACTGACATTTTTAATTTATAATTACTATGCACCTATATTTTATTGTGAAATAACATCAATAGAAAACCAATGGCGTAGTTGGCACTGTTACTATTTAGAGACGGAGCGATTTGCGCCTCCAAATTTGCCCTGAGGTCAACTGTCAAAGACTGTTAAATAAATGTAATAAATTCAAGCATTCAAAATACACACGCTCTTTCGTGCCTTACGTCAGTAAAAGACAATAAATGTAGATTCAATATTCTTTAATAATACCCAAATTCAATGCAATAGCACATTTAGGTTTATCTGAAAAACAATGTTAGAAAAAATATTAAAAGGCGAAATAAATCTCACATTTAAGGTCAGGTCAGCTTTCGTCAAAATATTGTAATTAGTTATTTTTATTATTTCAGTTACCTACCTACCATAGCTCCGCAAAGTATCAAACCCACATCAAGTAGTGAGACTACCAATTCGAGGGCGTATACCTTGCAAGGTGATTAGTTAGGTAGGATCGGTTGACTAACTTGTGATTGGGGCCATTAATCTTAATACGAACCGATACAGTTGTGATGGAGATCAGATATTGACAGATTGTTAGTTAGCTTGTATCCTTGGTAAAGGGACGCATTAACCAAGGACATAATCTGTTTCATTTAACAGCCTCCGTGGCCGAGTGGTCGAGATGACGACGCAATCACGGAGGTTCTGGGTTCGATTCCCGGTGGGGACACTTTCAAGCAAAAATCTCTTTGTGAGACTTTCCCCAGTTTGGTGTGAGGTCGGTCATCGACCTTACAACCCACACGATGATGATGATGATGATCTGTTTCATGAGTGTTTTTTTTTTTTTGAGACATTTTTACTAACTACATTATTGCATTCATTTCATACACCTTCAGGATGAGCTACTGCTTATTTACCTCTTACTTGTTTTTGCCCTATTTTTGTAAGAATCTTATCAAACCTTACGAACGTCGTGCTATTTGCGTTAGCCTTGGCTTAGACTATAGTAATATGGCCATATTTCCAATGGAGCCAGTAAATTGCTAGCATATTTTTTTTCGTTCTGTCTGAACTGACCCTTAGCACACCAAAAGACGAAGCGATATGCCAATGGCGAGGTCTTTTGTCAGCATCTGACAATGGCAGACGTGTCTTCGTTTTAATTTTTTTATTTTAATTTATTGAAGTGTTTAGTGTATAATTTCGATAGTATATTCCAGTAAATGTTTCGGGACTATAAACTTAAATAAAACAATTGAATCGCTTACACTTTGCTGACATTTTTAGATGATGCCAAGAGGCCTTGTGGTGGTTTCAGTAATTGTACTATCACATTACTGAGCCCAATTCACCGAACAATCATCCAAGGATATATATCTTAAACCTACAAATATCACTTGACACTGGCGAAATGCGTCTACATAAGATGTGTCGCCATTAGTTAGGAAGAAGAAAAAAAAATAAGCCAATGGCCTCGATTCGGGATGTCATGCTCTAATTCTTATTTTAAAATCCAGCTATCCTTTTCGTGTTTATGACCAATGAAAGAGAGATGATGAACGAATGATAACCTAAAGTAAGGGATAGCTGTCAGTTTAAGAGATTTTTAAGTCGCATGACGTGTCGCATGGTGTTTAAGTGCTCTCGACACGGTCATAAGGTTCAAATTCGATGTTTGACAGCTCTAATATTAGTATGGCCATCTCCTGTTCCTTTTCAATCTTTAAAAGGTAAAAAGAACGGACTAACTTAAATTAAGGATTAGAGCGTGACATCCCGAATCGAGGCCAATGGCACATAATGTATGCCAGAGAGATGGCATGAGCTTTGAAACTTAGCAAACAAGTATCAAGTACAGTTGTACAGACCCCTCTATTTGCTTGTAATTATTAATACATTTCTGATTCTGAGAAAATCTCGTTAACTAAAACCTACGCAACGAGGCGGTGAGTGGGTAGGTATTGTACCCACAGTAAACAAAAGCACATTGATCAAAGATAGGCACTTTGCAAAGATACTTATCCGTTGAGGAGAAGTAATGTTTAAAACTTGGAAACTCATTTCCAATTCATTGTTACAATGTAAATTATACAACATTGTTGTTCTTTCCTCCAATGAGGGAAAATTCCCGAAATGGTTTTATTTGAGTTAACTGAAATTCTGGTAATAATAGATGGTACTGAAAATAATAACTACCTTAATTTAGAAATTTTCGTACCAATGTCAAGTGTTTTGACTGCTGGAACTGAAAATGATATAAAAGTAGGTACTAATAAATATATTATTATTCGAAGAAAAAAAAACATTAATCATACATACCTATTTCAAAACTTTCAGGTTGACAGAGTCGAGACCAATATTCCCTAGAATTGATATGCTAGGTAAAAAGGCGTAGATAAGTCATACGCGCTCGAAAAGCGGCACACCAAAAGTTGGCTAATTAGCCAACCTGAACTTAGTCACGCGTCGCTTTGTCTCTTTTTCGCACTTATGCTTAGACTTGCTTTCCTTGTGTAAGTTTTGTGCCATGTTAAAACACCGTTTGCCTTGTAAGTGACCTATCTACGCCTTTTTACTTATAATATCATTGTTCCCCAGTGATAGTCCCAGTGTGTCTTGAAAACACAAGATAATACTTTCGATAAAGTGTCAAAATTTAATCCAGCTCAGACGGGAATCTAAAGCAGATAAGAAGAAACAAAGAGGCTCAATAAGGAAAACGGAAGGAAGCGAAAACGCCTCCTTCAATAAATTTCTTTATACACTTACTGCGTTTTAATAAAGAGATATTAAACTGTCGTGACGGTTTGCGTAAGCCCCGAGACTCACCATAAGCCTGGATTAAAATACAGCGTGTTGGACAAAAACGGTCCTCGTAATAAATTGGTAGGATTTTTTAAGCTTAAAATGAAACATACGGGGTGTAAGTAACAGGTCTCCCCAATTAATATAGTACGTTTTGTATATCATGCTAAAATGATCGACCCTTGCAAAAAGTTCAGGAAGGTTAAGGTAACTAAGGAGATCGGTTTCTAATGCACTTCCACGCAATGTACAGTATTGTACAGTACACACGCGCAGTTAGTCATCGGTCGCTGCAAGCTCCATGCGTGCCCGTGCATAGTAATTTGTAATACATTTGTTGTTTTAGAGTTTAGCGGTTTTATTATGACGGTGTGCATGGAATTCGTATTTTGATGTTAAAATAATGTAAAAAAAAACACTGAAAATATGAACTACAATAAAATAACACTGTTCCGGAAAGTGGGATGTAGATCTCCACAAAATGATAACCCCATTATATTATGGAGACCATTTACTTGTAACTATACCCTGTGTAGTGTAAATACCCGAATTTGTATTCTTTAAAAAATGTATCGAAGGAGCACGGTAAAATTGGTTCGTTAACATTTTCTATAAACTTAAAACTCAGGCTGTGAGTATATCACATTCTAATCATTCTATTGTTTCGGTCTTGTTCTAATTAGTGAACGTTGAACAACAGAGAGGTTGTTCTTGGTGTCTTTATGTGTTCCATATTGTGTTTTGGTTATACATGAGAAGAATCGCGCAGTGTTTATAATTGTACGATGAATAATTAAAATAATATCATCACTATCATCATTACCAGCATCAATAATTTCACTTCTAAATTTTCTGGCGGATATAAAACTTTCCTTTAAAGCCCGCCAACGAATCCAATGTTGAACTTTTCATCCAGTCCAGTTGAGTAGTTAATAAACTAATTATACAGATCATTATCCTATCTAGTAGGAAGAGTTTTAAAAGTTTTGCTAATATTTGAAACGTGGGTTAAAGAATATTGCAAACTCATTTTCTGTTATCCCTCTTTTGCGTTTACAATTACTCACTTTGTGCACACACTAAGCCTTCTTACAGCAAAAGCTAACGTTGAGCCAACTCTTTCATGATATCTTCCTTAATACCGGTAAAAGATTCAACTATGAAGGTAATAACTAAATCAGTTGAATAAATATTATATCAAAAATATATACCTCTTTTAGGGCGGTGCGTAATCATAAAGATGATTTTACTGGATTTAGATCTACTCTCTCTCACACAAAATTCAATTTCAATTTTATTGAAGTATAAAAATGTACTTCACTCCCACGAGATGCAAAATATTTTTGATTTATCTCTTTTCTCTTTATATATCTTATGTTATAATAAATTACAGCATAAGCATTCAATTAATTTGATAAACGAACTACTTCTTTTTTCAAATTGATTATAAAAATATATATCCTTAATAAAATATCTAGTGTACTTAGCTTTGTTGAGATCAAGCGATCAAAACCCCCTTTGATCTTGGAATAGGAACGAGCACTTTCCTCGCATCGATCCAGCAGACTTCCGCTCGTCTCCTAACAAAGACTACGAGGTTGAGATCTGTTAATGAACCTGGGCAAGAATAGACGAGTGTTTACAATTCGCCAGGAACCTGCTCATCACGCCACGCTCGCCCGAAATCAGCTCTTAAATTGGTCAGGTGTTAATATGTAAACTGTCCGAAAGCTGTGGAGTTAGCGGTTTATATTTATAAACAATGTTTAAAGTAAAAATAATAAATTGTATGTTTAGGTTTATAGAGCTTTCTTTTGTTTGTAGCACAAAGCACAGTACTATATTTGTCCTGGGTTATTTTCGATATCATGTAGTTTTATGAATACATCTGGCTCCAGATAGAGTGTTTTTACAACATCAACAACTATAAAACTCTTCATTTCGAAACTCAACACGCAAACATCGTTAAGTTTGACTATTGTTCGTCTTCTTACAGATAGTTGTATCTTTACTTGTTTACGACCTTGAAATTTTCTGTGGATTTCCAAGTGTGATCTCGTCTCGAAGTTTTCTCTGTTCGATATGAAGACTCCTGATTTTCATACGTTTACTGCTTCGAATATGCATTCAACATTTTACGCGCAGTGTATTTTCGGCGAACAAAAGGTTCAAACGTTGACGGTGTACGAACACGCGATTGTGTTTTATTTTCGCACGGTCTTTTGAAATCAGTGCAATACTGTGTGCCATTCGGTGCTACGTTAAAATGTAAAGATTTCCACTACGTACCAATATTGTCTCAAATCCAGATATTTGTTTTTCATCAGTCGGGATATGTTCTATCGGGACGAGACTAGATACAAATATTGTGCTTTGATTACAAAAATAATTTAAAAAACATAATACTTTCCTCTGTGGAGAAGAATGTCGGTGAATATAGACATGGAGAATTTTTCCGCGAAGAAGAACTTGCGTCGGCGCACCCTGAACACTCTCAAGTCGGCAGTCACGGCTCTGAAACAAATCGCTAGTAAGTGCTACAATTTTTTTTCTTTTTCTTGATTTTTGTTACGTATTTGTTTTTTTTTTTTACGTTTTTTTATTGGGAAATCATCATCATCATATAAATTGGAAATAATTTTGCAAAATATTATAACCTGATAACAACAATAACAAGTCAATGCAGTCACTAACGAAGCTGAATTGAATAATCAGTCTGTTCCTTTTTAATCGACTTCATACTAGAATTTCGTGAGATAACGACTTCTTGTGAGAGGAATTTTATCATCTCTTATGTCTCCCCTGATGATCAGTTCAATCTCTTACTTTTCACTCATAGCAAAGATTCATACGGCTAAGATTGTTGTTATACAACTTTGCTAATTATGATTGTTCCTTCGTATTTTTCGTTACTCTCGCATGAACACTTATAATAACCAATTCCCACTTCGGAACTCAATGTTTTCTTAACGCCACCAATACATCACTTCTAATAACTTTTGACATATTATTAAGTGAACGTTGGAAGCGGGAACTCTTAGCTCTCACCTCGGGAGAAATGTTCAAACAATTCCTTAAGTACTTCGGAACGAAATGTAAGTTGACCTGATAGAATGCTTCCCATCTCACTTCGACGACAGCCAGAATAAATGCGTATGACAAGAACATAAAGTACTGCAGAGTTCAGTCCAGGTTGACATGGAAAACGTCAACGTCCATAAGCGTTGTCATTCAAAAGAAAACCTATTGTTCTTTAAGACAAAACTCCTGAAGACTATATCAAAGTATTAAGACACCAAGCTGTGTTTATCATTCTCAATAATAATTTGTAACCTTCAAAACAGTTTTGGTTTATCTTCTTTGGATTTGTTTACTCAAAGTTGAAAGTGCAAAAGTTTTGTCTTTGATTTCAATGGAGTGAATGCTTTGTGGAAAATTGTTCTCGCCGATGCTACTTTTTTGAAGAAAAAATATCTTTGTTTTGATAGCAATACGTTTTGTCGTCGCTTAGAAAAATAACATCATTTTAGTAGGAAACTCATATTATAAAGCTGAGCACTTCCACGTACACAAATAATGCAATACTTAGTCCAAATTGTCAACAAGTAATCGAATACGCGTATCCATTTTATTTTATAAGTGATTTACTGATTCAACTATTGAAAACTATTACTACTGCAGATAGTAAAGTATTGGTTCAAGTAATTTCATGAAAAAGCTGTAACGATTAATTTTCTCGTGTCCATTACAGAAACAGAACAATTCAAAAGATATACTATATATACTCACCGCCACAACTAACTCTTTATTTCAGGGAATACTCGTGATTCTTTATAATTCTATTAGTTACAGCTGATATTAGTTAAAAAGTAGTTAATTTAACGTTTATTTAAGTGTGTTAAATTTATCGTAAAATTATCAATAAATCAATTGTAATGTATAACAATAAGCGTAGTTTAAAATTAACCCGAAATACAAAGGTGGGCGGTTAGATGTGCCGGTGAGATACACTGCACAATACAAAATAATTCAGATTTGACGATAATTAATGGAACTCGGAAAGGTATTGTTTCTTGGTCGGTCTTATAATGGACTATATACTTACACTAATGCCATTGGCACCCTTTATCTTCAATGGATTAGCCGACGGGTTACTTAATATTTGTCTGCTATTAAAGTATTCGTATTATTAGTAGCGTAGGACTGTTCACGTTGGAAACCTATGAGGGAGGCATATAAATAAATAAATATGTAGGGACATCTTCACACACGGCCATCTGATCCCAAACTAAGCAGAGCTTGTACTATGGGTACCAGACAGCTGATATACATTACTTAAATAGATAAATGCATACTTATATAGATAAACAACAACCAATATGTTCAGCAGCAGTGGACGTCTTCCGGCTGAGATGATGATGATGATGATTATAATATTAAAGATTGGCATTGGCATGACAGGACTATCATAAGCTATATTTTATATATAGATAACGCAAAACATATTATTATGGTCAAAGAGTGCCAACGGCAATGATTTATGTAGACTCTTTAAAAAACCTCAGACAGTATTCTCCCTTTGTAACAGAAAACTTTCGATAAATATTTCATTATTAGCTACAGTATAGTATATACCAAAGACACAAGTTATAATGTATGCAAATAGCACAAAGCAGGTGGCTTGGGTTTTGAAGCCAAGAACGTCAACGGCAATTTGGTCTGTATACTCCTTAAGAAACTTCAGACAGCGCGCGAATGAATTATGAAATTAATTTACATATTCTCTCTCCATAACAGAAAGTTCCCGATAAATATTTCAATATTAATTAGAAATGTGTAGCAATTTCCGTGGTTTATTGGACCAGAAAGACTAAGCTAATGAATACAAGAGAAACAATCACTATTATTTTAAGATTAATTTCTGCCCGCCGCGGCTTCAGCTACGTGAATTTTAAATAGGCACGTACCTTCGAGTACGTACCTTTGAGGATAAGTAAAGTAAGTTGCAAACTGTGAGCTTAAATGTTTAAAATACTACTAAAAAGTGAGCAAACATTAAAAGCAAGCAATGAAGTAGAAATTAGTATCACGCGATGACGCTAATGTTAAAAATTTTAAGAAAACTAACCTTTCTCAGTTCTTTTACCAGCTAACCATACCTAAATTCGTCTCTGGAGTGGCATTTTCAGTCAATTTACTCCAGAATTAGATTGTGCTGGTTTACAGCTTGCAGAGCCGGAATGAGTTTAAAAAATTATTTCATCAAATTAGAGATGGCCGCCGGGAGTCGAGCCCGGAGCTAAATAGCGACGCGCAAAGTTTTATTGTTTCCCACTCTGGAAGGGAAATTACACCGCTGGGTTAAGTTGTCAAGTTTATTTAGCTGCCTCTTTTACTCCCCTTCTATTTCTTTACTTAGCCGTGGCGACACTTACTTTTCATCCTTCATACAATAAGTTTAATAAGTTTGAAACATCTTAATGAGAGAATTAAACTTGAAACTGAATAACTTTCCAAGGAACTTTACACGTCAGATGAAAAAATGCATCTCCCATTATAAATTTATCAGCTGGCCGCTTGACTTTGTACGAGTATGAAAGGGCCAATTTTATTTTTAAGTGTTTTTTTCTCTAAGCCTACAGACTTTACACGAGGTATTTCCCTCTTATTTCGTTTTTGTACAAACAAGCGAGTCAAAACGAAGCGTGAACCCTCATGACTATTATTTTATACGTAATCCACGGTTTAAATTTCTCCCACAAAATTAATTTGTTCAACACAAACATTAGAAATGTAGAATTTGAAACAACTCTATTTGAAGCGCTTAAATAAACATTTCTGGAATAGTTTTGTTTTGTCATGACACAAACCTATTAATTAAATAGCATCAATCGAATTTGTGACAAAATACTTTGTATGTATCAAATTCTCGGATGAAGTCATATAAAATATCATAAAACCACTTTTAATTAAATAAAATAGTTACTTTACGAGTATGGTATACCTATACCAGCATAAACGTAATTTCATCTATTCAGTTTTCGTTATAATATTTGCAGGTAATAATGAGAGCATGAGACCTCCTAACATGTTCGATTTTTTTAATACTTCTCGTTTAAAAAAAAATACTGTGAACCTTGTTTATGCCTCTAAATGTAAATAGGTCTTTGTGGTTTGATTAACAAATCAACAACAGTCCTCCGTTGTTTCAAATCAGTCGCCATATTCAAACATCAGAATGTAGGCTAACTTCGCCCAAACTTCGCTGTACAAATACTCCTCCGGCAGGCGCTACTCGACGACGATTAAATTATAAACATGATTACAACTTAAAATTACATGCATATTCATGAAGCTGCTTTTCTAACGTATACCTCCGTAAGAATTGTGTAAAGTTCGTGAGTATCCTAAAACAGTAAGCAGAGGCTGGCAAATATTTGCGCTGAGAATTAGATTTTGAGTTCAAGAAACGGATGCTATGGCGGGGAATTTTTATGCATCATCGTGATATTAATCTTTTGAAATACTTTTTTAAGAGTGTGTTAGGGTTGGGCCATTAAACTGAATAACTATCTCCATAGAACCTACATAAGTTGTCATATTACTTAATCCTTGCGATTTTGTGTAAAATGACCATCTTTATGGTGATTAATGCCTGTGATTTTCGGGGAAAAAATATTTTTTCATAGACTGAGATAGCTCTTATACAATGTTTTAAATTAAATTTTGTATATTTTTTTACTCTATCTTTGTATTAGACATTTTATCCGACATGTTTCTCTCGGCGTTCTCAGATATGTACCTACCTAACCCTACTTATATTATAAATGCGAAAGTTTCGATGTTTGGATGTTTGTTGCCGAATCACGCTTAAACTACCAAACGGATCGAGATAAAACTTGGCACACATATAGTTTAGGTCCTGGAATAGGACATAGGCTACTTTTTACCGCAGTAAAACACTTCATTCCTACGGGAAAACTGTGGGTGAAACCGCGGGTGGAAAGCTAGTATATTATGAATGCCAATAGTACCGCTGATGATCTATCTCAACTCGTATATTCTATCCTCCAAAAAAATCTCGACGTAACAAAGTAAAAGAGTCGGAAAGCGTCTAAAAAGGGGATTTTTTCAGCTTTACATAATGTTTGCCGTGAACAGCGGTCCGAGTGTCGACAATACGGAGCCTTTATGCTCTCGACCGCTTCCTGACCGACATCGCGGCGTTCAAGAGTATTGTGTAAATGGAAGGAAAAGATGTTTAATCCACTTTACAATCGTTTCTTTGGAACAGTATTATGAATCGCCAGTGACGTGAGATTTTTTTGGTTTCGTAGATGCTATTTTTGCATTCGTGTCAAACATATGAAGGCAGATGTAAATAATGAAGAACAGTCCGTCAGATATATAGGTATTACACTAGCTTTCCGCCCGCGGTTTCACCCGCGTTTAATGAGTTTTCCCGTAGGAATGAAGTGCTTTCCCGCGGTAAAAAGTAACCTATGTCCTATTCCAAGGTCTAACCTAAATGTGTGCCAAGTTTCATCCCGATCCATCCAGTAGTTCAAGCGTGATTCGGCAACAAACATCCAAACATCCAAACTTTCGCATTTATAATATTAGTAGAATTAGCATACAACGTGTCCAAACATATTCTGCAAACATTTCCAAAAGAAAATCATGACCTAGCACCTAATAAACCCAAAAAACAAAGATTATTTTTTTATTATTCAAAACACATAAAATGGCAGATAAAATCAAATTCGACAGTTCGCATAACCATTTGGAACACAGTACACATTAATGTTTACCTTTTCTAATGTGAAAGGTATTTGCGAAGTGGCGGGCCAATTTCACTGAACATTAATCGAAACCAAAAGTCGGTTTGAACACTGGCAGTAACATTTGCATACAACCGTTTTTCTTTCTCATTTCTGTACCTGCTTACCATTCTACTCGTAGTATTTTTCTGTATAAATATTTTCTCATATAAAGTTAGAAAAGAAAGAATGGTAACAGTTTTTATTTTGTATTTAATTGTTCGTATGTTTTAGAAAGCTAGCTACGAGCATCATCCAAATCGCATTACAAAAGCATCAAGTTTTAAGCACGGAATGTTTAAAAATTTTATTACACATAATTTTATAGAAACATTTTTAAAATTCATGTAACTCAGTATATCGCTTACTAAAATTCCTGATAAAAGAAGATTTTTAATAATAAAACAGATTTTGGCGCAGAGAGGCCGTGTGCCGCCTCGTGCCTCTGTCTTGCTTTATTTTGTAGTCGCTCCACCGCCGTTGAGCGCCAAAAACATGGTTTCGGTTTTCCATCTTCATAATACATAGAGTGAAAGAGAATAGTTCTGGAGTAAGCTAAATTAGAATAGAATAGAATATCATAGAATATACTTTTTAAATTACAACCTTAACGAAGCATTCGTCCTCTTTCCTGTTTTATGACTGGCAACCTTTCTTGCTGGCAGTTTTATCTTTCATTTTAAATTCATTTTCAAATTTAGATTTCTTACGTTTCAATTTTGTCTTTTTTCTGATAAATTCTTCACTTCATGTCCTGATCTCCGACAGTAAACCCTTAAAGCTTATCTAATATTTTCCATGTTAGTTATATAAATACCTTTTTCTTCGGACTATGCCCTGGATATTGCCACATTCCAATCCTCAACAACATTCTTCGTGTGGTTCCATCAGCTTCGTGGCGGCTGCTGGGCCACACTACTGTACTTGAGATAAAGTTGAATCACTTGTAATAGGTATTCATCAGTAAACGTCGTTCGGCTAAAATAAATGTAATAAAAAAAAATGTAATAATGTAATGTAATGTGTTCATCGTCTATACCGCAACTCGCAAAATTCCTTAAACTTCATTTTTCGTTACAGTGACAGAAAAAATCTTAAAAGACGTACATATTTTAGCAGTCTCTCTGATAATGCACTTCACGACAATGATTGGCAGAAAGTTTGCTGTTTCATCCTTTCCATCATGTATATCCTTTCACGAATGGAAATTCCTGGAACGATGCAATTAAAAGCTAGCAGCCACGCATCTGCCGGACACAGGGGGGCCAATTTTCAGACACCTAACGCTTATTTTTCGCTTTTCTCCAGCTCCAACGCCGGACTGCCATTTCAATTACAGCCAGGCAACGCTTCAAGGGATAAACGCTTGATCGTTTGAGCCTGTTCGAAATAAACTTTATAATGTATACAAATTTTATTTTTATTTTATTTTATTCTTATTCTATTATTGTTTTCTTGTAAATCATTTTATCAATCTTTAACTGTAAAAGGATTCAGTGGTTTAGTTTTTTCTTTATGTTTTTTACTTATACGAGGAGGGATCAAAAAGTAGTGAGAACGACATACTTCTTGGTAAGAAAAAAAATACTGGCAGGCATAGCTCAGATACATATTTGTAATATTAATAAAGAAAAAAAATCTTCGATTCTCTTTTGTTTTTTTCTGAATGTAGTCATTTGTTTGCTTCGTGTCGGAACGTGTTCTCGAAAATGGAGAAAAACGAAGTGCGAGCCGTTATTAAATACCTCTGTTTAAAAAAGTTAACGACTCAAGAGATTCATTGCGATTTGGAGGCAACATTAGGAGAGTCTGCTCCGCCGTATTCTACTGTCGCAAGGTGGGCTTCTCAATTTCGAGTAGGGAGAACGAGCACGGAAGACGAACATCGTTGCGGCCGTCCATCGACTTCAGTCACCCAAGAAAATGTTGCGAAAGTCGAGAAAATTGTATTGAGCGATCGAAGAGTTACCATCCGATACTTAATTCAAGAAACGGGCATTTCATATGGAAGTATTCAATCCATATTGAAACAATCTTTGAATATGAGAAAAGTTTCCGCAAGATGGGTGCCGAGAATGGTAACCGACAGTCAGAAACAAAATCGACTTGACATTTTGAAGATATTGTTGGACAAGTTTCAAGAAGATTCTGAGAACTTTTTGTCTCGTTTCGTAACAATGGACGAAACATGGGTCCATCATTTTAATCCTGAGACAAAACAGCAATCTTCGCAATGGAAACGGCCATCATCACCGACCCCGAAGAAGTTTCGTACCATGGCATCGGCTGGCAAGGTTATGGCCTCAATATTTTGGGACTCAGAAGGGATATTGTTGATTGATTACCTGGAGCGTGGAACCACTATTACAGGCCAATATTATGCAGCTTTAATTCCCAAGTTGAGGAATGCCATCAAAAAGAAAAGGAGAGGGAAACTTCGAAGGGGCGTGCTGTTTCATCACGACAACGCACCCGCGCACAGGTCAGCAGTTGCGATGGCTGCCATTCAGCAAGCTGGCTTCGAATTAGTTGACCACCCCCCTTATTCACCAGATCTGGCGCCTAGCGATTTTTATCTGTTCCCCAAATTGAAAGAATACTTAAGGGGAAACAGGTACGAAGACGATAACGAGGTAATGGATGCCGTGGAGAGCTTTTTGCAGGACCAAGACAAAACTTTTTTTTAAAGGGATTGAAGCCTTGGAAAAGCGCTGGACTCGGTGTGTAGAGGGACTCAGAGACTATGTAGAAAAATAAATTATTAAGTTATCAAAAGTCATTATATTCTATTTCATTCTCACTACTTTTTGATCCCTCCTCGTATTGATTTTGCATGGTTATGTAAGTATATGACTGTTTATGCAAATAAACTTTTGAATTTGGTTGAAACGTTGCCCATTATAAAATACAGTTTTCGTTTTGGAGTAAAAGAATTGAAGTGTGAACTTTGAATTAATCGGCAAAACAAAATAGTTTTTTAGATATTTTAGTTCTATAATTCTGACACCGAGTTTTGAGGTTGTTTATCGATCTTGTTATTGATGATAAGTACCTAGTTAATTAGCCACCAGCCTGAACACAGCAAATGAATGCAAGTAGATACACAGCATAACATTTTCATTCATAATGTAGGTCGTAGCATAATTTGGCTTACGCTACGAGCAAATTCCTACAACGCGAAATCTTTTAAGTCTACTTCAAAATGCATTAAAAACTCAAGGAGAACTTTTTTCATGCATACACACATAATGTATAAATTATGTCGCCTGGCTCAAGCCCTTAGAGGTTGCCGGCCCCACGTGTCCTGACCCGCCCTTTGCCCTCGCGAGAAGGGGTTGCAAGTTCAAATATCGAGAACGAAAATAAAGATATTTTTCTCAAGGCGCCCACAAGTTGATTGGGTCCCGTAACATGAGCATAACATTCATCTTATGCCATACATTATTGAGAGGGTAAAGTTGTTTTGCAGGGGCCATCTTGATCATTCTGCGAAGATTAAATTTATCGAACTTTCCTACATTATTTGGTTCTTATATATAATAATAGATGTAGTTTTATTTGTTTACCCAATATTATGTTTCAAAACAAATTTGATAAAGAAAAACATGAAAGCGTATAAAATATTTTTGATTAGGTAGTTAATTTTAATCTTTCAACATCATCAACATCAACGGCCCGTTATAGTCCACTGCTGGACTATGAGCCTCCTCCACTTAAATGGAGGGTTTTGCCATAATCTCCACGCTTGTCAGGCAGGTTGGAGGTCGCAGATTAAAAGGTTACTGTATCAGAGAGCGCTGCTGCCCGTTCCCTGTTCAATGTATAGTCCCTAAGTCGCCTCTTACGACACCCACGGGAAGAGTAGGGGTTGGTGGCAAATGTATTCTACTCTGCCGAATTTAATCTTTAGAAGTTATTTAAATATGTTTAAATAACTTCTAAAGCTTCAGACTACTTATGAAACCCCATAAGTAGACAAATTATTATCAACTCCATAGAATCAGCTCAACAAATCTACCCCGAATAAGAGCAAATCCCACGGTGCTGCTGTGAGGTTAAGTCGATTTTATACATGTGGGATGGATGAAGTATTACTGAACAAATATGTAAGCATAACAGATTGTTGAACGAGGATGAGTGAAAGGGATAGCAAATATGAGGATTTGTCAGTTGTAAAGAGGAAAGGCAAAGGAAGAGAAGCCGACTTTAAAATGTGTGAAATAGAGAAAGTATTTTGAATATAAGAAAAATAAAACCGTACAGCTGTTTTTCTACAAGCTCCATCCCCACATACATAAAATTTTGAATTTCTGTGCGGTCATGCGCAGATTTCATCTAAACATTACATAATTTTGGAACATGGAATTCAAAAACATTGGTACGTGTTGAGGTTCGCCTCTCACCCAAGAGACAGTGGTGGCTTTAGTCGATACAACACCAAAGTATTGTACTGGTAAGAATCAAAACTCTTTAAAATAATTTTTAAACTAAGGTAGTTATAGAAGAGTGTGGAAATTAAAGAAATGGCAGGACGAGCTAAACTTATTTTCCAAAACCCGGCTTAGCGATGCTCTAGACAGAAAAGGGTTGCAAGAAAAGAGAGAGGCCTTTGTCCAGCAGTGGGACAGTATATGCTAAGTAAGATGAGATTGTTCCAAGCTAATAGTAAACACAATAAAATACCATGCTCAACTTTTTGAGACATTCATAAGAAAATAAAAACTAAGTTACTTCATAAAAAATGAAGAAGGATTTTTTTTTTATTTAAAAAGTAAAATGTTTTGCGTTTTCAAAAACACTAAAAATCTATCAGATGTTTGAAATTTTCAAATAAATAGATTGATATATTTTGAAATAATAATTTGAAGGCCTGATTGGCACTGCACTGCCTATTTTATATCAATTGCCTCCACTCTAATAACGCCCGCCCTTCCCGGCTCAAAGATGCTCATTAACGTCTTGACCTCTACACATTATTGCCAGTTAGCCAGTATTGCCAGCCCTGTTACACAATACGTGTTGTAATCCTCATATAAGACGTCTTTTCGGTTCACTGGGGAAGGTGAAGGTACAGGTGAACATATTATCCAGATGTACCTACGTAATGTTGTATTTCTATTCGTAGCTGTTAATATCTCTTTATTTTCTTTTTTTAGAATTTTTTTTTTGTGTTGTTTAGCTGTAACGGCAGTTACGGTAGATTTCTATTTCTTTAAATCATTTAACATATTTTAATTTAATATTATTTTATATCGTTCTATCTTGTGCTTACATAGTTAAGACGGATTGAGTGAAAATTGTTCGAAAGGATTACCATAGATGCCACTAAGCACGCTATAACGTGCCAAGTGGTAGCCTATAATAAGGGGACGTTATAATTTCATAGAAAAACAAGTAAGAACGAGAAACTCCGTAGTGTAGCTGGTAAGCACGTTGGCTGCGTATCGGCCGAAGGTCGTGGGTTCAAGTCCCGCCGGAAGGTTTACGTTTTTGATTGTTTTCTATTAATCTAGTTTAAGAGTAGAAATATGATTTTTTAGTTTTCATTCCCTAACAATTTAAGATTTCCCATCCTTTTTTATCGTGTTTTTTGGCCAATGGCCATTTATATTCGTATACCAACTACCTACTTCTGTAGTCGAGACCCATAGCTTATCGCGCCTTCCAAAGTTGCAGCAATGTCCTAACCAAACTACTAAAAGTCTCAATAATCCACCAGGATTTTAATCCGGAGCCTCTATAATGAGAGTGCTTGACCACGGAGGCAAGAAATTTCAAGATTGATTCAACATGGTTATATAACTTACAAAGTTCATCTACAGGTGTTTCAATATCTCCTCTGTTAAATTAAGTAAGTAACAATGAACATGAACGAACATCTCTACAAACCTGTAAGGCAGTAAAAGGCGCAAGCTCATTAATTTCCATCCGCTCTAGTTAGGCGGATCGTTCCGAATTAAGGTTTATTTACGCATTTATCGTTCCGGATCGCGCTGAGCTCTTGAGATATTGCCAACGATCGTGTGTCGAATCTCCTACATTTTGTACGCACTTCAGCAATTCAGCATTTACCGTTAACGAATGAACTAAGCCGTTACGAATGAGCTTCAAATATTAAATGAAGTTGTGTTGTTCGGAAATGCTTATATTTATATTTAGCTATAAACTACCTATTTATGGCTCCGTAGTTGGTAGTATGACTAGCCTAAGGAAGCTCAGGGTCGCGGAATCGAATCCCTCCCAGGGCAAACATTCGTGTGTTGAGCATATGTGTTTGCCTTGTGTCTGAATATTGTTTAGCTATATTTATCACAAAATTTCACGAGAATCGATTGAGAAACGTGACCTGTAGAGTGGAACAAACAGACAGATGGACATACAGACATACAAAAGCAATTTTGGCTAAGCTGTAACGGAGACGCTTCGCTCGCTCGGTCAATAAGTATGTATTTATCTATAATGTCAGCTGTCTTATACCCTACAGTACAAGCTTTGCTTAGTGTGGAATCAGATAGCCGTGTGTGAGATGTCGCCACATATTTATGTATAATAATAAAATTATTGTTCTTGCTGTTTTTATCAAGTAGTTTTAGCATTTATCTTTTCCTCCTCGTGTAAAAATTCATATTTTGGTTTTTACTTATTTGAGATCGATATGTAGCATATTAATTAGTTAGCTCAATTTATGTATAAATCTACTCGGACATCCAGTGACGTAGTTTTGACCCAGCATACTAGAGAATATTAAATTTCAATCTAAGGCATAACACAGTTTGGAGCACTCGCAGACATGACAAGCAAACAATATCACGTCCAAGGCATAATACATTTGATACGATAGAAATAGAAATAGAAGCTTTATTTGCACTAAATGTGGTTTTTACAGAGTTGTTACATTTTGGTAGTATCACACACTTAACCAGTAAATTACTTGGTAAGCAAAAATTAATCAAGTAAATTATATTTGTAAAAATTAGAATTATAAACAATGATTGCATGCATGTCATTTATGAATAATTATTAATGTCAATCTTAACCTAATCTTTGTGCTTATGTTCTAAATATTCCTCAACGCTATAAAAACATCGCTCCATTAAAAAATTGTAAAACGCGTTTCTAAATTTAGTTGCAGGCAGATTCTTAATATGTCCTGGAACTTTATTAAAGATTTTCACAGCCATATTGTAACAGTTTCTTTGAAAACATGCCGTCGTGCCCTGTAGAGCCACTAACCTATCAGGATACCTTGTCGAGAAAGAGCAGGTCTCTTTTTTGGTCGTGAATAACTAAGATACTGAACTAGAACGAGTTATTATACTCTAGGCTAACTTGCACTATAAGCAAAGTGATTATTAGCAGATCCTCCTAGTCAACAAAATGTAAAGGTTATATATATATAGGTATATTGCTTAGGTAGATACTTCCTGCCACTGTTATGGCACTTTAAACACACTACGTAACATAGTAGATAAGCGAACAGCGAGCGATCTATCCTTCGAATAAAAGGGACTGCATACTCAAAATTGCGCATCTTAGTGTGATCAAAATAATGTAGAGCAACGCACAGCTGTTGCACCAACCGAGAAACAAAAAAATACACCTGCCTGCTGTCTGTGGAGTTTCTTTGGTGAGTTCTTCTCCACAGAGTCCGCACATTGTGTAGTGAACTCACCCAAAAAAAATGTAATGACGAAACTTAGATATATGACATCCAAAAGTTATTAATTTATTCATTTGTTATTTTAAGTTTAGGTGAGTCTTGAGGTGGGTTACAAATCACATGCAACATACTCAAGTTCAAGCCTGGTTACGTGCAATTAGGTCAGTTATGGGAAAAAGAAACAAATGCAACGTAAATCAAATTGGCAATGTTCGGCTATCAGTTGCTATATATGACGTTTTAAACTCTCGCGATATCGTGATAAGACCCGGTAGTACATATAAAGAATGCTATATATGATTTTGAATCGCACTGTAGTGACTGCACTTTGACTATGAAAGCAGCACTGTTGTAATGCAGTCACGATGCCCCTAGCTCAACTAAGCAGCACACTGTTGACTTGTCATTTTGTGGTGAGAACGAAGTTAAAATTCAGTCTATCTGTAGAGACGCTTCACGTACAATGAGTAGAATATCCTCAGTCAAAGTTGCTTATAAAGAAACTCTTATTATGCTCCCGAATGTTCGCGTATTTTCAATGTTCTCGCTAAGTAAGTAATAAATAACAAACTTCAATACTTTTATTGTGTTTGCCCGACCCCGACACCGGGCCACAACGGTTGAAGTCAAACTTTACCAAACATAGCACTTAAAGCGAAAATAACTTCAATTTCCACTTCACACTTTTGAAACATTTCATACAGTGTTATTGTTAGCAACAACCAGTTCTTTGTAAATATTATTCTTCTTATTGTGTGGACCATCAGGGCTTATGAGGCCGGTCATTGACTACAAAATTATTGGACCGCCAACAAAGGCCTCAAACTTGGCTCAAGTAACGACGACGTCTTTCTGCCCTTGTGCTACGTAGGGTTGGCAGAATATGTGTCTATCTATATACATGTTTTTTTTTTTTTTGAAAAAAAGGGAAAAACCAAACAACACATTCACTCTAAAGACAAAAAATATTTAGTCAACTGTAACTGTAACCCAGACATTATTTTTAAGACCAGCCGATTGATATATTGTAATTTTTAAGATTTCGTCTTTTCCTAAGAATTGGGTTTGTCCAATTGTAGTACAAGTCTAGGCAAATCTTTTTCAGATTATATCAAGTATACCCATATCCTAGTCTAATACTAAAGTATTACTAGCCCAGGCTACAACGTACTAAATAAAATATTTTCTGCCTAAGTGCCAACATGTAAGCCATAAAGTGCCTCTTTATGCTTTTTAGCATTTGGCCTGTCCTCGACTCCGGAAAGCTCACTTGGCAAGCTGCGAATAATCTTGATAATATTGTTCGCAGCTCTTTTATTTATTTTATTAAAGCGACATTTTTTTTCGCTATTTTCAGTATAAATGTTAACTTAGTGAATTGCTCTCAAAATAATTAAAATATATTTTTCACCTCTCCACCTCGGAAAGTTGGCTTTTAATGCCCGAAAATAGGGTCGAAAATCGCTTATTCATTTCTAGACATGCAAACCATTCTCATGTCTAGAGAGGAGAATTAGTTTGAATTTCGAACACAGGAAAAAAGTTTTCATATATCCACTTATCCACGCGTAAAATAATTGACGTGAGCCATTTTTTTTTATTGGGTGTGTTCCGAATCAAACTGTCAGCGCCGTCAGCAGCGATCAGAAAACCAAAAGATTGTATGGGTTTCGCCTGCCTTTGAGTGCGCTAAAATCGATTTAAGCGCGTCTCGGAAAGCAGGGATAGGTTTTCATACAATTTTGGAACGCACCCTAAAAAATTATAACCTAAAAGTTTGTTTATTGTTTTGGTTGTTTATTTTTATCTTAATAACTAAAAATTTAAAAGTATTATGATGAAATACAGTAAATAAATCTCAACTTATAGAATTATATCGAAAATAAGAGAACTCTTGTACATTTTTAAGTACCAATATTTACGTAGGTAAGTAAATAGGTAATTATTTCCTTGCCGGAACAGGTGAAAAATAATGTGTTGGGTTTGAGAGGAATCTAATTCTCACCTCGAACCTTAGAATCCCTCGCAAGCTTCAGGAGTCTATTTTTAGAAACACTCGCTTCGCTCGTGCTTCTATTACAGACTCCTTCGCATGCTCTGGATTCAATATCAGTTCTCTGAGGAAAAATCAACATTCCTCTCTTACCTAACAAATAACTATTACACTCCTCCTCTCTTAGATTATTATTATTATGTATAATGATTATAAGGCTATTCTGTATATCACTATTATTATTGTTAAAAAAGAGGCTACACAATATCATATAACACTATCTCTCATAAACTACCAACAAAGGACCACTCAAGAAACACCAACATCTTGCGGGCAACCTAATCTATTTAAATTGTAAAGGCATACTAATTCTCCCAAGCTACCCTTAACCCGTCTTAAGGGCTTCTCAACTCGACATTCAAATGAAGCCGGCCCTATCAGCGTTTTACACGTCATCAGTTTTTGAGCACCCTCTTTCTCGAGCCACGTCACGGAAAATTACAACGGCCACATTGACAGCTCGCTATTTGCTGAATTAACATTTTACAGGTATTAGAAAATTCAATTTTGTATGAACAATTAGTAGAAGCTGATACTGTATGTTTTTTTAATGTAAAAAACGAACTAAATTGATTAAAATAGTGTATGAGAAAAAATGGTAGCCATAACAAGTGGCTATTTAATTCTATGTATGAACTTGTAACATGTTTGTTTGTATGAACTACGTGAATCTTAGAGTTTATTGAGTAGATACTTATATAGACAATAAACACGTTAATGTCCACCTACCCATACTTACCTATCTCATAAATATTTTTAAAAAGTAATTAATTATCTCTAGACTCAGTGCAATATACGCGCTGTTAAACAATTGAATCATCTAGAATCAAAAACTGAAGACTAGACTAGATGAACCAAATATTTAAGTATTAATTTGACCGCCGACCAAATATCATCCTGAAAACCCCATCAACGCCAATTAATAATGCCATAATGGTTTGTGAACATCACCAACCACCTAATAGCGTCATTGCGTCGCCATTGCACAGATTCGGAAGCTTATTAATAGCCTATAAATAGTCAAGTTGTAGGCAATACAGGCACAACTCTGAACTTGTACTGTGAACGGAATTGAGCGTGAAGCGTAATGGGGTAGAACCGGCGAATAAATGGGCTGGCTTCCTTTATCGCCAATCTGACTTGTATTTTGATAGATCGCTTTCAGGCCAGCCAATATACAGCCGATAGTCCGTAAGAAAGAATTTGACAAATTGCTTCTTTTAGCCTTTTTAATTAAAATGTTTCTATTTAGGTAGATTAAGAATAATCATGCAGTTTGTTAAGGAGATACGCATAAGCAATGACAAGCACAACCATGGAAGAAGGGAGAGTAGAGGAAGCGAGGCATTAAATTAACTGGAGTGACTCAGCACCGATTGGTCGTATTATTAACATAGCAAAACATAGCCAAAGGTTCTAGGAGGATCTGTGAATAACGATGACAAGTTGAGCATATTTCATTAGGTTTTTTGTTAAAATTACTTACCTTGGTTGTAAACCGTGGTTTTCGCCCCTTTGGCGAGGGAGGTTATTTTGCACATTTAGTTTCATAATACATATTTTACTGTGTAACTGTTTGTTAAACGTAATAACTAATAATAATAACTGAGTATGAGCTGTTGATGATGATGATGTATGACTGACCATGCTAGCTATCTTAAGTTTGCCAACGCGCTGTACTAAACACTAGTGTTTACTACTAGGCTAGCCTCGTGTTAATCTGTGGTACGTGATGAGATTCATACCCTGAATTAGAGCGACTATAGTTGGGTTACTGTAGGATGAGCTCTGACAGATTATAATTTTAAAAACTTTTTAATATTGTTTCGTTTATTTATTTATTTATTAAGTAAAATTACATACTGTTTAGTGATAAAATAAGAGGTGAAGTTGCTTTATTTTTATTTATTAGCTATTATGGTTTTTAAACTGAATATTATAAATAAAAGTTGTTAACGTCGTATGAAGATTTTTGAAGCTGTCAGAACTCATCCTATAATAACCCAACTAATAGGTCTTTATCGACCACGCTGGCCCAGTGCGGGTTAGTCGACTTCACACACAACCTTCTGAATTCCTACGCAGGAGTGTGCAGGTTACATCACAATGTTTTTCTTCACCGTAAAGGCGTCGAATAAACGTACATATGAATTCGAAATTTGAAAACACATTGGTACGTGGTGGGGATCGAACCCACGTCTCCCGGACGGAAGACAGCAGCCCCAGCCACTAGACCACAGACGCTCTAACGAACGAACGAACATTATGAACTTGAAAGTCGAAAACATATTAGTACGTGGCACAAATTAGTTTAATACGTGATGAGATTCCAATTCTGAACACCTCTTCTTTGGCAATATTACATTTGATAATAGGGGATCGGACTGTTCACCATATTTTATGAATTATTTTTAAAACATAGATTAGTAGCAGACAAATGCCGTAAAATGTCTCATAAATGTTATGATAATGACCGCGAAAGTTAAAAATTATATAGTAGCAGACGATGCGCGAAGAAAAAAACAGAATCGGTTGAAAAACGAATTTACAGTGATTTTTTAAAGTTTCAATATGTCTGTCTCTTTCAAAAACGATTTTTTGTATGGAGATTATATGGCGTTACTAACAAATGACGTCACAAGTGGGTATGTGCCTCTCTGTCTAATCTTCAATTTCAAACCTTTATAACTCGGTCAATTTTAAAGATAGAGCAAAAATTCTTTTAGTGTTCGATAGCAGAAACTAAGAAGTTTGGATTTATAAAATTAAAAAAAAGTAAAATTTATAGCACTGGACAGAAATACATGAAATAAATCTTCACGTATATAATGTTTGATAAAAATAACTTCCACTCGCACAAAAATACTTTTTTATAAACTCGGTTATGAAAATTAAAATATTTTTTCTAGCACTAAAATGGAACCTTGAACGACCTTAAACCCTTAATATATCAATTGTGGCGCTGAAAGGGCCTGAAGTCTATATTTCATCGACTCCTGAGTTTTATTATTCACGGCTGACGTAGCCGAACTATCTTTCGTTCATCCGGCCATTTTTATAAGGATTGCAGAAGGTTGAAAAGACATGAAGGTATTTTTATATTCTACCTAAGATTGATACAATATTCAATATATAATATTCTTTATTGCGATATTATATTCAATCAATATTCAATATATAATGTGAGTACACAATTTCCACATACATTTTGTTTAAAATTTACATCGCAAAGGCGAGCTTATCTCTACAAAGAGATCTCTTCCAGCCAACCTATACAGTAAGATAGAAGAATCATATAAAGGTAAACAAGAAAGTGCGCTAAAAGTATTTGTAAATAAATCTACCTACTTGAATACAAATATAAAACAATACATTATAATAACAAAATCCAAACATACAAATACACACAAACATATAAATACGTACCATGAGTTACATAGATATGAAGTGCTCTTTTAATCTTTTTTTAAAAAGGTGAATAGAGGTACTTTCCTGTATAGATTTGGGAAGTCTATGATATTGAGTTCATATGTTTTTTTTGCTTCAGAGTAGCGGTTACACCTAACTAGATCTAATTACTAATTTAAATTACAATGCTGCGTTTGAATCCCATGTGGGAGAGTAAATTAGTAAATCAGCTTCTTCTACATTACATAAAATCGACTACAAGTAGCTACACGCATATGTACGGTATTAAGTGCAACAAAACTTCCTAGAAATGTTGAAATACTCTTATTCCATTCCAAACTTGTGCAAATTGTTTTGATTAATCCTTTGCTCTACCTACATGGAAACTACCTTCCTCTCGTGAGCTCTAGAGTGTAGGTAGTCAGTTTACTGAAATTACTGAAACAGTTAGGTCCTCAAACACGGAGAGTAAACGCACGGAGCGGAAGGTAAGTGCTCCAGTAAGCGTCCGCCTGTCCGGCAACCTTTGTTAAATTACGATGCCGAAAACTGGCATGATTACCTTGTATGAGAACATTTGCTTGCCTTGTCTGGACCTCATAAATTGAGCAGAATATTTGTATACTTAAGAACTTTGTGCTTAGGTTTATTTTACGATGACAATTTAACATTTGTTTTTTTAACAGTTTTCGTAACAATATTATAAATGTGAAAATATTTTTGGATGTTTAGATGTTTGAATGTTTGTTCCGCCTTTACGCTTAAAGTACTCAACGGATTTAGGTGAAATTAGGAATGGAGATAGTTTTTACCTTGGATTAACACATAGAATACTTTTTACGGGAATAAGTTTTATTCCTATGGGAAAATCTTACATAACGCGAGCGATGTTTCTACTTATTTCAAGGGTATTCTTATTGAGTGACTTCAAGAGTTTTCTTAGTCTTTTTAACAAATTAACAAAGGTAACATAATAAAATAATATTTAGTGCATTTTATATATAATATAAACATATCCTATAGTAATCATCCTGCACGCAAAAATATTTGTGCAAACATGTATCTACATTAACTTCCAATGTTAGCATACTCCTGTTAGCTTACAATGTATGGAACATATAATATATATTGTCAATAACCTGACAGTTTCCATAAAAGGGTAATAAAATATGTAGATTTTATACTCGTATATTGTAAAAGAATTTTCACAAAACACTTTCATGTTAGGCAAGAAGGCGGAGTGTATTTACAATCTCCTAAAAAGACCCTTTCTGCGATACTTCCCGACTCGTAACTTTAGTAAATAAAACTATTGCTTACTCTTTAACGGTAAAGTCAACAAAATAAGCACAGTGTCAAAAATAATTTTGTTAAGTCGATTCGATGGCGTATCATATTTATTACTTAACGCGTCAGTGCAAGCAAACCCCATCATGAATCAATATGTTTTTTCTAGTCCAAGAAATATTATAGTCAACTTCACGCTCTTATGGTAGATAAAACCTGCACTCGCCTGCGAAGAAGTACGAACTTTGTTGGTAAAGTCGACCAATAAACCAGCGTGGTCAACTAAAGCCTGATCCCCCTAATTCAGGTTAGGCTCAACCTCTTCGGTAGGGAACAGAATTGCAAGGTAACACTTGCAAAATTCAAAATATTCTATTTCTTCTGATAGTCATTTCAAATGAAGGCATATTAAATACAAACTTCAACAATGGCAACGGAGATGGTTATTTTTTTTTCTATACATTGTGGGATTTGCATGTAGGTAGTTATGTCCGCCTCTCGTCAAAATTTCATACGGCACGCATGTAGGTGTAGTCTAACCTTTATCTCAAAGATGTTAAAATAATAGACTGTTGACATTAAAGTTCTTCAACAACTAAACTAGTGGCTCTGTGAGCTGTAGACCTCGTGAGTCTAACTCCGTCAGTTTTTTGAAATATTAAAAAATCATCATTATTAAATCATTGTATTTTTTTATATTTCCAAAAATTGACAGAGTTAGACAAAAAAAATTATCGAAACTGCTCACAAAATTTCACGAGATTCGGTTGAGAAACGCCACCTGTAGAGGAGAATAAACAAACAGACAGACAAAAGCAATTTTGGCCGAGCTGAAGCGGAGACGCTTCGCGCTCGCTCGGTCAATGAAAAACAACTTTTTTTTTATTAAACTCATCGTTTAGCGAATTTATAGACATTTCCACCCATTACTCTGAACGGTTATTTCTGCTGACCGTCCATTGCGTGCCACACTGCGTTCCATTCCATAAACCCGATACTAAAAGTGATGTTTGTGTGAAATTTACAGCTTTCAGTAAATAACATTGTAGTGTAGGGCAGAAGAGATCTTTCAGTATGCGCACGAGTGATTTATATATAGAGTACTGGCTGTAACTTTGTCGTTTAATGTCTTTAAATTTTGTTCTACCTGTACCTATATGAACTATCTATATAGTAAGTAGGTATTGTGTCCACGTTATCGAGATTCGGCCCTTTAAGATCAAAGGATGTTTATCGGTACGTAGCCGCCCAGTTCGCCGTACATAGCCCAAACAATATTTTTTTATCGCGACTACGTGACACGAATCTTTTCCTGTATTGTGATGTTAGCATTGTACGAGCATGTCAGACTTTTATTTATTTAATAATGATCCATTTTCGGAGGTATTTTTCAGTGTTAATAAAATTGATAAACTTGAAATAAATCTGTCCAAAAATATACACCCTAGGTACACTAAATGAAGATCGCATTGAAAAAAATCATTAAAAACATCATCATCATCAACTTATAAAAAAACCTTCATCACATGGCTACGATTTTCATAATTGTACCTATTTTAATTTTCCATTTTTTTTTTAAGGTAGGTATTTACTTAAAAAACTGCCTCAAGACATGGCGAAGTCTGCTAAAAAAAAATGATAAATTTTAAGTTCAATGTTTCTAGTGAATTATTTTAGCTTCTGGCCTCTGGCTACAAATTTTCGTTACATTTAATTCCTTGGAATGACATTTTTCATGCCAATGGTTAAAGGATACATAAAAAATAAGTAAAGTATGTGTATATAGTTCTATATTTCAAAAAATATTAATTTATGTCAAAATCAAATACAATCACAAAATATAAATCAATCACTAAATCACTCTCAATTAGTTATTGAAGTTCAAAAAGTTAAGGGAGAATGACCCGTCTGTCTAGCCAAAATCCATTTATTATGTAAGTAGTACACTATGTTGAAACGTACATTAAGAAAACTTTAGGTATTGCATAGAAATATCAAAACAATCATAAATATATACTTACTACCATCCTCCTTGTTGTTCTTGTTGTCAACTTATATACTTCCTAACAACGAACTACAATAGCTTCTTAATCGAAGGGCCACAAAATAATTTTATTGTTTAGATGGTACAAGGTTCAAAATTTAGAAATTCTTATTTTGACGTGACATAAAATACTATTTTATCTTACAACTTCTTTTATTCCAGTACAGATTCATCCTTACTACATCACTTAGTTGCGGCCATTAAAACTCTGTAACATTCATAATTTCCCATTAGGTTTATTTTGAACATTAACCCTTCCCATCCCACGTCACGGTAATGTAGTCACATTACGACCAATACACTGTCGTTTCCTTATTACTGTATGTACTTAAACGTGCGTAACAGGCACGTATTATGGGACATCTTTTTTTTTTTTTAAATCAACTGAAGAGGTTTGATAGGCATAAACATTCATATTCTTCATCCTGTGAGTTGTAAGGTCAACAAACAACCGACTTCACAAAGAGTCAGTGCCATAGAGCCGCCAAAGGCCACAGACATGACTCACTGAAATAAACATTGCATCTAATTTAGACACGTACAAAACGTGGCAGTCGTGAAATAATCCAACTAATAAATTTATGTGCTATTTTAAAATAGCTTTTGCTTTGTTTTATCTTAAACTTCCCCGTAATATGTAAAGAAAAATTAAAAAACAGTATTGTTGCCAAAATTTAAAATAAATAATGTTTGACATAAAATATATTTCAAGAGCTCTCCTGTGATTTGTTTTTTTCTATGTATATATTCCTAGGTATATATGGATATGTTTTGTCTCTTTCTAAATACGGCCCCAGAGGTTCCAGACTCGTGTCGGAAAGTTCGAGACAGGCAATATAATGGCGCATAAATCGTACACTACGCAAACCCACAATGCGTGAGGTATTCGCCGGTGATGCTGCGGAATATTCTCAGGTTTAGGAAACTAATATATTATATTGTTTGCTCAGAACGCTGAGAACTGAACGCAGTTCCTTCTTTCCGGTTTTTTCGTATCGTTTTCCATTTGTTTTTCTGTTTCATTCAATTTTATTCCGACAAAAATCATTATTAAAATTAATCAAATCAACCGCCCGTTACAGTCCACTGCTGGACTCATAAGCCTCTTCCACTTAAGTGGAGGGTTTTGCCATAATCTCCACGCTTGGCAGGCGGGTTGGAGATCGCAGATTAAAAGGTTACTGTATCAAAGAGCGCTGCTGCCCGTTCCCTGTTCAATGTGTAGTCCCTAAGTCGCCTCTCACGACACACACGAGAAGAGTAGGGGTTGGTGACAAATGTATTCTGCTCTGCTGTCACCACACGGCTGAATTAAAATTAATACTTTATTGTAAAGCTTTTGCTTTAGGCAACACAATTTCAAAAACAGATAATAATCAATAAATTGTGAACACACATTAAAACATTTTTTCAAATAAAATAATATTATTTAGTACGAACATCATTCAGTTTGTAATTTTATGAAAATTTGTAAAAAATGTCTAGGATGCAAAACCTTTGTATTTTCTTAGACGATCAGATACACACACATTTTAGGTCAATATTGACCTGTCTTGGAATCTAAAAATCAATAAGGGAACAAAAATACTTTGACTTCGAAATATTTAAGCAATAAATAGAAGTTTTTTGGAATTACTTCAAAGTCGTACATTTTATCGAGGGCTGAACAGGTCAAATTACTACATGCTCGGTTTCACAGGCGATGTCGAAATCCTGAAGGTACAAAAGGTCAGGGCTAAGGGCAAGACGCGATAAGTTAGGGATACAAAGGGCCTATCAAGGGTCAGGGAATTTTCGGATATGTTCGCTGGAGGTGATAGGTATTTTTTTAAAGAAGAAGGCATCGGTATCTTTTTTCGAGAAAAAAAGGTTTTTTTGTAATTTTTTTGTTATGTACAATTATTGTAGTTTTAACAAACATTTTTGGTTAAATTGACTGTTTTTAAGGAAGTGAACAAAACAATAATATTTAAAAAAATATAATAATAGATTATAACCAGATAACAATAAAAAAAACAGCAAAATAACGAATATGTTCATAAGATATAAAACATTTTCTTTAGGTTTTAGGTTTAGAAGGACATCGGTCCAGCGGCACACATTTGCCGGTGGGACGGTCGCGAAGCAGGCGCGCGTCACAGTGGCAAGCGAAGTAGTCGCAGACCTTGTACTTTGGGTTTAGGCTCCTCGCACGTCGGCTCAGGATTCAGATAGTTGCACCCGATCATGTACGGATGTGTGCCTTTCTCACATTCTTGGACACCTGTGGAAAAAAGCTATTAGACCGGTTCATTTGTTTAAAAAAAAAACGACGCCTGAAGATCGAGATATCAAACTTGTAACACCAAAAGAGATACAAATTGAAATAAAACATCTCAGTCTCAAAAAAACACCAGGGTACGACCTAATCACTGGAGAAGTTCTTCGAAACCTGCCAAGGAAGGCCATAGTAAAGCTCACTACACTTATCAATGCTACGTTCAGACTGAAACATGTACCAGACGTGTGGAAAGTTGCTGAAGTCATCATGATACCTAAACCTGGTAAGCCACCGAACGAAGCAACGTCATACAGACCGATCTCTCTATTGCCTATCATGTCTAAGCTATTCGAAAAATTACTACTTAAACGGTTAAAACCAATTATAGAAGAAAAAAGTCTGATCCCCGACTACCAGTTTGGTTTTAGAGAAAAGCATTCCACTATTGACCAAGTACACAGAATTACAAACATAATTGAAAAAGCTCTAGAAGTAGCGCAAGCATTTGATAAAGTGTGGCATGATGGGCTTAATCATAAGCTTAGAAAAATGCTTCCCAAACAATTTGCAGAAGTCTTCGCGTCCTATCTAACATTGCGAATGTTTAGAGTAAGACAGGATGATGCATACTCAGAACTTAAGCAAATCAAAGCTGGCGTACCTCAAGGAAGCGTACTAGGACCTGTCTTGTACCTTTTATACACCTGCGACATGCCAGAACTAGAAGACAACACCGTTGCAACATTTGCAGATGACACAGCCATATTGGCCACAGGTGTCACACAAGAAGTAGCAGTGGAAAATACCATCTACGAGTGGACAAAAAAATGGCGAATAAAACTTAACCAATCCAAATCTATTCATGTAGATTTCACAAATAAAAGGCCGAACTATCATCCGATATACATAGGTAACAATGTCATACCGTACGAAAATACAGCCAAATATCTTGGCATGACATTAGATGCAAAACTTCGCTGGAAGGCTCATGTCAAAAAGAAACGTGATGAGCTGGAGTTACGCTATAGAAATATGTACTGGCTAATTGGAAAGTATTCTTCACTATCAGTACACAATAAAGTTCTTCTATACAAACAAATCCTCATGCCTGTGTGGACTTACGGTATTCAGCTATGGGCTTGTACCAAACAAAGCAACGTTCAGATGATACAAAGATTTCAAAATAAAGTACTAAGGGGTATCGTAAATGCTCCCTGGTACATAAGAAATGACGACCTTCATCGAGATTTAAAAGTGAATAAAGTTGACAGTGTTATTAAAAAATATGCCGAAGCTCACGAACTAAGACTTCATCATCACGTGAACGTTGAGGCTATCCAGCTCCTCGACACCACGGACATAGTGAGAAGACTGAAAAGGACAAAACCCTTTGAGTTAGTTTAGTAAACATTAGTGTAATGTAGTGCAGTCAGTGCTTCCCGTAAAGAACACACGAACAAAGTGTCTTCCCCTTAATAGAGACAATAAGAAAAGTGTTGATGGACACATTCTTAGCTAACATCTACTTAGCAATTTAAGTTAAAATTTAATTACTCATTAGTCTTTAGGCTAGATTGTAATATTTATTTTGGATGTCTTAAAGGCAAACCAAATCTAACAAATAAAAAAAAAATTGTTTTTAATGTGTTACGATAGGGTTGGTATTTTAAAAATCAAGATTATGTGAAGTGATACCTGATGTTTCTAAGCGGTCTCGAAATATGACTATAAAAAACAACAGGTTGGGTTAGGTCCCTCCGATTCACTAATCTTTGAAGAATAATATGTAGGAAGGGGTATGGTATAAAAAAATGCTTGCTAAATCAAATTCCGTCCAAGATTCATAAAAAAATCATTGTAAAACTAGTAGAACAGACGTAATTTGTTTAAAAAAATACATATTTAAAAAATATTTTTTAGGAAATGTCAGATTACAAGTCAACTCACATTTGTCCATATTTCAAAGGCATCTTTTCTGGCTTGGCCGAGTCATGGAAGCCATGCTTAGCCAGACCAGAGCAACTAGGCACGTCAGTCCTAGCAATCTCATCCTTACATAGTTCTTCAATTTGTTTCGGTTAACCTCCGCTAGTTCATTTGGTATGTAATTTAATACTCTTTTCGAAATCATAGGTTTAACACGTCGTACTTTCCAACCTGTTAAAATGTTCCTATGTGTCACTTTGGTTTGTGTTCTGTTCCTGAGAGATGTTGCCTTTTATCAAAAGGCATATTAATTAGATGCTACTTAGCGTCTTAAGCAGGTGACTTGGCTAGTGTAGTAACTAATTAAGTAAGCTATCGGTTTAAAGGACTAAACGAGCTATTCATTTTTTAATGAGGTAAAAGTAATTAAACTTTTAGGGCTGATAAAATTATGCAAGTTCAGTATTAGAATAATCTCTGCATTCAAATTTCAAAAAATGTTCCCCACTCGTCAACATCAACAACACATTTATCGTCAATTGTGTGTGTAGGTGACACTCGTGTGGGTAGATGTTTTTAATCGGCCTGAAAAGGGGTCTAATTCTGACAGCCACTCGAGACCTCTGTGATTAATGAACGAACCACCATTCGATTTCATGTAGGTATTGATTTGAAACTCGACACCGGGATCACAACAGGGCTGAAATCAGAGGGTGATTAGATTAGTGATAACGTGTCGATAGTCGATTATCCAGTGATCAAAGGCAGGAAGGTCGGAAGATAATAATTATACCTATACATGTGTTCTTACATGTTTTAATTAAAAGTTTTAGAGAAATATATATATTTTTTAAATATGCTAATAAGTTTACTCTAAAACTTGAGGATGAGCCCCTTGGGTCAAACAATATGCAAAGGTCGTTCTCAACTTTTTTGAAAGCAATTAATTATACAATGATAACGTAATTGTTCACTATTTCCCTTCCAAAAGACTAATCTGTTCGGTTTCAATCTTACCGAGTATTTACACAGTTTTTCATCCTGAAAATCTCATTTTTGTTCTGTTAATCTGTTTTAATCAAATATGGCCTAGTTTGGCCACACTTCTATTTCGCAACACTGACCACGTTAAACTCCACGTGGACAATGGGATTTGACAGGGTCCCACGGCATCATTAGTCTCGGCTCCGGCTCTGCGCGCGCGCCTCCGGCTGTGATTGATGGCGCGTGTATACATCAATATTTCTTATTCCATTGTTATCCTCGTAATATTTCACGGTGGGCTGCCGATTATGCCTACCTAAGCGTAGGGTTGCCTACGCTCTCCCTGCGTTAGTATTCTCAAAAACATATAAAATTTACATTAACATTTTTAAGGCAGATGAATAAACCTGTAAACCTGTATTTTGGGTAAACCTGCTTCACCTCTGATTCACTTTCCATCTGGTTTCCATAAGGTTAAATGCAGCCCTAATGCCACTTGCTTTAAAAAGGTTTATTGATCCTAAGAATTATTTCCTTTGCGTAAAATTTCAGTATATTTAAAAGTTATCATTATGAAAAATAATAGTAAATTTATTTAATCAAGTAAGGACATTTATCAGCAATTTTAAGTTGGAAGACCCTATTAATAATTATAGATAGATCGATTCCACATAATTACATTCATTAAATAAATATGCTACAAAAAAATATTTGCCAGTGTTTTTTGTAATCTGGGGTAACCCTCAAATCCATGGTCACCCGTGGCCTGTAGGTGATACACGGCTGACTAATGTATCTAATAAATTCAAGCTCTTTTCTCCATTTATTCTGAATACGAATGCGTTTATTTATTTCAGAATGGGATAAAAAATATGCGGATGCCATCAATGATGCATATCCATGCTTTTTATGAAGAGAAGGAAATCGTTGCTCCAGTAAAAGGATTTTTGGAGTAACGTCGGTTCGTTCTTGCAGACGCGGACTAAGGGTTAATGTAGCCAAATTCTTGTTTTCTTATCTTATTCTTATCTATAATATATTATTGGATCAACCTATAAGATTAATACTCAATTGATCTAAGTGTAGTCAATTGTACCTCACCTAACATTTTGTGGATAGCAATGAGGGACAAAGCCGCTGTTTGAATCGTCGTTAGTCTGAAACTATTGTTTTGTTGTATAATTCACAATATTTGTTGTGAATGATAAATAAAATATTATATTATTCATAAAACAAATATTCATACTTCACCCAATATGATTATTTATAACTGATTGCTATGTTCCCAGGTCTCACAGAAGAGTCCGAAAGTAAGCTCCAGATTGAAACAAGCATGTAATTAGTACTTACTTAGACCTTCATTACACCTATTATACTCATCATTATTATAATCACCATTATGATGATGTTATTTATCACAGTACTTGCTATTTAACCAATAGTCGATAACATTCCTTGCCGCATTAGTCACTTACCAATTCGCCGTTACCTGGTAGAGTTTATAGTCTGTCCACATTCATTCACACAGTATCGGTTTAAAAATATTTTATGTCCATGTAATAAAGAGAGCGTCGGTGGTCTAGTGGTTAAGGCCGCTGCCTCCCGTCCGGGAGACGCGGGTTCGATCCCCACCACGTACCAATGTGTTTTCGAATTTCGAATTCATTATGTACGTTTATTCGACGCTCTTACGGTGAAGGAAAACATCGTAATAAAATCTGCACACTCCTGCAAAGAATTTCTAAGGTTGTGTGTGAAGTCGACCAACCCGCACTGGGCCAGCGTGGTCGATAACGTCTAATCACTATAAATCAGAGTAGGCTCGAGCCCCTCGGTGGGGACGTATATGAGCTGTTGATGAATAAAAGTAAAAAGACGTTTAAATCCAAGCAACGTTCGATTATTATAATGGCATAACGTTTTTTAGACCGTTATCTACAATTTTTACGTTATTAACTACGAGTAGAAACCTTTAGAAAATAGGCCTTCTGACTTACAATAGAGCATATCTCTTTTTTTTTCAAACACACTCAGTTGCAAAACTTTTTGATTCACAATCAAATTATGACCAATTATCTTTTTCGTCAATTTATATACCAGCAGAGATGGGCATTATTTTTTGCAACTGAGTTTTTTCTACTCACATAAAAGTATTGATATTCTCCAAGTATTTAGTTTCATTATATACACACTACTTCTAAGCATGACGTAGATATATTTCGAAAAATATGTCCTTTCACACACACACACAGTTCATCGTACGATTTGAATATTTAGTAGATTTTAGTGCTTATACTATAGGTATAGATAAACACATGGGAGCAACACATTATTCCGTTTGCGCCGAGGAAGAGGTATCGGTAAGTGTTTTTATATCATTTCTATCGACAGTATTGACAGTGTATATACTTATCTACTACAAATTAGTTCATATTCTTGAATCTACTTGATAGTCACTAAGTAGACAAGAAAAATATACATATATGTGTCAGCCAGCTACTTATTTATAAAACTGTTATTTTACACGTTTATGTACAAATTACAGAGAAGGGTAAAATCAAAGAAAGAAAGCTTAAGTAGGCTAGTAATTAAATGATATGCGTACCAATAAACGTGTGAATACATAAATTACTCAAAACTTCGTAAACATTATGAACAATAATAATAATAAGAACAAGTTTCCCCATAATAATAATAATTTATTTATTTCAACATGCAACAATATTTGATTCAATTTCCTTATAAATCCCAATATTTCGCTGCTCCCATAAAATTACACAAAGGCATGTTTGGTACTGGCCCTTCCAAATTGAGTTTTCATAGACTCGGTCTGTCCTTCACAGTCCTATTTAAGTTAGAATTTGGTCTTTCCATGCAAAATTGAACGCGACGACAACTGCCTCAGTATCCATTACTGGTCGATCTCATTACAATCTACACAACCACGAAAATACTCAGCAGTCGTTGGTAAATTTTTGAAGTATCGTAATTCAGTTAAACAAAGGGCTTGTGAGAGTTTTCGAAATGATAGGAATCTAACGTTTTATGCTCATTGAAACTAAGACTCAAATCATAATCCAGTTATTGAAGGACAAATCTCATAAAAATGCAAGAGAATGAAGATATAGCGCAACCATTTTAAGATTATTCAAATGCGTCAATCAATAACAGTGAAAATTTCACATGACATAAATCATCTGCTTTTAATAACTTTGCTATATACTCTGCCCTATTATCTAAATATACTTTCAAACTAGTACGTACATATCATAATTTTCTTATTCCAAAATTATCTGACTTCTGCTTAATGAATTTCCTAAACAGCTATCTTAGTTTTTAATTAATTTGTAAACACCATTTAAACGAAGGCGTACTGTTCACGGTTTCATCAGAAAATTAAATCAAAACTCGCCGGCAAATTAATCTTTAAAACATAAACATTAATTTTCATCTAAATAACCTTAACTGCGTTGATTGAACACCGTTTATGTGAATAATATTCTAGTTTGTGCAGACATTTATGTCATGCTGAAATTAAAAGTTTTTTTTTTATTAAGAAACACAAAGGTTGGCACGGATTTATTTTTATGAGCCAAGTAAAACTCTGCTAACCCCTTTGAGGATCCGTAATACTAGTCTGGTTCCAACTATTTAAGTTTTAATATCTCGAACGCCGTGGGAGCTAGGGATTTCGTTTTTTTCGTTTAACTTTGCAAGACAAACGCTAAAGGAAATTACTTCAATTTTTATAAAATATTACAAAGACTTGTGTTGACAAACTATACAGTTGTAACCACTTTAATGGAAGTCCTAGTTTTCTTAGATTTTAAACTTATAAAAATCTTATTTTAAGAAGACATTTTTAAATTATTCATTTATAGGAAAAAATAAAATTAGTTTTCTTGGAATGTTTCAATTTATCATTGTTGTTACTTTAGTCATAGATTTTATTTTCATACGAGTCGAGATCTCAGAAGAAGGGGGAATAGGTGGAGGCAAAAAAGTAATGATGTAGGTATGGGTTGCGTACATATTCATAGTTCCTCCTTGTTGCTTGCTTACTTATTCAAGTTTTGTTTTCTAAGGTACTTGCAGCATCTTATTTAGTTTAAAATAAAAGCAACTGGGAGTTGTCTAAACAAAGTAGCGTTTTTATTAGCTCAGCAGCTGAGCAAGCCACGACGGACCAATAGAACTATATACCGTACTATGACCGTACCTTCCCAGAAAACTCCGTTGGGTTAAAGTACGTACCTACTTCTATTCCTTTGTAACTACAAGGAGTTCGACAATGTTAATAATATTAACGATATTATATTATAATATTATGTTTGTTGGAGCGTCTGTGGTGTAGTGGCTAGGGCCGCTGCCTTCCGAACCAATGTGTTTTCGAATTTTGAATTAATTTGTACGTTTATTCGACGCTCTTATGGTGAAGGAATTCATCGCGAGGAAACCTGCACACACCTACGAAGAAATTCAAATGTCGTGTGTGAAGTCGATTAACCCGCACTGGGCCAGCGTGGTCGACTAGGGCCTGATAGCCCTAATTCAGGGTAGTCTCGAGCCCCTCGGTGGGGACGTAAATGAGCTGTTGATGATGATGATGATATTATAATATGTTTGTAATTAAAAATTTTACAGACATAACATGTCACATGGACAAACGAATGGTTCAAAATCAAATTATTCCTACCATGACATAAATAAATTATAAAAAAAGTTTGAGGTATGTACAAAGACAAGTCAGTCAAGAATCAAGATATTTTTGTTTTGACAGTGTCTCCACCGAGATTCAAACCCATAGTACGTCCGCCCGTCTAAGACCGATATCATCAAAATTTCTGGTGGTTTTCTTCATGATATTTGGAAAGAACATGCTCTCGTGATCTCATAAAGCTGAGTCTTAGAAGGCGCAATCGGCCGCAGCAGTGGAGGAGTGAAAATCGCCAAAAATGCTCGTTAATTATAATTTAAGTCTGGTGAACGATTTTGCCGCTCGGTCACGGAAACTGTTAAATAAGCTCCTATGACATACTACAAAGGTGCGCGCCATCTTCGTGACAAGCTTATGTTTCAAGGAGCTCTTGTAGCCACCCGCCCTCGTTGCAGGCTCTCCAACCTTCCTTCGGTTTTTGACCGCTCGTCGATGGTGCTTCACAAAATGCATTCAACGCGGAAACGTCCCCTTGTCCCTTATCCCATAGTGTTATAAATTATGCCAAGATCCAAGGATGGTGTCAAGTTTGTGTACCTAGCCTTTGATTATGATGCTGGCACTTTTTGTTAGAATAGATTTTCTTAGATTGCAGAGGACATTGAGACCGAATTGATCTAAGTAGAAATATCATAAAGTCCAATATTCACAAATTAAATCATTACGATTCATTATGAATAAAAATAGATAAATTAATTAAAAGAGATCCACTTAGCTAAGTTTGATTTGAAAATCAGTAACTTTGAACGAGGATAAAGATCAAATAATTTATTTGCTAGAATACAGTAAACTGGTGTTGAAATTTGATCTAAATAAAATATTATTTATTAAGTAAGTTCACTTTTTAAATCAAATACCTACTTTATCTTTCTTTGATTCCATCTCCGTACTTTCCGCTTTTTCTTTTCCTGTTCTCCATAAAAAGAGTAGGTAGGTAAGTAATTAAAGTTTTAACGAGACATCGCAGTCGTCTAGAGTGCCTACTTAGGTATCTGTAAATACTACAAGGTTTTTATAACGTAGGGTGTTTAACAGGTGGCCTGTCTAGTACAATGGTTCAAATAATGATGCGAAAGACGTTTTTGTGCCAACTTTAACACTTACATGAATCATAATAATTCTTAGGCCATTTTAAGCGTTTTTTTACAGATTAGATAAAAGTTACTGAGTAGTTTTTTTCTAGTGGACGTAGCCGAACAAATTTAATTTTTAGTATGGGGACGTGTCGGATATACCTACATTCTGTTACTTTTCCACGTTTCCACCCGCGGCTACTCTCGCGTCATGTAAGATTTTCCCGTGGGAATAAGACTTTTTCCCGTAAAAAGTATCCTATGTTTTAATCCAAGGTACAAACTATCTCCATTCCAAACATCCAAATCCTTTTAGTAGTTAAAGCGTGAAAGCGGAACAAACATCCAAACATCTAAATATCCAAACATCCAAATATATATTTTTCACATTATTATAATATTGGTATGATTTTTTATTACACTTACATCAATAGAATCCATATTGAATAAAGAATCACGGGGCGTTACGGGATCGACACTTTTATTTGGGGACAACCTATTTAATTCGTTGTGTTGTGATTCCAACTGAAACTACTGGTAAGTAAAGTACAAGTCAATTTTCTGTATAAAATTCAGATTTTGAAAATGCCGTTTTAAAACAAAATTCAAGACTGTGCCTGGAGATTTGCTAGATAGCTAAGAGAAACCACCTTTAATATTTTAATCAAATTTTTATATTGAGCTCCGAGGCACAACTTGCTGAAGATTTCTGTATGAAAAACTTAACTCTTAAAGTGAATTTCAAGAAATAACATCCTAATTAGTCCCATGATACAATAAAGCTTTTACAACCTGGCAAGTATATTGTTTTTGATGTTATTACTTACCATAATATTTCTGACGTAATAATTGGCGTTTGCGCACAAGGTAACGTAATTAATCACTCATGCTGACGGTAATTCAACAACCGTCTTACGTCATAGGAGGAAGGCCCCATACCTCTCAGCATGACTAATATTGACATTGTCTTCCCAGCGTAAAGGGTGGGCCTTACGGATGATCGTACTGATATCATTCAGTGAAATTTTGTAATGGGAATATTGATTCAATTATAATAAAACATATAAATTATGCAGCAATGGAGTACTTATACTGTGTAGGTATAGCGAGGACAAACATATAAATATCCAAACATACACCTTGCAAAATTTGCTACACGTGTAATAGAAGTCCACATAGATCGAATTCGAATATTTTGCAATTTCAACAAAATTACACACGTACTACAGTCGTTTACTTTTTTTTAAACTATCATTCAGTCCGTTTGTTCGCTCGTTAGTAGATTCGTTGAAAAACTATAGACGAACATTACATTAAGCCAAAAGAAAACATAAACGTAGCGACAGCAAAAAAAGAGAGCGAAATCTATTCTAGCACTAGCCCATTCACCTCTCTCTAGTCTCTAGCTCATGCGTTGTTCACAAGTCGTATACCACTAACTCTAACCTCTAACTACAGCCGCTGGGGTTAATTTTTCAGCCGGCAGCAATCTCGGTGCAGCGTCGGCGGCGGCTAGATGAATTATTTCCTGTGATGAATTATTTCCTGGCACACGGCTCGTAAATCTAGTTTGCGGGACGACAACTGCACAACACGGTCTGGAGATGTGACTAGACGAATAAGCCATCAGTATTGTATTGATTTTTAATAAGTTAAATGTACCGCACAGATTGGGGTAAATAGCCAAAGATGAAATGAAATGGCTGGAGAATGACACCGCCGTCCAAACTGAGGAAGACAATTTTGACCGGTTTCTCAGCGGCTGGAATTTAAAGGAAGGGAGAAGAGGCCTTTGCCCATCAGTGGGACAAATTAGAGGCTACGCAAAAAATGTGTATTTGATGAATGATATCATAAGTGACCAATTCACTTGTGACGACACGTTTGCACAAAATGTGGGTGCTACATTAATACTCGTATTGTAACAGAATTTAGATAGAATTTGTTAGACTCTGCTGCTGAATAGTAGGTATGTTTAACTGCGTATTCACAAATAAAATCTAACAGCCGAGAATAAAATAAAGTTCTTCTCAGTTGTAAACAAACTGAATAACTATTATATAGGTACATAAAAACAATTCGTCAACTAGCTTCCACAAATAAGGAATTCCGAATACCATATCATAGAAACACGCTACGAACTTCAAACTTACTGGAATCTTTTTACAATCTTAGTTTCCTGTCTCTTTCTTGCTCACAGCGTTATTTATGCCAACCGGAAACAGTAGTGCCAACTGCCGCCCGAGCGCGGCTGAGACAATGTCAGTGCTACGTGGCATGAAAACGTAAACAATTCATTCATACAAGATTTATACCGATTAAAATTATACGCTACTTGCGAGTAATTTGGTAATTTTACTAATATAATAACGGGATTCGTATCTTGTAGGGGAAGTCGAATAAAAATCACTTGTGAATCACTTGAGTGTCCGAAAAGGAAGATGATTTCATGCTTCGGAAAGCACGTTATGCCGTTTGTTCCGGCTGTTATCTAAGGCTTTTGGAAGCCCACAAGGCTCCGCTCACCCCTTCGGGGATATGAGCATGATAATATGTACTGTAGCGTTAAAAAAAAAAGCTAGCTAACCTGTGGTCGACGACCACAGGCGAAACGTGAAATTTAGGAGAACAGAGAAAGAGTTAGTTAAATTTGTCCGAACGGTATAATATAAATTTAAAAGCGCCTAGAAATTGCCAAGCATGAGCCGAGAGTCGAGTCCTGAGGGGACTCCGTCGATATAGTGTCGCTGGACTAGTGTTGTGTTGTGGTGTATCGATGCAGGAAGGTGTACCAAAACCGCGGAGTACCCCGAGAGAGTATAGCCAAACGGGAACCAAAAAAGGAGGGCCAGAGAAACCTAAAGGGCCTTTTTAGAATTTAGAAAAAGAATTTAGACAATTTGGCAAAATCCGCATACAAAAATACACTGATACAAAAAACAGGCTAAAAAAATCCGCGTGATGTGCAGTAACCCTGGGGGGACGCCGGTGCGCGGGTCTGCGGCACTCGGCTGGCACGGGCGCGGACGCACACAACGCAGGGATCCAGGCACGTTCAATGCCTGGTGGCCTCAGGTGTCCGGAACCACCGCAAGAGATCGTGAGAGGCACGGAGGGACCCTTGTGCGTGCGTCGGAGAGGCCGGAAATACACTGTAAAGATTGACAAAGAAATAATCGCCATCCGACCAAGACAGGGAAAGAGAAAAGTGCGTCGATAAAAACCAGTAGGAAGACAACACAAGACTTACCCGGCTAGACCAAAGTAGGAGCCTGTCCCAATAATTATTGCATTCCAAGCCACTTACAACATTAACTCATATTTTTATTTAGAGATTTATATTCAACCAAGTACAAATCGTTCCCATCTGATGACAGACGACAACTGAGAAAACAATAAACAATTTAGAAAAAGGTCAAACCAAGAAAATTTTAAATTTGAAAATGTGACATAAAAACCGGCCAAAAGAAAAAAGAATCATACCAAAAAGGTTATTAAAAAACCTGCAGTAATGCTGCAGTACGTATTATCTAGGCAAATAGTCGTTGAGCCTTGACATAAGACGTAATTGTTTGCGTAAAGACAGTTTATAATGATGATGATGATGATGATATAAATACAATGTAGTGAGATATAAGGCAACTTTTTAGTGTAAAAAGTCTTATTTCCCACACGAAAAATCGTCGTTCATGTTCTAAAATTCACGCGGATCGATTACACCGGTGGTGCTGCGTGAAAGGAAAACCAACAATGCAAACATTTATGATATAAGAACATATTTTATAGTATAATTTACATAATTTCAAATAAAAGTTAGCAAGCAAGCTCATGTGGACGTTACGGCGTTCGTGGCACATCTAATGTTACTCACCCTTGGCCCTCGGCCTAATAGGGCTAAATTTAAATTCCGACTGGCCGCCGGCTGCCCAATTAAGCTGCTGGATTTAAGGGTTTCCAGCGTTATTTGCCTGCTATTTTACAGGATTTCGCAAAAGTAAATTATATTTTAAACAACGAATTGACTGCTGTAAAGTTTTGTTGGACTTTATTCATTCTAACTACGACACTATAGTGTAGTGTGCAACTAGCTAGCACCGCCAGTTTTCCCATCATATTTCACTTATTGGATTTCGGAATAGAATATTTGTTCAACAATGCATTCAATTTCTGTGAGAAAACATTATTCGTGTTACACTTCCCCTGTTCCAGGACATGTTTGTTCATTGTTCGTACCTATACGTAATACTGAAGAAAGGGTAGGTACAAGGGTAGGTACAAGTGTAGGTACAAGTGTAGGTACATACATAAATATATCTAATACGATCAAGGACAGCAAACTTTTCTGTACGTTCTATCTTTTTCCTTTATTTTAAGCGGTCGTTATCAAGACAATTACTATTTTAATAATTTTCATTATTCAAATGAATCCAACTCAATATTGTAAAAAATATTTTCTGCTGACTTTCGTATTATGCCACAAATACACTTTCTAATTAAAAATATTGAAGTAAAACTGAAATCACCGCTGAAACTGCACGAAAATCAATAGCCACGCTGCAAAATCCTCCAACTAATAATTTAAAATCGCTGAAGGTGGGCTAAAATGTTCAATCATAGCGAGTATATTCGCGATGCATTTTCTAGCCGGGGCGCGGCGAGCGGCGAGCGGTGATCAGCGTGAAATTCTTTGTTCCGATTCGTTCAGCATTACTACGACTGTTAGGGTTCACAGGGGACAGACCATGCGACGCGTTCAGCAGAGCTGTATCTGTGCTAAAAAGTTTACAATGTGTTAACTAAATAACACAAAACACAAAAACTCTCGGGTGGTAGTTCTACCGATGACACTAAACAACTTTTGTTTAATCTCAAAAATTAGATTTGGGATTCATAAAAATTTACTCCCTTAACTGATCGGATTGTATAAAAAGTGCAAAATAACGAGATTTTGGAAAATTTTGAACACAATAATAGTTCAGTTTCACGTAATAAACAACCATCTGAGAGCTTTTAAGGTACATTATAGAAATATAAAAATTTCATGTTGTACTTACTTGCTGAGGACCTAAAGTCTCTATATAAGTAGATCCTCAGAGAAACAAAGGGCGACCGAGCGTGAGGCGACGCGCGTTAGAAATCTTTGAGTAGATCTATAAGTCAACAAAGATTTATTTTTAAGTATAACCTAAAGATTCGAGGAAATGACTTCTTTTCGTATTCTTTATAAAGAACTCTAAAAGCTGAAGTCCAAATCGCATTTCCCTGGTCATTGAAGCTAAAAGTTCCGCTTTCAAGCGTAACAGTGCACGCGGCAGGAATCGCCAATGACCAAACGACTGGCGAACGATGGGCCAACGCAAACCAATATAGACTTCGCCAAGCCATTATTCGCTTCCCTTCGAGCGACTTTCAAAATTGCAGTTTTTGTAAAATTCGTAAACTAAGATTTTAATCTTTGTAATGGCTGTTTTCTGTTGACGTTAGTATTTTTTTAGTTTGAATGGACTGTATTTACGGAAGCAGTTTAAAAAAAGAATTTTGATTGAAAACAAGCTAAAGCTATAAGTACGCTTCTTGCATAAAAAACTTATCCAAATTTCTAGCTACTAACCGTTGAGAAATTCTCTCTTGAAGAGATAATCCTAGCTACAGCATCAAGTTATTTCTATCATTTTAAGTATAACATGGCATGCAATATTTTAAAGTCAAGAGAAGTTAGCTCCTTGGTTCGCAAAGTTCAATGCGGTATGAGTTATCCGATTTTCTTGAGGAACAGCGTATTCTGTTTTATGGCGTGGCAACAATCCTTGAACGACTCGGGACTTGTGAATAGGACCGCGCAACTTTGGGTCCGAGTAAATTTTCCTTCGGATGAAGAACGACACAACTTCGCGCATTCATCTTCACTATGAACTCGCCTCGAGTCCGTATAATTGTCGACTAATGATCTGCAACGAAAGTTTGCCGCCTCCAGCTCCTGGCTGTGGAATACCTACCAATAATTCTCAAGTGAAAACTTGGATAAGCTGAAATCAGATGTTGGACCAAACTCTGACGGTAGTTGAATTTTTTAAATATACGTTTATATGTAGTTACGTGCCCTTTTTTATATTGCTGTATGTGTGAGTGTATTTATTATAGATATAAATAGTATTTTAAGTTTTTTCACAGCTCTACAATAAGATACGGCAGCGAGACCTGGCCTGTCCTCGGAAGACATGTCCAGCAGCTACACGTCACGGAAATGAAGATTTTTTTTTTTTTGACGGACCTAATCACTATTTATACCAGAGTGGTAATATAGTGGGCGCGGACTTGCGGGGGAGCAGAAGGCTCGTACCCCTTAGGAATTTTATGACAAAGTATCTGGGGGCGCCCTCAGACGGGCTCGGACCGCGGCCCAGAACGTTGCCAGGGCGAGAAGCGCGTCGGAGAAGAATGACCCCTACCGGGTCTTACTGAATTAATTCTACTATTAGTTCCGCGTCCCCGCCGGCGGGGGCGGTTTCTACCTGAAGGGCATTCTGTATTGGTGTGTGGCCTACACGCAATGGCAGCTTTAATCGCGACGGTGATCTCATCGTCCGGATCTGTGAGAGTCGTCCGGATCTGTGAGAGCGGAAATGAAGATGTTGCGATGGATGTGTGGCGTTACGCGATTAGATCGAATTCGTAACGAACACATCCGTGGCAGTCTCGGAGTCCGTGACGTAGCGGATAAGCTTCAAGAAAGTCGCCTCCGATGCTATGGCCATATAAGCCGCAGACCGTCATACTATGTAAGAAAAAGAGGCCTCAACCTCACTGTCCAGGGCCCTAGATCACGTGGTAGGTCTAAAAAGCGCTGACTGGACGTCGTGAAAGCAGATATGGAAGAGAACAATCTCACACCTAAGGATGCCGAAGACCGGGCAAAGTGGAGAAGATTAAGTAGGAAAGCGGACCCCAGCACTAGGCCGGGAAAACGCTAGGATGAAGAAGACTACGATAAGTTTATTTGCAATTCAAAGGGTTTAATTCTTTTTTATCCTAATGAATACACCATATAAACCAAAATAATATTCAAACAAACTGTAAAATATAAAATAAATTACATAAAACTACATGTCATTGTACTGTACGTCGTCATCGCCTGTATAACTGGAGAACAAATGCACATCACGTGATTTTATATATACTTTGAAATAACTTATTTTCTAATATTTATTTTTTCTTGATTTTTGTGTACGGGACTTTATTAACACAAATAATAATATATAATAAAGGTCATAATACTAAAAATATATTTCAAAGTATAAAAACACGTGATATGACCCCAATTTTGCAGACGACCGTACCTAATTCGTTCTTTTATATATTACGTCCTTTATCTAATGAACGCAATTCTTTCAGCGAAGTATCTGTACAGCTCTTCACCTAAATAAAAAAAATACCATATTCAGTTATACCTGTTCCAAACTACAGTGTTCTAGTGCAGCCAGCATTTGCAACATGTTTTATTCAGCGGTGCAAGTACACGGAAAGCCGACAAGTCTCTGCTCGCGCGATTGTAACACGCTCCCGATAGATACTGCAGCTTCCAACGACCAATTGAACAGATGGACAAGATTGAAAATAGGTTATGCATCAGGAATTCAGAAAACCCTTTTTAAAGCAACTTCCACGGTCAGTTAGGGACTTTTTCAAATAATATGAGCATTATTATATTATCGTGTGGGTTGTATGGTCAATTATCGACCCCAGCACTAACCCTAGTGTCAGAATTATTGAGCCGCTAATGGCTTCTGATATGGCTCATGTAACGACTGTACGGCTTACGTGCTTTCTAAATCACAGAATCACATTATTATTCGGACAATGAGCTTGCAATATCCTAGCCAAACTGGGGACTGTCCACCAAGTTTTAGACCCAGAACTTCCGTATGAGAACCGGACACTACCGGTCAGCTTTGGAGGCTTTTAAATAATATAATACCAATCGCGAAGATATTTGTTCGTAGCAAGTAAATTATTATAATATATTGAATTTTGGTAGATCCTATTTACCTCCGAAAGAATTTAGTTTTTGGTTATATTCTTTGAATCAAAAATATTATGTGAATCGAATTGTTAAGACGTTTATATCTTCTTATGTTATTTGGTTACAGAAATCCGCGGCCGTGTTGAACAACAAGATAAATCACATAGATTTGTACTCGTTTGTTACCAGCATATTAAATAACACTGCGGAAATGCCGTTAGCAAAGACTTTCCAGTATTTCTACACAATTCTGCTTTGAGATTTCTTTAGAGAACTGTTTTAATCATCTTGAAGGTTTTAAGTAAGTATCTAAATGTTGTGAGTTAACAATCATAGACGAGATAGATATGGGATTGTATAAAAACAAAACATAATTATGCACCCATTAAGCTTATATTTGATTAATTAAAACAAAATATTAATTAAGCATAAAAATATATTGTTTACCTTTTTTGCCTGAATTTACCAAACGACACAACAAATGACTACGAAATATACTGGCGAATAAAGAATACATATGTATATGCAATACTTAGCGGAAATACCGACATAAAATGATGGATATTTATATTGTAAGATATTAGAGTTTCAAGGATTCTATCTCGCTTGGTACGATTGCTTACATAACAAACACATTTGCTTAGAAGAAATGTAAGCAAAGATTACAAACAAGCTTCAAAGTATCACGTTCCTCAGACGCAATTACGTCATCAACAAAACAAAATGGCGCTTAAATCCGCCCATTTTTCACATGACGCACCTACCAATTTGTCAATGAAAATAAATGAACAATCACAGCGATAATTTGAAATTGGAAGAGCGAGATTGGGCGCAATTGCGGACGGGAAGCGGAGACGGACGAATGAATGAATGAATGAATGCGAAAAACATGCGAAAAAATTAAGCGTCATCTATTTATCCTGCACATTGTAGTCCATTGTAGCTTTAATAAGGCATAAACATAACAAAGTATACCTTACAGTGCTTACAATAATGAAAAAGAATATGCTTTAAATGTAGGTAACGTTACGTTGTGTTGTAATTTCATAATCTCGTTTTTAATTCAATGTTTTTTTTATATGTCAGTGTACTAAAGGTAATAATAAGGTAATATTCAGATCCTCTCCTCTCGTAATTAAATTCAGGCCAGCGAGTAATCTGCAAATGATTTCGAGTAGTAGTTATTGAATGAGTGAGTAGTGAATGGGTGGCGGAGCGAGCGCACAAAAAGTACAGAGAGAGCGGAGCAAGCCTCGCGCATGAACGGTGACTGTTGATGCAGTCGAATGATTCCCGGTCTTTGGAAATGAAAATTAAAAAATACAATTCTACCTTTTTTATAAAATGTATAGGTACTTTCACCACAGAATAACCATAACCATAATTCTATGGTACTAGCCCATACTTCACACTTCCTTTTTCTACAGCGACTGTAAAAAAGATGATTGTTCGTTTTAATTAACAAAAACTTATTAATAAAAAGCCGTCTTTGTTTTGGTATCTAGTAAATTTAGATATGAATTATTAAATCTTTACCAGCTGTACTTATTTTTCTCATCTTAGGCTCATGCAATTTATATTACTTATAGGTACTCGTATATTATCAATGATAACTTATCATTATTTACTTATTTTGTAAAGGAAATAAATTATTTACTTACTTACTTTACTATTATCTTCCTTTTTATTTGCCCTGAACAGGCAGCCACTATGACCTTTTCAGTAATTGGATTATCAAGCTCATAAGTCTGACTCCTGGGTATAGAGCCTATTACACCATATCTATCAATGATTAGCTAAAAAAAATATGATGCCCTTATATATTTTCCCATTTTAAGTGCCTGGTACCGGCACAGTGACTTGTATTCATCTGCACCTCACTTTTTTTTCTTGGCTACTTTTTATTCGATTGCTTACGTAAAGTATTTACCATTTCTCCTCCCAATAGGTGTATCACTATGGAATAAAATACTCCAGCGGCCGTGTATGCAAATGTAACTCCTGTCTCCAATGCAATACAATACGCTGCAGATATTCACGTGCGATTGTGACACGTTCCCCGATCACGATACCAGTATTGCGGTACTTATATTGAATTCGGTACCACGTGACAAAGAGTACTCGATAGGTACCCCTACCTACTAAAAAAAATACTAAAAACTTCAAACATTCGGAGATTGAAGCTCATGATATTAAGTAGTTTATTTTGTTTTTAAACTGAACTTACGAGCAAGCGAGTGTTTTTAGATAGATCTAAATCTTTTTTATTTATATTATGTCACGGATATGGAAGTGAACAGTCTCACACCTAAGGATACCGAAGAACAGGCAAAGTGGAGAAGATTGAGTAGGAAAGCGGACCCCAGCAGTAGGCCGGGAAAACGCTACGACGAAGAAGGAGAAGGAGATGTCTCAATTTTGTTTTTGTTTATTGATTGATTTATTTCCGATACTGTAGAAAGGTCTACGGATAGTCTAGTAAGAGGTACTACATCATAGCCGCAGTAGCTAGCATGCTAATGACTCCACAACTTGAACTCAAATTAAAGTTTCCGATTTGCGGAGTCGGCGCTAAGTGGTCCAAGTTTGTTTTAAGCGTGCTAACCACCGCGCCCGCCCGGTCCTGTAGTAATATCAATTATTATCATCCAGGGCTGACCAATTACTGACTATGATTAAGGTGTTGCTCTCAGCCCTGAAATTGCAGTAATATTCAATCAATACTTCTTTGAAAACAGCTCCGATTTGGCCGTCTACGAAACCGTAGAATGTTCAAGCGTCCAAAATGAAGTTCACGTATAACACAAAATTCCAGGCCCAAAGCTAAAGCATTTCTAAAGAATTACTAACATTAACTACTTATGTTTATGATTCGACAGATGGAACACCTTATTTACGAAAACAAGTGTTATTTATATTAGATCCAAAAATTTTGTCTGATTTATATTCGCAATCAGCACTATTACGATCGTGTAGGCTTCAGTATTTTGCCATATCTTAGGTTACCATATAGCACAGCCCAAAATTCTGTTTACGTAAAGCGGGTTTATATTCTGCTTTGTGTTAGTACCCACGTTAGAACCTTTAAAGTACCTGCAAAGCGGCGATAATTCTGCCTCAGAACTAGCTTGTATACAATATACGGGTTTATTTGATATGTAAATAAGCTCTCACGTTTTGGAAATACTCAGAATAATAGCTTGTGTTGGGAAACGGAGTTTGAGTTTCAATGCGACTCGCGCTGCGTATAGATTTTACGAAAACATTATTCTAGATTCAAGAGTTCAACAAAAACAAAGTCTGACACTTAAATTTCATTAATTACTTTTGAAGACAGTGAATAAATGGCAATGGCATAGAAATGTTCCAAAACCAGCTTGAGAGAGGATAATGTAATTGATAGAACATAAAATATCAGCTGTTCGTTTTCCCATGCAAGTCGTAAAAGGTGTCTGAGGCAATGTTTTTATAACGCTTTAAATTATAAAGGTGAAGAGCTAGCAACTTGCCTTGAATAAATAATCCAAATTAGCTCTTATTGCTTTAGTCTTTAAAATCGAACGTGAGGTTCGTTCAGTTTATGATCTATGTGCCAACTTAGTAAATAAAGTAAAATAGATTTTTTTCTAGCTTTTTAACCGCCACTACACTACTGCTACTAGTATAAGGCGCGTAATTTATATAAATCATAACCATGTATTAATATTATGAGTTACTTCATCTTTAAAGTGCATTTTGTTTGAAATGTACACGAGGCACGATAGCTCTGAGCGAGCGGTACCTCTCTCTCAGTCACTCCACCCTTACCCTATGCGAGGAAGAGAGTCACCGCTCGCTCAGAGCTAAAGATACGTGCCGCTAGCTATAACCTTGATGTCTTAAAGTTAATCCTTAGCCAATAATGGTGTCTTATTGCTAGGCAAACTGGACAAAAAAAATTAATTGAAAAATAGAAGAGAGAGGCTCCTTTTTTTTAACTTTGAGTTTACAAGTCACGACCACTATATTACCACTTTGGTACATTGAAGTACAATGTAGTAATAACAGCTCAATGCTTTGGTAGAAGAAATAGCGATTAGGTCTGTTATTATTTAATAATTAGAAAACGATATAAATCGTCATGTTACGTAATTTAATTGTTTTTTACATTGATGTAAAAGAGTGCAGCGAAGGAGGTCGAATATCTTTGGATTTTCATAAAGGAAAGTGGCATTTTATTAACCTAGTACGTTATTGGTTACCCTGTACGCTCATTTGTTTAAATAATCAGGTAATGCAAAAAATATTACGAATTTAATTAAAACCACGTCGTTTTTGGAACAAAACACGTCGTCAGCGGCTCATCTTATCCAAATTAAGCCACGAAACCGCGAGTATAATCCTCTATATAATCCAAATTGTTTCGCCTTTTCAACTCCCTTTAATAAACGTTAATAAACAGTAGATACATTGTAACAAACAGTAATCATTGGCGATGTCAGCAGGCGACGGAACATTTACTTAATATTGAATTAATTTAAATAATTTCGTGTCGCGACTTCAGCGGGGCGTGAAATTGATATGATGTTTTTAATATGAAAATTGATGTTGTGCTCCTTTGCTTCGTTGTTAATTTTAGGTTTGCTCCTCGAGAACTTCGTGGCATCGATTATTGCTTTGAAGGCCATCGACCAGCAATCACTCACAAACACTTTCGTTACATAGTGTACGCCCTAGCACCTACAGTCCCTTTCAATAGAATCCGGCAATAATGTAAACAAACCAATTTAAACACGATGACTCCGTAATTACTTACATTTGAGTATCAATCCTAATCATATTATTCACATTTCAAGGAACCATAAATTCTTCTTACAATAATTTCGCCCCCTATTAACTTCTTTATGATAGTTATTTTAATAAAAAAATACCCGGACGACAAAATTTTTAATAATTTGTAAAACTGTCATATTAATTTTAGTGTCAAAAAATTATCTTGTTTGCATTATTGCCGGATTCTATTGAAAGGGACCTTAGATAGATGTTACAAAAATACTATTGATAACATACTCGTTCCTATATAGTTTCCTAGTTATATGAGAGTTTGGTTTGCCGTCGTGGTGCAGTAATTAGTTTTACGACAGGTCGCCGCGCTGCCACTTACGAGAAGGGCTCTAACTAGGTGACGCTCTACGGGCAAGCTTACCATGAACGTCCTATTCTTCTACTACAGCCAGCGTTCTTATAAAATGATTTTAAAAAACATTATCTAAAAATATGCTTACATCACTTAATTGAAAAATATCCAGGTTTATTAGCGCCTATATCGTAAAAAAAACCTCAGCTCGTTCTTAAAAGCTCTAAGCAAAGAGCTTTTACTAATCGTGGCCCACCACAACGGCTTAGCGAGGCGGATTACTGGGCATCCTCTAAATACGATATAATTAAGGGAAAGTGGTTTTATCCGCTTAGCTGGGCAACAGGTGCTTTAATGAGAGCTTTATCTGCCCTTTGCTGTTTTTTTTTAGTTGGATTAAAAACTATAACTAGACCTATAACAGAAAAACATAAACCCTTTTAAGTTGATTAAATTCGACCGTGTTTCACCGGCAAGGACTTTTCAGGATACAGTTGAATTTAGATCAAAATTCTTCTGAAATATTAGATTTCATATATAAAAAAAAAAAAAAAAAATTATTAGAATAAATATGTATATTATCAAAGAAATAGGTAAGTATAGTAAAAATATAGGTTGTATAGTAGCGTTCTTTGGTATTTTTAAGTTTCCACATCTATGTTAAGTTTCTTTCTTTATAGTTTATTTTTTTTTTTTAGTTTTTAATAATAATTTATGTGAATACACCTGTAAAGGTAGGATCTGGAGACCCCAACATATTATTAAGCAAATTCATCTGCAAATTTGTTACCTAGATTTATATTCACAATAAAGATTTCATTTCATTTCATTTCATTTCATTTCATTTCATTTCATTTCAAAACATCAACTCTTTTTTTTACATACCATACCCCATCCAGATAAATAATCTCTAATGAGAAATAAGATACCAAAGCTACCAAACACGTTTTCCTATTTTGAATCTATCTATATTAAAAGTAACAAAGCATGTAATAGAAAGATTACAGCAAACCACAGTTCTTAGTGAATCGCTTCAGTAATACAATAAGTTAAGTCACTTGAGAAAAAATAAAGAGGGGGAATCTCCCCGAGCGTTAACAGAAAATGTAGATAATATTTTTCTTGGTTCAAGGAACATCTGGTTTGTGGGCAAATATAAGGAATAAAAACATTACTGGAGAAAGGAGTCGATATGAAGTAGTGCGGGGAACAGTCCACAGATAAGTAAAGTCTCAAGGTATGGAATGCAACAGCAGTATGTCGACACATTTTGACATACGGCAAGGATACTTTCTTACCAAAAGTGCATCGTTTTTCTTACATGCATCGATGTTGAGCCAGTGCATTTTTGTTTATGATGTCCTTTCTTTCTCGTATTGTTACCGTTATTCTTGCTTACACAGTACTTGCATAATTTATTTTTAATTAGTTTACACTACTATGTTGTACATTTTATGTATTTTAAAAGTTTATAAACTGTTATCTGATACCCTTTATAAAAAAAAATTGCAATTTTACAGAAACGGTAAATTTTATGCTAGATCACAAAGCACTTCTGGATCATAAAAATCGTCGTCATAAAAAAACTTATGCTATAATGTAACACGTAAAGAATTAGCAGCTGTTACTATGTAACAAAGTAGCAAATAAGTACTATATCACACACCACTAAGAAAAACGAAAAAGCAAGGGAAAGGTAAAAGTTGGTAAGCCGGTAACGGTAAGTCGTAAACGCGAGTTGCGCAGGTAGACAATCAAAAATTTTATGTTACGAGTTGGTAAGTTTGGTTACAAAGTGTCTATATTTTTATGTCGCAACGGGAGTTCGGGCTTTGCAACAGATTTGTGTCTTTGTATGAACTAAGCTGGACTTATTTGAAGATAAACGAACCAGTTAACAAACGGCAGAGAAGAAAAATGACCTAAACTGGCAAAGAAAATATTTAATTATTTACACTGAAAGAAGGAAAACCTATTTTGTACGAAAATAAGCGAAATTGTTTTCTTACTTCCAGCTTCCACGAACTTTTATTTCACACAGGATGATAAAAAATTATTAAAGAGAGTTGTTTTTAATGTAAGTACCAGTTATATTTTTCGTATCTTTAATTAAATTTTACAGATTCATCATCATCATCCGAAAAACGTCCACCAGTGAAGAAAGACTAAAAAACTCGTTCGTTTTAAAGAGAACTTTCAATCCGATATTATTTTCATAATTCGCCGTACCTACAACCAGTTGTTTCACTTTAGAAGTAAAATATGTACCGTGCTACATAAAATAAAGTTAGCAAACATCCTGTTTTCAAAAACAACACTATTCTGAGATTACTCGTTGAACTGCTCACCTAGAGATGTGCCGTGGGAAATGTTCCCATTCCCAGTATTTTCCCTATGGGAATATTCCCGGTAAGTTACCCAAAGTTTCCAATGTTCCCGGGAATATTCCCCTACACATGAAACATTTAATATATTGAATTCTTTCTTTACCTAGTGTTTTAATTTAGTTTGGTTGTCTGGTTGGCTGGGTTGGTTAGTATGATTTAATTTGCAAAATTGATTATTTTTGATATAGACAATTTTATTTTATTTAAGTGAGAGATTTCACTCACGGTCATCTGATCCAAAACTAGGCAAGGCCTGTACTACGAGTATGGGTGTCAAAGATAGACAAATATTCAATACCCAGACACAGAAATGACCCTTGATGTCTGCCTTTTTTTCTTTTCGCGCCTTGGCTTGGTACTATAGAAAACTGTAATTTTATTACAGATAGTTACTATAGGTATTAGTCGTTTTGTTAGTTACATACAGCCAAGTAGATGTTTGCCTGTTCATTGCTGACTGTAAGATGTGGATAAACTGTCTCGCTTCCTCTTTAAAAAACATTTTATTTGCGAATCTCTTTACTTGAGTGGCAACAAGGTCATCAAACAATGAAAGCGTCCTTTTTTAGTTACCTGTTATTTAATTTGTAACTTGGTGCACGTATTTAAACATACAAACCTCGTTGTTAAAAATAATCTGAATCTTTGTGGTCGGCTTTTAAAAGTTGCTTTGCTTTATACCTATAACTTATGAAAAACATGTTGATCGTTCTGTGATTTGTTAATTATTTTAGTATAATTTAAATTGTTAATACTGAAATTTTATTGATATTTAAAAACAAATCTGGATCTTTGTGGTCGGATTTTAAAAAAGTTGCTTTGTTTTATACCTATAACTTATGAAAAACATGTTGATCGTTCTGTGATTTGATAATTATTTTAGTATACTTAAAATTGTTAATACTAAAATTTTATTGATGTTTAATTGTTGATTATATTGATAACGCATATTTGTACACACATGAATAAAAACTATCAAAATTTAACGTCTGTGTTTCTTTTTCTCTTATTAAAATACAGTTAAAACTTTCAGAATCTGCCCGGGAATATTCCCGGAAACATTGGGAATATTCCTAAAAACACTGGGAATATTCCTCGGAATATTCCCATTTTTTTGGGAGTTTTGGGAATATTCCCAGGCATGTGGGAAATTTCCGGTGATTGTTCCCGGTAACATTGGGAATATACGAAATCTCTTAGGTTAGTAAGTATTCAAATATTACTTGTGATTTGTCTCCTAAAACTTAATATTGTGACATATAAATATATAAAAAAAATAGAAGATTACGACAACTTTCCCATTGTTAAAGTTCTCAAGGGAATATTCCCCGGAATATTCCCACACAAAAGTAATTTACCGGGAACGGCACATCATTATGCTCACCTGCAAACCAGAGTAACTTGATAATAACAAGTGGAGGCTAGATTGTGTCCTTATTCCGAACAACTTCGTACCTATTCCAAGTTCTCATCGATTTGATACGAAGGGGTTCGGAATAGAATAGGGACGCAATATAGCCACCACTTTGTATCAAAATCAGAATTCATAACTTGATCTTGAAAGAGGCACACCGCCGCAATAAGTAACTCATTATTATAGATTATTATTGCATAACACATATACAAGTTGGACATACACAAAGTCAGTCAAAACAATCAATCAATCAGCCTATTGCAGTCCACTGCTGGACGTAGGCCTCCCCAAGGGTACGCCAAACGACGATCACCCGCTTTCCTCATCCAGCCACCACCAGCGACCTTCCTCAGGTTATCAGTCCACCTGGCAGGGGCGTCCCACACTACGTTTCCCGAGACGCGGTCTCCAGTCGAGAACCCGTCTGCTCCCAAATACACAAAGCCTTAGTTAAATATTTTATTCTGTAACGTATATCAATTAATGTATTTATTTATAGTTACCTATCGTCTTTGTGACACCAATCGTCGAATGAGTCACCTCGTTTATAACGCAGCAGTAGTTATGGTAAGAAATGGCCCTGTTCTACTCAGAAGCACAAAGAAACACAAATATGTATTAAGTACTTACCTTCAAATAGGTTGAGTAAATATTCTCTTATCAAAATAGGGACGCAACCGCCTAGTTATATCTAATTAAATCACCATCACACGTCTCCAGCGAAATGAGAACGTCTGTCTTATTCGAGAACGGAGATAGATCTCTCCCATTATCATGCTCTATCTAAAATTATTGTGGTTATTGCCGGGCCACGTAGAAATATAATGAGGTTATGTTTATTTGATCACGCAATTTGGATTCAGTTGTTTATCATAATAATACGAGTACCATTTCAAAATGTATAGGTTGGCGAATATTCAGTAGATATTAAATTATTCAAAGAATATTTTCAAAGAGCCAATATTTGTTTGTGTGTACCTTATATTGCATAAATGTATTTAAAAACGTTTTGTAAAAAACTCAATTCGAATGAAATATTTTTTTTCGTGTCTCTTTTGTCTTTAAAAGGCGAAAATTGCTAAACATTTACAGTATGTACATTTTTATTAATAAGCTTTCTTGTTTCTTGTACCCATGTCTATAAAATTAGGACCTCCTACGGGCTGCAAGTTCGTCGCAAAGATTAATATCTCGCAACTACCTCCCGACGCTAGCAGGAAAATGTACGGAGGTTCACTCACTTTGTCTATAAACTTTGCGGGATTAACTAATGGTTGCTTCCTGTTGTTGCTATAATGTTTTTGCAGTTTGCTGCTATTCTTTTGTAACACATTTCCAGAACTTTATTTGTTAACTTAGTCACTAGTCTGTTATTTTACTCTTTTATTTTTCTTACGTTTAATTTTATTTGATCAAACCAAAGTGTCAATTCATCATCAACATCAACGGCCCGTTACAGTCCACTGCTGGACTATGAGCCTCCTCCACTTAAGTGAAGGGTTTTGCCATAATCTCCACGCTTGGCAGGCGGGTTGGAGATCGCAGATTAAAAGGTTACTGTATCAGAGAGCGCTGCTGCCCGTTCCCTGTTCAATGTGTAGTCCCTAAGTCGCCTCTTACGACATCCACGGGAAGAGTAGGGGTTGGTGACAAATGTATTCTATTCTGCCGTCACCACACGGCTGTCACTTCACTAAGTTCTAATTTAATGTTTCACAATACGTTTCCTTCCAATCCAGACTGCTCGGAATCTATCCTGAAAATCCCGACTAGTACACAGAACTGATCTCCTCAGATATAGTATGAATATTGTTACAGTGGCTTGGCTGTATCTTCATCACTTTTATTCTGAGGCGCCAAAACTCAAATACCTTTTTTTCTCAGATTATATACAACGAATGGATGGTTATCGGTACCATATTGTCACTTCTTCATTGTCAGAATAAAATTTCAAGCCGTAAAATGAGCACTTAGCTGCAGCTTTAAGTTGCACCGTGTGTTTTAAGGCGCCAGAACTCAAATTAATTTTTCTTTAGCTTAAGATACATTTTGCAGTGTTTCTTCTTATTACCAGAGATAGCCATTTCGTGTCGAAATTAGCTAAAAGCATGGGTGGCATTGACACGCAGGGTGCGGACTCCGCTGCACTGACGAGGGTAGTCGGATCCATCACACTGGTACTCGATCACTCTCACTTCGGTTAGCGCATACCACGTTTTTACTTGGAGTTGGATACGTTTTTCACACGACAGATATAATATTATAGTAAAACATATCAAATTATATGTCATTAAAAGGCTGGATATTTGCCTACCACGACAATTTATAATCAAAGCTTTTAAGCAATCTATAAATTGTGAAGTGAAGTCAATAACTCAAGTATTTTATTTAGATATTTTGTATAGTACTATTTTATCATTAGAAAAATGTTTGTAATCACCGTGTAATTTAGGTACTAATATTAGTAAAAAATGCTGAATATTGTTGAAAGTAAAAAAGAGTGTATGTCGTATTAAGTGGAAGGAATAGTATTTGCCTTCCGGTAAAGAAACTTATTAATAAAAATGTGTATGAAAGGCATACAAACTACTCTGTGTCAATAATCCACCCTTTAAAAACTATAAATAAAATCATAAACATATTTTTTACGGAGGCAATAAACGATCTGCTGCGATAGCAGTACTCGTAGACCAAACCGGAAGGAGGTTTTATCATTTGAAAATGGTCGTAAAAACCGCATCAAAGATATCTGGGGCGGACACGATATTCCTTCTCGTTCTTCATTGTTCTATTCATCCATCGTAAAAAATGAGTTAAAGATAATCGGATATATATCGGAAGATAATTCGCCGTGTGGTGACGGCAGAGTAGAATACATTTGTCACCAACCCCTACTCTTCCCGTGGGTGTCGTAAGAGGCGACTTAGGGACTACACATTGAACAGGGAACGGGCAGCAGCGCTCTCTGATACAGTAACCTTTTAATCTGCGATCTCCAACCCGTTGTAGCTGAAATAAATAAAAAAATAAAATAAAACCCGCCTGCCAAGCGTGGAGATTATGGAAAAACCAAACACTTAAGTGGAGGAGGCTCATAGTCCAGCAGTGGACTGTAACGGGCCGTTGATTTTGATTGATTGATTTGAATCGGATATAGCAGATATAACATTTTTTTTAAAGGTAATCAGCGTTTCATACAAATGGATCAATTTTAATGTTAAAAACTATAGTAGGTACGGTACAAAAAAAAGTGCACAAAATGATATAAAAGTAAAAAAAAATAGCCTCGGGAAGAGACACGGTAAGAGTTATAAATCTTCACAGCCTTGAGAAAATTAAAAACCAAAACATTTTTTCCCATACAAGTATCAACATCATCATCTCAGCCGGTACGTCCACTGCTGAACATGGCCTCTGGCCTCTCCCATAGGTTTACAATGTAAACGGTCCAGCGCTACTTACATCCACCGGCGTTCAACATTTTTCACCAAGTCATCTGTCCACCGTGTGGTAGGCCGTCCAACACTACGCTTTCTGGTCCATGGTCGCCATTCGAGAACCCTTCTTCCCCAGCGGTTATTGGTTTTCAAGCTATACACCGTGAAATTTACATCGTTTTGTTCCCGCCGTGTAGATTTTTTTTTGTCGCAGGAATTTTTTTTTTCGTGAAAAGTTGTTCAGTTTGACGGGTACTATCACTACACGGCGGGAACAAAACGATGTAAATTTCATGCTATATGCCTGCCCATTGCCAGTACCAGTATATTGATTCATATTTCATAGCGCCGTAAAAAACTGAATTGTCTTTCTAAGTGCTTCTTATTTTCATAATTTAGGAATAAAATATTGAGCGAAGCATCCTTTACAAAATTAAGCAGGAAAATCTTCGCACCGGCAAATTGATTACGTCATAAATTTAAGCGACACATGCACGGCCCTTTGTTTTCCTCGTAGGGTTGCCAAGGTAAAAAATATTTAACGAGTAACCAAAGGGTGAAAAGCGGCGCGACATAACTCGCGACCGCGTGTGTTTATAGGTTCGATGGTTTTATCTCTTTCATGCAGCAGCCGCGAAGCAATAAAGTGACATTTTTTTTTTGCATAGAGATATAAAATTTAAACAAGAGAGTAACGGTAATTATTTTCATTCCCGATAAAATCTAAAATAACACGGGAATAACACGGGTGGGGGCTGACAGTTGTACAATTGCAGATAATTGCTTTTGAATATACTTTTATACGGCTACTTGATATCTTAAATATACTTTAGGCCCAAACCTTGAGCTACAGCAAAGCAGACTAAGTAGGAAAAAAGTACAAACAAATGATGCCTGTAAGTATAATAATATTACTTACAGGCATCATTTCAGTCGATACGTCCACTGCTGGACAAAGCTCCAAGGATGTCCACACAGTCTCCTTCCCAGAATAGATCATCAGTCCACTTTGTTACATATTAAAATATATAATGTATTAAAACGCCACACAATCCGCCGTCCAAGTGGCCACATTCTGGGCTACAACAATATAAAGTTTCAACTTGCCATCGACTCGCTAAGAAGAAGAAAAATGTATTTAAAAAGGTTGTTCTGCAACCCTGTCGCAGATGTCAGTGTCAGTAATCCAGAGGATCATTCGTCTCACGTACAGCGTTTTGGCTATACGTGACCGCCTCAGCCGAGCCGCCGCCGCCGCCTCGAACTCCGGAGCCGGTATTCTATAGTGTGTTATGAATACATTGTTTTATTATAGAAGGAAAACTAACTTCCTTTTCCTATCGAGTGAGTTTTAAGATTCGTTTGTGCATTAAAAATGGCCGCTTTATCGTTACAAAAGCCGCGAGACTTTGGACCGGCATGTCACCTCTCTTCGATCGTTAATTTATTGCGTAAGATTACTTAATGGTAAAAAGTTGAGTACCTACACAAAATAAGAGAAATTAGCATCATTATGTATATAAACACTAATCAAAAATTATCAGAAAAAAAATGAATACGTAATTAATGATCATAATGATTAATTTGATCCTTTTGAACTGTGGGTTCTAGTTGATTTTTTTATAATTTTTACATTTCAAAACACACTTTGTAAGTACTCGTAATCAGTTGAAAGTATTTTAAGTGTTTTACATGAAAGAAAAATCCTCACTATACTAAACGAATTCGTAAAACAAAATAACCCTAAAATCTGGAGGTTGACTAATTTTGAAATTTTCTGTTCAGTACGACCCACATCAATAATACAAATATATGCATGGAACGGTGATCCTTTATTAGATCCAGACCGAACTTGGCTCAAACGATAACAAAACGTAGCAATAAGTTAGCACGAAAACATCGTAAAGGACACCGTGTCTAGTTTGGACGCAAACATCTTGCTCTATACTAAGTGTTTTTTTTAGGAATAACTGAATCACGTCTGACACAGTTTTCACCTGATGGAAAGGTGGAATATGTACGCTTACCAAATGTCTATTTAATTTCGGCTGAATACAAGATGTTGATGATGTTGTAGATGTTGCGATGGATGTGTGGCGTAACGCGATTGGATCTAATTCGTAACGAACACATCCGTGGCAGTCTCGGAGTCCGTGACGTAGCGGATAAGCTTCAGGAAATTCGCCTCCGATGTATGACCATATAAGTCGCAGACCGTCAGACTACGTAGGAAAAAGATGCCTCGACCTCACTGTCCAGGGCCCTAGATTACGTGGTAGGCCTAAAAAGCGCTGTCTGGACGTCGTGAAAGCGGATAATATGGAGGAGAACAATCTCACACCTAAGGATGCCGAAGACCGGGCAAAGTGAAGAAGATTGAGTAGGAAAGCGGACCCCAGCACTAGGCCGGGAAAACGCTAGGACAAAGAAGACAAGAGTTTTGAGATGTCCCCACATATTTATTTATTTATTTATTTATTTTATGGAAAAAAGGAAACCATTCAACTTCTTGCACTAAAAAGATGCACCACAGCGATTGATGCAAACTACGGGGAATTTAATCACGTTTGAGAGTTAAAACTCCCCAGTGCCTAAAAAAATTGCATGCCATCTGATGGTAAAGTTGCCTTCTGATCTATCTACACATCCTTTTTTCAAAATTATTATTTTTATGTATAAATATTTTTGTTATTTCTGGAATTTGTATAAGTAGTACACCGCGTTCGTTTGTGTCTCAAGTTAATAAAGTTGTCTAATTAAAAAGTTAATTAATTAAAATTTACTCCCATGTGTTTAAGCTATTTCAAAAGGTATCTCATTAGCATTAACCGTTTTAACGTGAAAACTGCTGTCGAAAATAGCACATATCAAATTAAAAACACTTTTAGGTTTTTGCGGTTGTTAATATTAATAACCAAGGAAGAATAGTTCTAGAATGCGCGATTGAACTATTTCTCTGCAACTTAGCAAGAAACTGTACCACCCTTCGATCATAGAAAGGGTACCACCAAAGCAATCAATATTAATTTTAAAAATCGTAGCATTTCCTTTTTATTAAATTTCAATTTAGTTTAATAATAACCTCATTAGAAGCAATAGCTAATAGAAACGCGTTGAATGTTTTGTGATCGTAGAAAAGCGAGAAACCAATTAATATCGAGAATTACCTGGAAACTGACACCAATAGATTTTCACACGCACACACCTACGAGCACGTTACACTCACGCACACACTTAGAGTTTACACGTACACTGTATGAGTACCGCTAATTGGGGTATAATGGGGAGCGAATTAGTGCACTCATGGCTACTGAATTGGATGACGGCTTCGTGATTTAGGCACGGCTACGAAAATGGCTCTACATTTTTATTAGATCACACACACGACCCACACGATGATGATGATGATGATGATTAGATCTAAGGTAGAAAGCAGACAAGATAAAAATATACAGATATTTTTGAAGACAGTTAAGCTCTACGTAAAAGATTGTCAAAATATAAATACATCCTACTACTGGCATATAACATGTGCTGGAGAAATCTTTTATTTTGTGTTATCGCAATTAATAAATTAATCAATCTATTACAGCCTCAACTCAATATCATGTTTATTTTGTTATATCAAGAAAAAAGAACGCCAGTTAAATTCATTCTCAGTTTTGTATTAAAGTTAGTTAGTTAAGTTAGTTAGACTAGTAAATAATTCGCATTACATTTCTGCATTTGTATCGCACTTGGGATGGTATATTAGTACTGCTACAGCAATGACCGGCTGTTTTAATCCGATAATTAGGAGAGCGTAATCGTTCATCGAAGACAATTTTAATGCACAAGTACCTACAGATGAAATTCACACGTGGTACAATCTCGTTACTAGGGAATTATCGGAAACCGCATTAGTGTTCGTGATGATGCTGGATTGATTTTAATCATAGCACGTGACAAAGCGTCAGGGAATTTCGGTTTCAACAGAAATTAATGATTGACTGTTTGAACGTGATTAAATTTTACTGTAGGTGATTGTAGTTCAGAACAGAATTATTTATGTTACGCTTACGCATGTATTGTGTAGATATGCAAATATTTGGTTAGCTTAAATAATTTTTAAATCCTATGAACATTTTTACTGTGGTCTTAATTAAAATAAAATCTTGCTATATAAATATCTCTTTAATTTTTATTTACAATTAAGTGGAGTCTGCCTGCGTCAGTATTACCGGAAATTGTACAAAATTTGTGTTTTTAGGCAAAAGTAACATCTATTAGAAAGCATGTTCTACCTTCGGCCTCGTTACCACTTTCCATTAAATGAGACTTAAGTTAAACGCAATAATAAAAAAAATAACAGAAAACACAGTAAAAAGAAATAAGCAGTTTAATGACAAAATCTGACTTATTTAAATAGACAAAGCTAGCCCCAGACAAAAGCCCCACTTTATAGTCCGGGGGTAAGTTTAAAACGCTATTCGGAGGCAGGATTCAAATTAATCCTACTCGATTTGTTATTAAAATCGCCTGCGTTGGTTGTTATTCTAATTTATGTAGAGTGCAGAAACACTTACTTTACGAAACACACCTTTGGCGCTAATAAAATAAATTTATGATATTTTTTTATAGAAGCTGTTGTATAAAATTTAGTTAATGGAAACTTACATTAAAATGCAATGACAACGGGCCACCAAAGCAAATAAAAAAGCTCTACTTACCATCAGATCTTCGTCTTCGTATCAACAAAGAAAACACAATTTATAATACAAAGCAGAAAAATATTAACTTCTCATTTAGCTGTCAAATGGAAAAAAAGTATTTTTTTATCATACGTACTTACTAGCCAGCAGTTCTCGAAATCTCAGAGGAAAGAAACAAACAGACAAAAATATTTTTATATTCTACCTTTCCCTAGACTCTAGTCTTACACTCTAGTCTTAGACTCTAGTCTCATTTCCATTTATTAAAATCACTTATTCGTACTACTGACTTAATTCCAAAGAAACCACTATATTTTTATAATGTTCGCGAGATATGAAATCTCTTCAGGGTAGTAAGCTGAAGCGGGGCAGTATAGAACATTTATAGTCCTACCTATTTGCTCATTCAGCTAGAATCCGCTTTTCATCATTCTTTCCTGCATACTGCATTGAGCTACTACTAAATCTCGAAGTTGTTTATTTATTTTAAACTGACTTTAGACGCGACTTTACTTCCGTAGAATTAAATTTTCTTTACCATGGCAAAATCTTGATATCTATTTGTAGAAAATCAGCGCAATTTACATGCTAAGCTTCGTCGGCAGTAAGGCTAGGCTACAAAAGTACTTACTTACCAGACAATACATATTCATTTGCAGAAAACTTAAGATGTCAACACGCAGGTTAACTTAATTATTCCTTGCAATTAATACGGTCACTGAAGCTAAAATCGATCATCACAATCATAATTACATACCTAAATACATACCTATAAAATAAGTAATGATTACGAATTTAGCTTTAGTGATCGTAATAATTGCAAGGAATAATTAAGTTAACCTTAATAAATAAAGTACAACACAAAATCGCTTCTGTGAATTAAAACAAAGAACAACAAAACAATTCGACTTCCTTTCCTTTATTTACATCTAACTCATGAAATCGAGAATGCAACGAGTACCCGTAGTGACCTGCGCTCTCCATGGCATTCTGACTCCGCTTCAATATTCATTCTCGTCAACATTCGAGCTCTTTCTCCGGCTGAGACAATGCCGCCCTCTCCGATGCCCTGAGGACGAGTCTTTTCCCATTATGTCAGAATGGCAGCAAGTTAGCACTATGCCACTATGTCAGACTTGATGGGAAATGGCTGAGGAAGGGAGTTAAATAATAATTAACTGTAACTATATTATCTATTTATACAATGCTTTATAGAATAGAATAGAAAACTCATTTATTCAATATCTTGCTTGTTTTTTTTTTGTATTGTCAACTGAATATAATATTGGTATGCGAATAGATGGATGGATAATGATGGATTTAAGTTAAAATATGTGAATTGTGCGTGACCACTTACTCTGGAAAGCAAATGCCCAATGGTATGCGAAATAAATGCTGGAGAAGAAGAAGTGAAGAATATGCACCTAAATGTGGAGCGGAATGTACCTATTCGTGATTCACAAACTTGTTGTACTAGAAATTGTTTTGAAAAAGTAAACCACACATTTTATTTATTGCAATCATGTGAAGAAAAATAGCTCGAAATAAAAAGCTCTGCACAATTTTCCAGCGAGCTCACGCAAGCTTGCATGGATCAAAGTTAAGTTTTTACACTAATTTACTATAAGTGATAAGAAAACACTAGCAGCAGTATATTAGGTATTACTGCTAGTAACTATTAAAAGTAGGTAACTGTTAATAGTAGGCACACTCGTGGAGTGGTTCCCCCGGACTCGCAGTTTACATGCCGCAAGTGCGCACGAACATGCCGGTCAAGGATCGGATTATTCAGCCACGAGCGACGACGTTGTTTTCAAAACTGACGCTGTTTAAATCATCTGACAAGATGTAGGAGGCCTTATGATGATGATGATAAACAGTAGTAATATAATACCTATTTCAAGAGTTTTATATTTGTATTCAAAAGATAAGTTGTTTACTCCATTTTTATTGTAGAAAGTAAAAAAGATAAAAAATAAAAATCTCGAATTCTGCACATAATTTGGCTACTTCTCCAAAATAACGTTATTCTTCTGATCGCTCTGGTGCTTTTTATTTATTAGTTATTAATAAGTTATATATAGCTTTACATATAAGAAACCGCATGTAAATGTATATTGTCTTATTGTCCCTCTTTTTCAACAAACGTTTTATGAGATATTTATTTTAGAAATTTTCGTGACCAGAGCGATCAATAATTGATATCTATATATCAGATGGGAAAAAAAGTAATAAATTATAGGAAATCAATCATTAATATAACTATAAATGAACTTTTTAAATGTTTTAGCTTGTTATAGCAAGGTCACCGACAACCCTGTTAAACATGGACATGAAATTAAAAACATAAATAAAATAGCAACAATTTTAATGTAAAATCTTAATAGACCAGTAATTAACTTACTTAAAAATTATATCAATTTCTTGTTTAAATATCTTCATAAAAAAAATAACATACTGACCAAGACAACATTTGCAACATTTGCAACTTGTCACCAAGAGATACATCATTAAAATCCCAATCTATTTATAAACTTGTGGAGTCAAAGGTTCATGACGGAAATTTGAGAGGCGTGGTGAGGTTGCTCACGTCTGACTGTACTTTGGCTTTGTCAACCCCAGATACACTGGCGAGTCTGCAAGAGAAGCATCCGGCCCCCTCTAGGGCAAACACTATTCCGCCAGCGCCTGATGAAAATTCTCCTTATCTTACGGTGACCTCTGATGACGTGGGGTTAGCTCTGGGGTCTTTTCCCGTCAGCTCTGCAGCAGGTTTGGATGGATTACGTCCCCAACATCTCAAAGAGCTTATCTCACCTACAGCTGGGGACAACGGGAAACGTTTACTCAACTCACTTACCAACCTTTGCAACTTTCTGTTGGTGGGCAGGCTTAAAAGCGAGGTTTGCCCTTTTCTGTATGGTGCGTCACTTTGTGCATTAATTAAAAAAGACGGGAGCATTAGACCAATTGCTGTAGGTAGTTCTTTGCGCCGTTTGGTGGCAAAGCTGGGTTGTCGAGCCGTTAAGAACGAAATGGCAAAGACTTTACAACCTCACCAACTTGGCTTCGGGACTCCCTTAGGTTGTGAAGCAGCAATTCACGCCACCCGTGTTTTTGCTCTTGATCCTGCCAATGCTGGAAATGTGATTCTGAAGGTGGACCTCAGGAATGCATTCAATTCTGTGGAGAGGGATGTAGTGCTGGCTGAGGCGAAAGATAGGGTCCCTGCATTATATCCCTTCTTGTGGCAGTGTTACGCTGCGTCTAGTTGTTTGGCTTACAACGGTCAAAAGATTTCACCTCAGGTGGGTGCCCAGCAAGGTGACCCTCTGGGACCTCTTGTGTTCAGCTTGGCCATCAATAGGTTGATACATTCTTTAGAGGCTCCCCTAATCTGTGGTACCTTGATGATGGTACTGTTGGTGGCCCACCTGATGTCGTTGTCAGGGACCTTGCAGCGCTTATACCAAGGCTGAAGGAGCTGGGCTTGGTAGTAAACAGCTCAAAATGTGAGCTCTTTCCATGTAGTGCTGTTGCACTTACGAGCTGTACCGGACTCCGAGACCTTGTTCCCGGTATCAAAGTTCTGGACCGGCTAGATTTTGAGCTGTTGGGGGCCCCAGTTCTCCAGAAGGCGGTACCTGAGGCGTTGCTGGGTAAAAGGCGGACATTATACGAGGCGCGGAAACACTTGCTGCAGTTGCCTCCCCACGTGGCTTTGACTCTCTTTAGGAGCTGTCTTTCTCTGCCAAAGCTGGTGTACGTTATGAGAACTGCCCCGACCTGGTTGTTTCCGGATGAGGTCACACTACTGGACGATGACCTCAGGAACACTCTGGGCAGCATCCTTAATGTGCACCTTAACGACTCACAGTGGGTGCAGGCCTCTTTACCCGTGCGTCACGGAGGATTGGGTGTCAGGAGGATGCGGGATGTGGGATGTGGGTGTGCCGGCTTTCTTGGCCTCGGCGAACGTAGTGATGGGTCTGGTTGCTAACATTTTTCAATTTCAAGGTGACCAGATCGATATTCCGTTTGCTAGCGAGGCCACGATTGCTTGGTCGCGTTTGTGTCCCTCATCATCCCTCCCAGACAACCCTTCGGCGCAGCGCCAATGGGACGACCCAGTCTGCAAGGCTGTTTTCAGTGGGTTGTTGGAGTCGGTGTCTGGATCAGACATCGCGCGCCTTAAGGCGGCCACTGAGTATGAAGCCGGAGCCTGGCTAAACACGTTCCCTTCTCCAAACTTGGGTACCATTCTGGATGGCGGTACATTAAGGGTGGCAGTGGCTCTCAGGCTTGGGTGCGAAGTTTGTGAGCCCCATGTCTGCAAGTGCGGTAAGCCGGTAGACGGTAAGGCTTACTATGGTTTGAGCTGTGGCAAAAGTGCGGGTAGATTTCCGCGGCACCACATGCTCAATGATATTATCCGGCGTGCCTTAGTGTCTGCCGAGATCCCTTGCACTCTGGAGCCACCGGGTCTTAGTCGCCTAGACGGAAAGCGTAAGCCCATCCGGAGATGGGCTTACTTTGGTACCGTGGGAGAAGGGACGTTGCCTTGTCTGGGACGCCACGTGCGTCAGCACCTTTGCGGCGTCACATCTGCCGCGGACAACGCGTGGGGCAGGCTCGGCTGCGGAGTGGGCTGCCTCCCAGAAGCGGCTCAAATATGAAAATTTGACGCAGTCTTACCATTTTGTTCCATTCTTGGTGTGCTGCAGCCAAAGACTTTGTAAAGGAACTGGGGCGGCGGTTGCGATAAAATGGAGCGCCGAGTCGTATCTGGTTCAGCACATCTTGCTGGCTATCCAACGAGGCAATGCCGCCAGCGTGATGGGCACATTCCCGCCGGGTACGATTCGGGGTGGTTTGTTTATTTAAGTAGGTAGGTTTAAGTTTTAGTTTTAAGTTACATGTTATATATTTCATTTGCAATCAAGCGAAAAAGACAACATTTGCATATGCAAATTATTATTTAGTTGATTATTTAGTTAATAGTTAGTTGCTTAATAGACCAAATATACTAACTTATTATTAACTATCACGATTTCTTTGTAATGTTTTACCAACACTAGATTTCTTGTTAAATTCCCTTTATAAAAAATTAACACACCAAATTGAAATCAACTTAAAAAACCAACAGTCGCGTAAAAAACTTGCCCTGTTAAACATGGTTTTTGCTGACCAGTAACAGTTATTAGAAAAAAAATCGTCGCTGTCGTCATGAGGTTATTTATGTATTTTTTTTACAAATTGACACACATTTTACAAATAATTCAACATGAAATTAATACTTAAAGAACCAATATTCTGAAATTTCTGATCGCTATAGTCAATTTGTCCAGAGCGATCAATACCATAGCAATAAGAAAAATATACATTTTCATCAATTCTAGGAAAAGTAATAACATTAGAAATTTTATAGTTTTATGTCATTTTAACATTTTCAAAACAATCACTTTAGGCTAATCAGTGTACATGCCAACTTACTCATTATTTAAAGAAGTGGACCATAGCAGTCAAAAAAATTTAAAACCAAAACCAGATCGATCAGTCTCTTACCTTCGTACATCGAAAACGCGGGAACGCAGCGCACAACTATCCCCCACAGCTGTTGAAACGCGACTGAGGGGACAGCTAGCGGAGGGGAGCGAGGCATTGCGTGCACAAACTAGGGTTGGGCAAACGATTTCATGTCGATACAGATTGATCAATAGAAAGCGTCGAACATTTCTTTCTTTTAGTATTGACGCTAAACTAATAAGTTTTTACATAAAATTGATTCGATTTATTAAAACCACATTATTTGTTTACTTTACGAACAGATTTTCAGTAAAAATAAGGTGATAGAAAAAAAGTTATGGATCATAATTTGAACAAAACTGGAGTCAGGACACACAAGAGCGATAAGTTTTTGGTGGTTTGTGATTTTTTTTGAGGTACTTATAAGAAAACTAGGCAACATTATGTAACTGTCCCAGGTAAAGTGCATGCCAAACTACAATAAACAATATCTTAAGTAGCAAATTTATCTTTAGAAGTATAGTTTCTCCAGGCAGACGCTGTTTTTTTTCTCGTTTGGAGAAATAGCCATTTAAGCTCAGGATAAAAAAATATATAAATGATAAAACAATACAAAATTAACAATCCTATTATGACTATAAGTCAATAACCGAAAAATAAATCACATTGCCTAACAATAAATTTACAATTTTAACAATCCTAGGTCTGCTGGAAGATATTTCTTTAGAAATAAGTAGGCCTGTTGTGTCGTTTTTCTTTGTGTTATTGTCATTTTCTTGTTTAATGTGTACAATAAATGGTTAAATATATAATCCTGCGCACTTAATAATAATTCCCAATCAGCAGTGCTCGGGTGATGGGAGGCAGCCATTATGTAAATTGGCCGGTGAATGTATCCGGAGATGTAAATCAGCGATAACGCGGCAGTGATCCCAGCGGCAAACAGCAACAAGTGAACTGTTATTGGTTAATTAGGATAACTTAATATGAATTACTATTCTCTATAAAGTATGAAAATTGATTCTTAATTTCACTTAAGTCAGAGGTCACTAGCAAATTTGACAATGACGACGATTTACTATTAACAAAATATATTGTTAGCTCTGTAGCCTAATTGAGGCGCAGGATCTCTCAACCTAATTTTGGGGGATCAATGTGTTAGATGTGCACTCATGTAGGTTGTAATGTATTTTGCAAGATTTGTCTTAAATTACAGTAACACCCGAGAGTTGTAATGACTCTTTAAGGTTAGAACGCGTACTTCCGATACAAAAAAAAATGTTCCATAAGCAGATCACTCTTAGCAATGTCACAATAGCCGTTTTCTCAGAAACCATGTCTTTTAATGTTGAAACTCAAATCAAATATTAAGAAAACACACCTATACCTTTAATTCCGTAGAATTCTGACAGTTCTCAGGTCGTTTGTCGCAAACCTTTTTTCACATGTACATTTTCTGTTATCACTATTATAACAAGACAGGCAAATCATAATTTACATACAATGCAATTAAAATAACAATTCCTATGGCTTGAGCAAACTCTATTTGAATCTTGTATGGTTTACGCTGTGCTTTTTTATCTGTGGCCATACAATACAAAATTAAAGTGAAGTTTGCATGGAATAATTGTTATTTTAATAGCATTGCTAATATGTTAGATTAAGAACATCTTTATTTTTTTGGTTTCATGCATTTTTAAAAGCCTGTATGCATTAGAAATAAAAATATTAACCAACTGTCTACTACCTGCGGTTATTTGAAAATGATACTCGGCTTTAGTAAATATTCTCCCACAGTGAACAGATTACAACTTAAAAATATTATAGTCATTCAACAATTGAAAAAATTAATTAAAATGAAGGCTGCATGAAGTATGACTTTAAAATAATTCGCTGTTTTTTTTATTTATCAAAACGTGATACCTGTAATTTTGGTAATCTGTTTTCTGCCTGGCAATACTCCATCTGTCAAAATTCTACGGAATTAAAAATCGAGGTATATACTCATAATTTTGTATCTGATAAAGATAAAGGTCAAGGCTCTTTGGACCTCTCCGAACTCTAATTCTAGGTTGAAACGAAAATAAACCATAGAGCTTTTTCATTTGTTCAGTGCGTGGTCAAGTTGACGAGGTCGTAAAGCGCACCAGACTAGAAAATCGTTACTGCCAGCCAGAAATTTGTCAATCAGATGGGTGAACGTAATGGTCCAACACATGCTTTTTTATTGCTTTTGATTTATTTTAATAATACACTTGAGAATAAATTGAAATAGTACATTCAATTGACACTTAAGTAAAAAGGTTCGTTTTATTTTCAAATAGATAGTCAGCCATTTTTAAACAAGTGATAGTAAAAAACTTAGTCAAGTAAAAAAATATCACGTAGACTTAATTAAATTCGTAGGTTGCGGAATTCACGAGTATTTTTTTAATAATTCTTACTTCTTTATCGTGTGTGTTGTAAGGCAACCTCTGAAACAGTACGTATTATAGAGTGGCCTTTGCTACAGCTATTAATAATATTATTTTCATTACTCATACTCTGAAAGTAGTTCGGAAGTGTCCTGAGGAGCGGACTGAAGGTAATACTTTTCAGCCCGGAGGGAGAATCACTTTCAACTAACAGCTGTCAAATTATTAAAAAAAAACTGGTTCTAATTTCACATTTCTATTGAACTATGTTCCATCTTTCTATACAGCCACTCAATTACAGCGCAATGTTTAATTGAAATAACATAAAGTTAAGTATTAATTAAAGAATGTATATTTTTTAAATGACTTTATTATAATTAACTATCAACTATTTCTTTAAAATAAAATAGATTTGGGCAAAATATTTAACATGTTTTAATGATGGAAATGAAAAATAATGGCTCAAAAGCAAAAAATCAAAATAGGCGGGAAAGCAACAATCCGATTATCATTTGTTTCTCAAGTTGTAGGGTTTTGTTTATGATATGGAAGTCACTCATTTTTTCTTTAGCTAATTTGTGTTTTTATTTTTACTTTCCTTGTATTTGTAATGGAAAGCAGTGTTTACCACGGGTTGAAGACTTATTTAGTGCTTCGAACTATTAGGGCCCTCGCTACGCTCAGGCACCAAACCCCGTCTCGGCGCTAAATAAGTTACTTTCACCCCTCGTATAAAAATGTACTATTCTGTATGGTGTATAAAAAATATATTATAACGCCGCCACCAAATCCAGTGACTTGGTTCATGTAACGACTACTTCCAGAACCCATGACTTAACATGCCTTCTTCTTCTTCATCATCGTGTGAGTTGTAAGGTTGACAACCGACTTCACAAACCCTAGTGTCAATGTCCTAATCCTTACTAATAATATATCTTTATTTACAACACAAATCCTATCATACAAAAAATGCCTAGCTCTCAAACTAGGATTCCCTGAATACAACGTGGGGATAACTTCATCGTCTAAAGACAAACAAACTATTTGTTGAAACAGAAGTGAAACGTCAATAAGCGAGGTGTGTCGAGACTCAGCACGTGTCGGAGGGCAACGGGAATTTGTTCTGAAATTAGTCGTATTTAAACAGCCTCGGGTGTTAAGCAGAGCCCGTTTGAGCCAGAATAAATTCGAGTTTCAAGCCACGTCACAGAACGGCGGCGTCTAATTTGTGAACATAGTTCTGTGTTGTACTTCCTTTTTGGTAAATTGGACGCTGTGCAAAACTCGACAAAGAATCCGAGCTCAATTAGCAATTCTATCTCGGAAACTACTAATAAGAGAAGTTATCTTGCTAAAGTATAAAATGTGACAGTGAATTCTATTATGCCTGGAAAAAAGTATTAATAATGCCTGACAGGCAAAGTATATTTGATTTAGTCAGAAAATATTCTTTAGCAAGTCGCATTGCAAATCGCTTTAAAACTAGGTACATTTTACTCTTACCATCACTACCACATCAAACGCATCGAAAATCCTCAAAAAAATAACGGGTTGATATGTCGAAACATACTCGTAAAGGTTCTCCAAAATTACAAAAATATTCACCGCCACGCGCGAAAATTTACATAGCGTTGACTCTCTACGTTTGCCAGAGTTATCGTGTTCATATATGGTAAATTTTTATACGGCACCTGTTTCGTAGTTTGATTAATGTTACTAGGCTTTTTGGGAAAAGTTGGAAAGGTAAATGAAAAGCTCCAAGCATGTCACCGAAGGTTATATATTGATGAATGGTGATTGATGTACCGTTATTTTTTGTAAACCTGGTTACAGGAATGGACAATTTCTATGACCGAATGATCTGAGCGTAATACAACCAAAGGTTTAAATAAAATGGAGTCCGATCATGTAGAGAAATAAACTATTTCTTTTGAAACAATGAGTATTATGTTACAACTAAATCATACAGATAACTCAAAATCATGCGCTCACGCAGCTGCTAAATAGACCATTAAAATGAACGAGTATTATTACCGTTTAATTAATCATTAAATCCTTTGTTAATAATGTGGAAATACTAATAGGCTTTAGCTTCTTCAAGATTGCGTGTTGAACGGTATCAAGTATGTTTTTCTATTTTTCTATATGCATGTATGTTGTTGGACGACTTGCGACTATAGTCTTGTCGGATATATTTGAAGGCTCCGTAGCCCAGGTGGTAGTGTATCTGCCTCCGACGCACAGGGTCGCGGGTTCGAATCCCGCCCAGGGCAAACCTTCGTGTGATGAGCACTTGTGTTTGCCTTGTGTCTGGTTGTTGTTTATCTATATAAGTATGTATTTATCTATTTATGTTTGTATACTCGTATCAGCTGTCTGGTAGGTACCCATAGTACAAGTTCTGCTTAGTTTGGGATCAGATGGCCGTGTGTGAAGATGTCCCCACATATTTTTTTTTTATATTTTTTTATATGATAAGCTCATAAGCACGTACCTGTAAGCCTGTAACCTAACTTTTGTGTAATTGTCTTTGGTTGTAACCTCCAGTCGGCCCGGCCCCACTCAACGTCCTGTCGGCGCTTGTCCGCGCGTTGATAGCATCGCCAATATGTAATTAATGTCGGCCGGATGTGGGTTCTACGACTATTTAAGATTTCATCGTAGATAGGCGTTATCTCATTTTAACTTCTATCAGCATTGATCAGATTATAACTTGTAAATCGTCAAATTGTCAAGCCTGTCAACACAATATGTCCACGATGACCAAGCGTTGACTTTCACGTGGACCACTCGTCAAAGATTAGTCTCAAAATAATTATTATTAATAAGTAATTATTAATAAATAATTTTTAATAAGTATTATTTTGAGCCTTTCCTATTTATTTTCATTTATATTAAAAAATTAAGAAAATATTAATCTTTTATTTCAAGCTCATACGTTTCCTCAGAAATGTTGGAAGTGTTTCGTACATAAGAGTGGTGAAAGGTGCATTTATCAGAAAGTTTCTATATCACCCGCTGAATGCAATTCGCGGAACTTGGCCCCAGTTCAAGTGCCATGCAGCTGAGCTTGCATTTCTTGTTCGCTGATTTGTGAATGCTTACGTTTACAAACACTGCTGAAACTTTCACCAAATCAGTTTTTTTCATTAATGGACAATTTTTTTTACTACTTTACCTTTATGAAAAAAACTTGAATGAGTCACAATGTTAAGTTATTAAGACTTGTACCGACTTAATCTTGTACTCCAAATAAAAAACATGAAACGAGCGTACTACTTAGACCGTGCCGTATTTTTCTTCGGTGTTGATACAAGGGCAGCATCTAAATCTCTTTTAAAACAGTTGACTGACGAGGTCTTGATATTAACATATTTATACTGAAGAAAATGGTGCCAAAGTAACTATTTCTATTATACAATGATTTGTTTATACTTTGTTTCTTGCAAATTTATCACCCACAGGCGTGCTAGAATATAATTCTAACAAAAGATAATATCAAACTCATGCGAATTTTACTGCAAGTTCACCCTTACACTTCATCGCTCTTAAGTAAAGTGCAATGTCAAGGACTGGAGTTACACGCGATCGCGTGACCGTGCCAAATCACCAGCTCCTCCAAACTGCGCAGGAGACTAAACGGGATATCGTCGTACATTGCCACTCTGATAAGGACCCGCCCATCTCTTAACTTCTAATTCAAAGTGATGGAAGTGTACAAATTTGTAATGTCGCCACCAGTAGTGCCATAAACTTCATGACAGAACCCATATCAAAGCACGTTCAAATTTCTGTCTTTGAATAAAATTCTTAACAAATCCGAAAATTAAATATATTTAGACATTGTTATCAATTTTAGCTCTAAATGTGCGATGTAAATAATAACCGACCAAACCAATCCAGCTTAATGGGATTTTAATTTTGCTGTAGTAGCTAATTTTGTTTAAAGATATGTCAAGTATGTTACTTGTTACTTGAATAACGCAAAACTCTACCGGATCCGAACACGATGTCACCGGACTCGACGTTACCGGAACTTGATATAACCGGAATAATTCAATCTGTTGAGGGTGTTTCAGTCCATAAAACCATCGGTCGACTCGTGCTCGTGCTACGGCGTAGCAAACACGTAGCCATGTAACGCTACGATGTAAAAAGTTTTGGGCGTACAAGGGCTGCTATTTATGTATCTGGCCACTTACATAAACAATATTTAAAAAGTAATTATTACATTTTAAAAAAGTACTCTTTGGCTATAAAATAAAGTTTGTTTCATTCATCTGTCAATTGTTTTTACATTGTGACGCCATTTTTCAAATTCATTGTCTATCATCACCATGGGTTTGACTCATGAAAATTTTCGTGCTATGATTTATTACGACTTTCGGCGTGGATTAACTCAAAAACAGTGCATGGATCAACTTTTGTCGACTTTTGGGGAGGAAGCCCCATCGAAAACCACTGTGTATCACTGGTTCAGTGAGTTCAATCGTGGTCGTCGTATGCTTGCGGACGATTTTAAAGAAGGTCGCCTTAAATCGACTGTTGTACCACAAAATATTGATGCTGTGCGCGAACTAATAATGCAAGACCGTCATGTTACATATCGCGAGATAGAGGCATTTCTGGGCATTAGTATGACGAGTATTTATAAAATATTACACGAACATTTGGCTGTAAAAATAATTTGTTCTCGTTGGATCCCGCACAACTTAACAGTTGAACAAAAACAGGCTTGTGTTGATTGGTGCAAAAAAATGATAGAAAAATACAAATGTGGTACATCAAAAGCTGTTCATAATATCTACACAGGAGACGAATTATGAATATATGCGTATGATCCCGAAACTAAACAGCAGTCAACGGTTTGGGTGTTCCAAAATCAGCCAAACCCAACTAAAGTTGTTCGTGCAAAAAGCACTTTGAAGCAAATGGTTGCCTGCTTTTTTTATATTAGTGGACATGTGGCTACAGTACCACTAGAGAATCGTAAAACGGTTAATTTTGAATGGTACACCACCATTTGCTTGCCAGAAGTCTTTGGAGAAATACGCAAGAACAATCGACAACGAAGAATAATCCTTCACCACGATAACGCCAGCTGTCACACCTCGGCCGCAACAACGGAGTATTTAAATAGTCAAATGATCGAATTGACGGGTCATCCGCCGTACAGTCCCGACTTGGCACCCAACGACTTTTATTTATTCCCAAGCGTGAAGAACAAATTACGTGGACACCGATTTTCGACCCGGGAAGAAGCCGTTGATACTTTCAAAATGCACGTTTTGGAGATACCCGATACAGAATGGAAAAATGGCTACGAAAGTTGGTCTCAACGTATAAAAAAATTGCATCGATCATCACGGGGAATATTTTGAAAAGCAATAAAAGTATATTTGGTTATAGATGTTTGTTATTTTTTGTTATTCCGGATACATAAATAGAAGCCCTCGTACTATTGCAATAATTGCTATCATTGATGTAGGTTAAGACATAAATTATTTCATACAATTTTGAGTTGTAAAATGACCGACCTCACTTTCAATATCAGTGCAATTAAGTCACTTAAAAAATAAAGAAAAAAACAAGAATAAAAACAAACTAGCTGTTCGGCCGTGGCTACGCCCACGTTATGTAAGATTTTCCCGTGAGAAAAGAAAACCGTTAAAAGTATCGGTACAAACTACCTCCATTCCAAATTACATGCAAATTTTTCAGTATTTTAAGCGTGACAGCGGAACAAACATCCAAATATATTTTCACATTTATATAATTGGTGTGATGTGATAAATTTACAAAACCTTTAAACAAAAGACCTAAGTATACCTACCTAGTTAGGTGATAACAAGAGTTTGAATCCCAGCATTCAGTGTCAATCGCTTTCCAGTGAAATCGTCATAACCCGCACAGAGAGGGTGCTAAGCGGTGTGTTATTGCCCGGCTGCATGACGCCCGTATCGCAATATGGACGGACAAAGTTTGCTCAGTTGCCAAAACTACGAGATTGCGAGCATACTCATAAAACCCGACCATATCCAGGTTGTCTTGTTGCTAGAGTAGGGTTACATTTTTCTAAGTACACTTATAACTTCACCATATGCTACTAACCAAAGAGGATCTTGGCTTTTAAGGTTAGAACGTCAACTTTTTAATAATTTCTTCTGAATAAAGAAGAAAATGATTCATGTCAAGGTGATAGAAAATTCTATTTAACGGACCTTTTTTTTCTCTTTTTTTCTTCTTTTTACATTACTAGATATCTTCTTTTGTTTTCATTGTATTTGTTTTTTTGGTTCAGCTGAAAAATACTGGCTGCTTTCTTCTCTTATCTTGATTCTCTTTTACTTTAAAAAAAAATCTTCAATACATTTTACGATAACGCCCTATATAACCTCCTCCGTGGTATCGTAAACGTCTAGAGTTACTACGTCTTAAAACCGACTCAGAGACATAAATAGAACGTGATAGTTTACTCTCTATCTGCCAATAGATGGCGGGGGTAGATATATGACCGTCTCGATAGCTACATAGTTGATGGACGATTCGAACTGTCTCGCTACAGCTGTTCAGGAAAGGCAGGCTTGTGGCTTGATATTAAAATAGCGAATGGGATTCACGGAAACGATTAATGTCAGATGTAGGAAAGTAAACGCATAACATTTTAAAAGTAGTTTAGAGGGTTTAATCACGAAACAAAAAAAACACATAGCAAAATGCATAATGTTATTAAACGCATAACAGACAAGCAGATAACGTAAATACGCATTACGCATCACAAACTAGATAGATAAGAATATAATAGAAAAACATTTTACATAACGTATTTCAATAATAGACGCAACAAACGTAACTACCACGCTAATCAATAATAATAAAAAAGGTCTCTCTCTCTCTCTCTCTCTTAATCGGCACAATTAGTTTGTACCTTGGATTAACACATAGAATATTTTTACGGGAAAAAGTCTTATTCCCACGGGAAAATCTTACACAAAGCGAACGTAGCCGCGGGCGAACCGCTAGTCATTTATAATTTAAAATATTATCTGAGTAGGTAAACCATGTACACAACAAACATAAATCGGCAATAAATTGTAATTGTTGTCTGAACTCGTATAAATCGCACCTGTTTATCGTAGCACGCACTCGCGGCTCTGAATGTCGGGCCCGCTGCTTCGGCGGCACTAAATCATAATAATCGCGTAACGCCCGTGACAATGTGCTCACCTCTTGTCTCGCCAGATGTCTGCGTAATGTTGTAAGTATGTGCAGTAGAAAATGTATCTGGTTTACGAGACTTACTTCGAGAATATTTTATTGTTGGTTTTCAAGGTACTTTTTATTTATGCTACTTGATACTGCACAATACCACGGCTCTATCTCTGACGGCTCTGCTTAAACTGTGGATAAGATTACGCTTACAACATAAAATATCCTTGTTACTTTTTGTGTTATACCACCAAATACGTGTTGAACCACTTAAAGTGAGACGAACAGAGGGACAAGACAAAATTATAGGTTCAGTTTTTTTCGCCATTTATAAGTTAAGGAATCCGAAAAACGCTAGATGACGTAAATGAATGAACGTGTGGTTATTTCCTCTTTTTGTAATTCAATGAACAATAAATTCAATCACGGCTTGACGTCTCACTGCCTCTCCTAAATATTATTTTCTCAGAATACAGAGAACAAGATAAGAAAATAAAACATATGATAAACGCGGAAATATTCGTAAATAAAGACGAACCATTTCCTCATCACACCCCCTACTTTATGAGGTAAAGCTGTATTCAAACCGCAAATTATTGTCTATCAAACCAAATTGTCGCTTATTTCATATAAGTAATTTCCTTACTAGAATAATTTACTTCTTTTTTTATTTCTTTTAGATAGCTCAAAACATACGGTGTTGTAAGAAAGTACTTATCCAAAGTATTTAAAACTTTATAACGTCTTCCGTTCACGAGGAAGTTTTCTCTTTGTCTCCAACAGCGTAGATAACTAGCTACTTTCACTAAGTTACCTACTATAAAAGGTATTTTTATGCTAAGATGAATGTAAATAAATTACTTTTTTATTGCGAGCTAAACAGAACCAAAGGTTGTTTGAATAAAAAAATACTTCACATAACGTATTAAATGATCTTCAAATTGTAACGCAATATAAAAGACCTAACAAAATCGCAGCATCAAAAATATTATATTCGCTGTAATACATTCACATAAAGCTCACATTGCGGGCTCTCGAGCAGGCGTAAATAATAAGATGCGAGGATGCGGGGCAGTGTTACACATAGCGAGATATTTACTCACAGGAAAAGGTTATACAAAAGTGACGTCACTCACCTCTTTTAGCTTACAGTGGATATTTATATACTTATAGAACGGATTTATCATTTTGGCGTTTGATTGAAGATTGATCTACAACGTCAGAGCGTAGTATTGGAGGCGCAGCTATGTACGTCTATACGCTCTAACTAATTTCAACCATCAAAAACATAACTTGTAAAAAAACCAAGTCTCGCACGCAACTTAGTCTACCGTAAAATGTTGTGAGATCCATTTAATACCAAGTCGGTTAATTTATTCAGTCCCTACTTAAGAGTCCTTCTGTCTTAAGTTATTACGTAATTAGCTCACCTAACAACATCTTATAGTGACCAGATCAATATTAAAAATCTCTTATGTTTTAAATAAATACATAGATTGACCTGGCAATTGCATGAAAACACAATGTATCTCACAAGTAATACATTATTATATTAAATTTGATGGTTTAGTGCGATTGCCAAGTCAATCTATGTATTTATCGCATGAAAACATAATGTATCTCACAATTAATACATTATTATATTAAATTTTATTGTTTAGTGCGATTGCCAAGTCAATCTATGTATTTATTTAAAACATAAGAGATTTTTAATATTGATCTGGTCACTATAAGATGTTGTTAGGTGAGCTAATTACGTAATAACTTAAGACAGAAGGACTCTTAAGTAGGGACTGAATAAATTAACCGACTTGGTATTACATGGATCTCACAACTTTTTACGGTAGACTAAGTTGCGTGCGAGACTTGGTTTTTTTACAAGTTATGTTTTTGATGGCATCTCATTTCTTTTTGTAGATCGCATGAAAACACAATGTAAAAATGCACACCTACGCTCCACCGACCCTACACCTAACCTACACCTAACCTACACCTACCCTATACCTACCCTATACTTACCCTACACCTATCCAACACCTATCCAACACCTACCCTACACCTACCCTACACCTACCCTGCACCTCTTATTCAATTATATTCCATTATACAGGTACACTGATTCATTTACTGCAAATGTAACTTTGTAATCCTATATAATGCCCCAAGATTTATATGGGATTACAAAGTTATCTAGCAAATGATGTATCTAGAAAACTGGGCCGAAATTGCAAAATGTTTTAGTTTTTCCTTGGTTTATACACTTAACACTAATTCCATTCTAAATTTGAAGCTTCTATGTCTGCTAGAAGTGCCTTAGAGTTTTGATGATCGGTCAGTCAGTCAGTGAGTGACAAAATTAAGAAACTACTGGTTCAAATTGATTGAAATTTGAAATATACCGTATTTATACAATGCCTGCTTGGTTACTGAAAACTCAGGCTTCTAGTTTTATCCACAACGAAGTTATAGGGGGGTCGAAAATGGCCTGAACTGCCGTGCCGCTTTTTTGCTCGACTTGGCGGGGGCACTGCCGTGCCCCCAGATCAACACAAATTCGATTTATATTTGCTCTTTAATTACCCATTTTTATTGTTGATAACTTAGATGCATTGATCGAAAATCTTTCATCAACAAGTTGCTTAAGTAAAAAAATCTGTATTAGCTTCTGAAATGAAACTCTAGTCTACTTCAATTACCTTTAAAGCGATATCAAAAATTTAAATGAAGAGGAAAATTTAATACACGCAATAAACACTTTATTACTGTTGGACATTAAGTAGAAAATCAATAAAAGCCTAATTCATCTATGAATCTGTAGATCCGCTCTTTTTGGATGACGTCAACCAGTAAAGCGCAGAAGATCAATTATCATTTTATTAAGGGATGGTTTTGTTTTTCTTTTTTAATAAAAAATGATATTTGTATTTCACATCGATTTTAGGCTAGAGGAGGCTGTTAGGCCTCTGGGGCCACCACTGCCGTAGCGCTCGGTGCTCATTATGGAGGTTCTGAGTTCGAAACCTGAGGGAAATATTGATGGTCAAACCAAAATTACTTTGCGACGCTGTCCCCAGGCCTTTGGTGACTTTACAACTCCGACACTAGGGTTGTGAAATTGGTTGTCAACGTCACAACAAAAAAAAGCCTTGAAAAATCTTCATTAATAAACCTTGATTGCAATTTAACTATAACAGTCTACCACGTGAACTAACGTTCTGCTTGGCTAGTTTCCAAAAGGTAAGCAAGCGATACATCGTCTGAATATCCGCTATATCGCACGACGGCCGATCTTTTATCTACCGTCGATGTCATACTACGGAAGATGGGCGATGGTTGGAAACTATCCACCTCGGGGCGGTATGAATATTTTACAGCACTATTTTTGGTAAAATGATATTAGACCTTTGAGGGGATATTGGAATATCAAGATGATTGAAGCTCTTGAAAGGAATTTTATATTACGTAATGACGTAGCGTTTTTGATGCTGCACGTGGTTATGTTTATATCATGTTTAGATGCGCACAAAATACTGTTCAATGCTGTGAAAAATGAGGCTGAAGTGTATGACGATCGATTATGCACGGTATTTTTTGTTCTCAAATACGTTATATAGCGTAGATATCACCAAGTATAAAAACACCAGTTCGCGCGTAAAGTTTGCACTTTCTCGTATTTGAAAAATAGAGTCTAAAAATAGACCATATTATTTTTAAATCAAGATTACTGACGCTATTATTGATTTCTCAAAAATGAGCAGTGTTAAAAAAAAGTAAATTTATGTTTTTTTTATTACAGTTTTTAGGTATTGAAGAAAGACAAAAAAAAAATCCGCAACATTTTTTCCCTTGGTACTGCAACATTCGAACATGATTTTGAAACAAATTTGGAAAAACTATAGTTGAACAATCTAGCAACAAACGATTTCTATTTAAACTTGAAGCTCACGTCTGCGGCTGCGGTTGCAACTCCCCGAAACTTTGAACTGAGCAAACTTTGAGAGGTTCTATATTGGCATGCCGAGTTCGTTGCATTCAGAAACACATCTGTAACACAACATTGCGAGTGCATATTTGAACAAAATATTGAGTATCGTGTTAGGCGATGTTCGATTTGATTGCTTTTATTTCGATATCATTTACTCCTAAGTACTAAAAAGGATTGAACTGCAAATAATGGTTAACAATTTACTATTGTTCACAAATAAAAAAAAACATATAAATAGGCCTCTTGAACACAATAGTATTTTGAATTCATATGACGTCTACGGTGAAGGAAAACATCGTGAAGAAACCTACACACTTCTGCAAAGATTCGAAGGTGTGTGTGAAGTTGACCAACCCGTGCTGGGCCAGTCAGGTCAACTATTATGGCCTGATTGTCCGTATAAAAGCTGTTATGATGAATAGTACTCAAACCAGAGTGAAAATGAAATTTGATTCCGAACTCTGACGCATGTCTACGGTGGAACTAAAACACATGGGATTATAAATACATTGAATTTAATTTACATCCCAGGGTCCGGTGAAAACTATTCTCGGAGTTTGAGCTTTAGTTACAAATAATAAAGGTAGTATTTGGTTATCGTAGCTAGAGGAAACCTTAAAAAAGTGTAGAAATAGGAAAAGTGGCAAAAGTTAAATAACCCTTCACTTTAATTACAAAATTGATTTACATTGCTAGTAACTTAAACTATTAACATCTAAAGTAATTAAGATAGTCCAAAATTATTTAATCCGTAGTTTAAGTATGAAAACCGCAGGAGGAAAATTACTAAATACTTCCAAGCCCCCTTAAGTTGTCGAACAAAGTTGCATGTTCGGGTGGAGTTAGTTTGTATGTAATATTATGTAGTCGGTGGCTACACCTTTGTTCCTCTTAACTTTGTTCCAACTCGGACCGTGGACTTGTTGCACCCCGTTCTGAAGATAAACATCTATGCCTGTTGTAATATTCAATCTGTGGGGTAGAAGAGATCTGGTGTAGTTTGTTTGATTATTCTCATTACGCTTGAGTCCACTATATGCCCAATCATCAAAAAACGTTTCGTTTAACTACAGTGAAAAGCAATCGTCTATTCATTCTTTGAAATACATTCTTTCCAATAAACAAGAAAAATACATTTAAATAGTACGTTTTAATTTTAAATAAGGTGTTCGCAAGATTTTAGTAAGTTATTAAATTACGTGATGTAGGTGAGGTATACTATAAATACCAATTTGAAAGCGAATTTCTGTTACTGCTACCAACCAAAGTCTTATTATTATTTACCTTCAAACAAGTGCATCGTATTTTGATAGAAATGAACCTCAAATAAACCCGCTCGGCGAACCAGACAGCTGAGCAGGTTTCCTCTCCAGATATAGCCTCACTGTGCATGGTCGGTCGGCGGAAATTATTCTTGCAGCATCATTCCATTCAAACTGGAATAGAGCTATTTTTAGAACCAGAGTGCGAAACAACATTAGCGTCTGGTTCAAAATAGGCGCGGCGTATTTCTTTCATATCGATTTGTGCTACGACCTGTGTAGCAGCTCTACGAATTTCGTAGCACTGCTACGGCCTTATGCATTTATTGAGTGCATATTTTTTATAACGTAATTGTGACCATTTATTATAATTTAATGAGTATAGAATAGAATAGAAAACTATTTTTGATGATGATGACTTTTGTAAGTTACGTAGTAGAAGCTAAAATACTTTAATTATTATTTCTCATAGAAATAGGACAGGTCATATAACATGTATGAGCGCTGGCTTTGATTGAGATAGTATTTCTTTCTTCACTTTATAAATATACCCAGGTGCGAGCTAGACGAACACCTTCCACATAACATTCTTCTCTTATCTACGACCCAGCCCTAGTTAATAAAAATAGGCGCCAGGATTTTATCTGTGTAGATAAAAAATGCCGTACTACATTTGCACACCACTTTTTTGTCTTTCTAGGGTCTTTTCTATACAAAAAATGTAATTCAATCAATAAAATCTATCAAGCTACTAAATATATTTGTAAAAACACCGTTTCAAATTGGTTACTACACAAAACTTATGACGAAGTTGAAGATCTCCTAGCTATTTGCTCGTAACTTACAGTATCGGTATGTGGTATAAATACGGATTTTCACTTCGCTATGTTCCTCTTTTTCGTACCAAATTAAAGCTGTTTGCTCGAAATAATAATTCAGGCACGCTACCTAAACTAACTTTCTAGGCACGCACACACACACACACACACGCACACACACACACACACACACACACACACACACACACACACACACACACACACACACTTGCATGCACTCTCACATACACAAACCTACACATGCTTTTATTATTGGTGTTGTTATAATTGTTTAGTTTTTTGTTGTTTTATTTTTCCTCTTTTGTTTGTTTTCTCCCAACATATTGTTATGATCTACTTGCTCGAACAAGTTATATATTTTTACCCTGTGTTCAGTTCTGAGGTGGAGGCCTGGTTTCCTATAGTACAGGATCTCCTAGTTTAGGGACCAGCCTCAACAATATAATGTAATATGTATCACTTGTTATGTTCTTCATTAATGTGATTGTTGTTGAGGAAATAAATACTTTATTATTATTATTATTATTATTATTCCACCAATTCCGCTGAACATTCGTAAACCTTTACAGGATATCGTTGCTACTCTAATATTGAATGTTCTTTGTTCAAATATAATTAGTCTCATTCAAATGCACATTATAACGAAAATTCATCACTAATACCACAATAACGCCCTCGACATTAACATTTGTTGTTCTGATTAATATATTCACGTCAGCAAAATGAAATCTGATATTAAATCAGTATTAATTTTCGTCAACAAAATGAATCCCTCACATACAGATATCGGTCAATACATAATTGATCATTCATTTATGAATATTTGATTTATCGTTGCTTAATTATTTATATTTTTATGGCTTTAATTATACATGTCGTAGTCACGCGCTAGTATTATTTTTTGACATTATTTAAAGATGATTTAACTAGTGAGCCAACTATACATATTTTTATATTTTAATAAGATATAATAGTATGTGGAGACATACTTTATATACAAGGCTATCCGACTCCAAACAAACTGTGTATCAGACAGCTTTATTTACATAAATAGATAAATTAGATACGTATACGTCACAGATATTATATTATAATGGCCCCGATTCGGGAAGTCATGCTCTAATACTAATTTTTAAATCCAGCGATCCTTTTCGTTTTGACCAATGAAAGAGAGGTGATGAATTCAGACGAACGATTGTCATTAATATGGACGAATGATAATCCAAAATAAGGGCATAGCTGCCAGATTAAGAGATTAGATGTTTTACTTGCTCTTGCTCTTACTCAACGCGTCCATAAGATTCAAATTCAATGTTTAACTGCTTTAGTATTAGGATGACCATCTCCTGTCCCTTTTTAATCTTTAAAAGGTGAAAAAGACTGATGAGCTTAAATTAAGGATTAGAGATAGATCACTATGTGAATCGCTGGCAATAAGATCCAGATATAAGGTAAACTCGAGTGTTTATTACATAAATACAACCCACACGATGATGATACACAATGTTTGCCTTAAGGGGTTAGCGGGATTCGAACCTACGATCCCTAACTTTACATGCCGACAACTACCCTATTATGTTATTTACATTTATCCTTCTTTTTTTCCTTCTTTCCCATTTAGTTTAAATTGACTTTAACATTGTTTCCCAATATCTGCACTGAGATCTCCAATAAGTTGCTAAGCTGCTTATGCAGCGGTACTTGAGCATTCAAATAGCGAGCAGAGTATGCGTTCTTAGTCGCCTCCATTTGAATACATTCCAGAGTTCTGGTATTGCTGGAACCAATGAATTTATGAATGAGCCCGCTGAGATAGAAGTGCAATCAAAATGGTTCAAAATTTCATCACCGCACTGAGTGCACTACTTATTTAAGCCTGGATTCGTTCTGCGAATATCTTAAAGTAGTATACACTGTTTGAGAGTTAAAGTATTTCATAGAGCTGCCGGATTTACTTATTTTTAATAGTACATTGTTATACGAGGGGTGAAAGTAACTTATTTAGCGCCGAGACGGGGTTTGGGGCCTGAGCGTAGCGAAAGCCCTCATAGTTTGAGGCACTAAATAAGTCTTTAACCAGAGGTAGACACTGTGCTTTTCATTGCGAATACAAGGAAAGTAAAATTAAAAACACGAATTAGCTAAAAAAAATAGTGACTTCCATATCTGAATCAGATGAACTCATTGTAAACAAAATCCTACAACTCGAGAAACAAATGCTAATCGGATTGTTGTTTTCCCGCCTATTTTTGTTTTTTGCTGTGGCCGTGCCGGCCAGCTTTTGAGCCATTGTTTTTAATTTCCATAATTGAAAAATATTAAATATTTTGCCCAGTTCTATTTTATTTTAAAGAAATAGTTGAAAGTTAATTATAATAAAGTTATTTAAAAATATATATTCTTTAATTAATAATTGACTTTATGTTATTTCAATTTAAAATTGCGCTGTAATTGAGTAGCCGTATAGAAAGATGGTACATAGTAATTTGAAATTGGAACCAGTTTTTTTTATAATTTGACAGATGTCAGGTGATTCTCCCTCCGGGCTGAAAAGTATTACCTTCAATCCGCTCCTCAGGCAACTTCCGAACTACTTTCAGAGTATGAGTAATGAAAAGATTTTTCAAACGAAGACAGATTTTATTATATGTGTCTATGTATTTCGCACTGCTAAATAAAATACAATGAACTTAAAATTAAAAATTTTGAGGAATCCTTAGTGTAAGTATAGTTATTTGTTAGGTAAGAGAGGAATGTTGATTTTTCCTCAGAGAACTGATATTGAATCCAGAGCATGCGAAGGAGTCTATAATAGACTCCTGAAGCTCGCGAGGGATTCTAAGGTTCGAGGAGAGAATTAGATTCCTCTCAAACCCAACACATTACTTTTCACCTGTTCCGGCAAGGAAATCATTAACTATTTACTTACCTACGCAAATATTGGTACTTAAAAATGTACAAGAGTTCTCTTATTTTCGATATAATTCTATAAGTTGAGATTTAATTACTGTATTTCATCATAATACTTTTAAATTTTTAGTTAATAAGATAAAAATAAACAACCAAAACAATAAACCAACTTTTAGGTTATAATTTTTTAGGGTGCGTTCCAAAATTGTATGAAAACCTATCACTGCGTTCCGAGACGCGCTTAAATCGATTTTAGCGCACTCAAAGGAAGGCGAAACCCGTACAATCTTTTGGTTTTCTGATCGCTGCTGACGGCGCTGACAGTTTGATTTGGAGTGCGGATATATGAAAACTTTTTTCCTGTGTAAAATAATGTTCAAAATTCAAACTAATTTTCCTCTCTAGACATGAGAATGGTTTGCAAGTCTAGAAATGAATAAGCGACTTTCGGCCTTATTTTCAGGCATTAAGAGCCAACTTTCCGAGGTGGAGAGCTGAAAAATAATTTGTTAGGTATACGAGTATGTGTTTTTCCCTACATTAAACGCCGGAGTTCTAGAGTTCCACAGGACATATCTTCTGTACTTAAAAAATAAATCCTTTTTCTTAAACAGGTCAGTAATATAACATAACATTGCTAACTTTTCTACTCAGATCACCGTAAAATTGAAAGTCGTAACATGAAATGACTTTATGTTTACGCACAAGCACAGCTATCGGGCCAATCACGAACAACTTTCGAAATTCAATAACAAACATGACTTGCGGATAATTTAAAAAGAAAAATACTATTCCAGTTGAAGCAGAAGTTTTAAAGTTCACAAATAAAATTTTCTTTAGAGAATCGATCGAGCGAGCGCGAGGCGTCTCTGTTTCCGCTTGGGCAAAATGCTTTCGTTAGTAGGATGGTGGATGTCCGTAGAATGTCTGGCTGTTCTTCCTTAGTATTTTCATATTAATTCAGTTTCCCGAAATTTTTCAAAATGGAGATATGGGGGTCGAAGACGTAAAAAAAACAGCTATTTTGAAGAAAAAAACTCGCTGAGTCAACAGCTTACAGAGCCACTAGTCGATTAACCGGCCTAATTCAGGGTAGACTCGAGCCTCTATGTAGGAACCAATTTGTAGGCAAATTCCCAAATAAATTATGAATTATGAACGTTGAACTGTTGATGGGCTACTTATCATGAGTAGATACGGCTTAGATATTTTAGAATTTCACCTACCGTGAATATTTTTATCTTGAATGCAAAATTCATGTTAGCCGATACTACCCTTTTGAGTTGAAAGTTTCTCGATAGCAAAGACCGTCGAAATTGAATTCCGTCCAATTCTTATATCGGATAATCGGCTCACGAGGGCGCAATCCCGTCCACTGATTTGTCAGTGTTTCGCTTCGCACGACACCAAACGAATCGATTTGTCCGTTCCCAAAGTGAGAATCCGAGAATTTTCCGTCAATCTAAATCTTTTTTGGTAGAAATAAGCAGTTATTTTTCTTTGAATTTGGTTACTGGGTTACTTTTACCTATTGACTTTTTTTTTAATTTAAAATTGACGTGGCTAATCTTTTACACATAAAAATACGTAACGCTTCAAGAGCACTCGGCGAAAGTGGTGTCTATTTGTCTCGCGCTGTCCACAGTGTAAACAGAGTGAATGAGAGAGATAAAGATACTGTCAAAAGATACTGTCACACTCAAGGTCAGCGCCTTTCTCGTTGTCTGACCTGTACTACCAGTAACACAGATGAAAAATAATGTACAATAGTCATCACATGCGGCAGGACTCGCATTACAAATACCGTCGCTCTCGAGGTCGAAGAGTCCAGCCGCATGAGCTACCTACTGTACTCGTCGCGTACCTTACCTATCTTCTAAAAATTCTCCACGTGTAACTGCAAATTTAATCACCGTCTAATGCAGTGTGAAAACTGCGGCTGCAGGAATGCTGAAGTGAGGAAATTGGTTTTTGCTGAGACTGCAGAGTCACGTGGCCCCGCGCCAGGACTCCGCTGGGCTGGAATTCCGCGGCCACACACCGGATTCCCAAAGTTGGATTTTGTCGGCTAACTGCAATGTAATACGTTGACTTATACTCATTGGACTCTAACGCGACAGTGACTGAGTGTGGTCGGAGTTTAGTAATCTATATAGGTATACTCGTTAGGTGTAATAAAAATTAATCACCGAAATGTTTGTACGCGCATAACTTCCAAACGACTGCACCAAATTGGATAAATCCTTCTTTTATGTATTCGTTATTGTCAGGAGAAGGTTGGTATGAAAAAAAAAAAGGTGTAGGGTAGGTGTAGTGTAGGTGTAGGGTAGGTGTATGGTAGGTGTAGGGTAGGTGTAGTGTAGGTGTAGGGTAGATGCAGGGTAGGTTTACGATAGGTGTGGGGTTGGTGTAAGGTAGGTGAAGGGGAGGTGTAGCGTAGGTGTAGGGTAGGTGTAGGGTAGGTGTAGGGTAGGTGTAGGGTAGGTGTAGGGTAGGTGTAGGGTAGGTGTAGGGTAGGTGTAGGGTAGGTGTAGGGTAGGTGTAGGGTAGGTGTAGGGTAGGTGTAGGGTAGGTTTAGGGTAGGTGTAGGGCAGGTGTAGGGAAAAATGGCAAGACAACGTCTGCCGGGCCAGCTAACCTGTTATAAAAATTCATTGCCCTGTCAGTACGAATAAAGCTAAATTTGATCAGTAAGTACTTGATGTTATTTATATAGTCTTTTATTTGTATAACCCTTACTACTTAGATTATAAACGCGAAAGCTTGTATGTCCATACATACGTTTGTTGCTCCTTCACGCAAAAACGAATAAATGGATTGGGATAAAATTTAGAATAGAGATAGTTTGTACCCTGGATTAACACATAGGATACTTTTTACGGGAAAAAGTCTTTTTTCCACGGGAAAATCTTACAAAACGCGAGCGTAGCCGCGGGCGGACCGCTAGTTATTACAATATTTCAGTACTACCATATAGAGATAAATTAATATCTGAAACAATATACGCTAGTATTATACTTATAGGTACTTTTATATTCTGTGACAATACGCTTACTATTTTATACACACAACAAAAACATAATTTCTATATTTTCAACAAAAAGAAACATAGAGTACTTATTCTTCCTCGTTTTATCAAAAATATTTAAATACACAGTGTACCATAAATCTTGATTCTTGAATAGGAATTGAAGAATTTTCTGCAAAGTTTCTAACAAGTACAACGAGACGAGCCACCAGTTTGTGACAAGGGAAAAGGTTTGAATTTATTATCTCCTGGCAATATTTCATTCATTGATGCCAAAAAGAGCCAAATATAGTCAATTCTAATTAAATCTTTCTAAACGGCAGAGAATCGTAAGAAAGGTGTGGATTTTAGTTGACTAGATACTAAAGTTTCTTACAACATAGCTTTTTTTAAATCTCTTAATTTAATTTGAAACTTCGGAAATAAATTGACCACGCACGATTATCTAATAACCTTACCTAAGTCTGCTCTTTAATTTGTTGGAGTTATATTCCAAAACTATTTTATTAATAATTGAAACATTTGAATGATTCGTCAAGTCTAAATACTTTTACTTACCTAGTACACATACACACGTGTACAGTTAAAAAAAACTTAATAATATACTCATAATTATACCCTGGATTAACACAATATTTAATTATATAATATTTTATTCCACACACACACATACACACACACACTCCTGATGGAGGTGAACTGATGACCTGAGGAAGTTCGCTGATGGTGGCTGGATGAGGAAAGCGGGTGAGCGTCCGCTTTGCGTGCCCTTAATATACTCATTCCATTTAGTTGTTACACTATAAAATCGTAACACTAAAATGTAGTTTGAATCTGGAACCTATAATTTTGAAAAACTTCCACATTGTCATCGTCTTCTAATCGAATAATAATCAGAACACGAAAAGCTAAAAACTGGCCAGCTCGTTTGGTGATACAGTCGTCGGAGTTTTACAGCCACAGAACAATTTCCGATCGCGATGTTTTACGACGGTCGACAACTGGCTCAAAAGTTGCGGTGATCGGCACCACCTGTCGGGTAAGCGATCCATTCGCCGCCACAAACCGTTCTTCTCGGGACATTCAAATCGGGCCGTCCCCAATAATGAGGCGCAATGCGGCAGACGTGCCTTGGGAGTTTCAAGTATACGGCAAGCCCCAACAAAATGTACAAAACAGGTGAATTTATCCTGTTTCTGTTGGAGAACGTTTAGAGATGTAGTTTCGGGTTTTTATGCGTACGTGGGTAGGAGTTGCGTTTTTTGACGAATTGAAAATTGTTTCAATTTCGTTTTTTACAAGCTTTTATTAATTTAGCCTATATGGTAGTATATTTGACTTCTTGGATGTCTCAATGCGCTAGCCAAATATACCTATAGGTAAATATTTGAAAAACACCTAAACGTAAGAGCGTCGGTGGTCTAGTGGCTAGGGTTGCTGCTTCCCGCCCGGGAGACGCGGGTTCGATCCCCACCAAGTACCAATGTGTTTTCGAATTTCGAATTCATAATGTACATTTATTCGACGCTCTTATGGTAAAGGAAAACATCGTGATGAAACCTGCACACTCCTGCGAAGAAATTCAAAGGTTGTGTGAAGTTTACCAACCCGCACTGGGCCAGCGTAATCGACTAAGGCCTAATCGCCCTAATTCAGGGTAGGCTCGAGCCCCGCGGTGGGGACGTATATGAGCTGTTGATGAAACTGCTTTAGTTCATACCATTAGCGGTCACCCATCCAAGGCATGGCCATACTTGTTGTTGTTTAACTTTTGTGATCGGAAAGGATCACTATTTCCTAGAAACCCTTCCTTCTAAGAAATCGAGTTTCAGTGTAATCAATGAAAACTACCATAACGTAATATGGAAAACTTCTATACAATATAACGACCGAAGCAAATGGATATAAAGGCATTAGGCCGAAACTTAAGCAATAACGAAATTGAGGCAGAAATCCTTTTACAGGCAATTCAGAGTTCCGCCGAGTGAGCAGGAACGCTCGACGCGCACGCATATTCCGGATTATTCACACATTCATGACAACTTTCGCCGCCATTTCAACTGTCAAGTCTACAGTTAGGGCTGCCGCTAACTGATGTTAAAATTGTTACAATTTAGTCTAAAAAATATTCATATACGAAAGGAATAGTACACGTAATATGAATAGTTTTGTATTGAAAACTCTATTGATTTACATCAATCAAAAGAATAAATAGTTCAAACTGATAATACTCAAACAAATAAAATGTCTGTTCATGGCCTATATGGAGTACTGTGAATGTTTTAAAACAAACGGATTGCCTATAATTTTGCATACAAATTACAAATATATTTCTTACATTATGTAAAAAAAACTACATTTTAAACTCTCGCGATAAAAATAATTATAAAATCGTTCGTAATAATTTAACTATCGCTATCTTGCTCAAAAACAGGAATTATTGTTCAGTAATTTTATTCGTGGCGTTTTATACTCGTATTGCAACTCTGTTTTATCTCTTCTATTTTTCGCTTCAAGTAACACACACTTTTTTATTGAATGAACCGAATGCCAAAATATTTGGCAAAGAATCAAAATATACCCGGATCTGTACAGACGGACTGCGTTCTAGTTTCAAATGGTGGTTTGGATGCAGTTCCGAAACAACCGATATAAACGCATTGAACGTTGTTGATTTTTAACATATGTCTTTATGATTATTCATAATTACTGATATCGAAAGTAGGTTACCTAATGAGTAAAATGACATCAATAACTTTTTTTTTAATTAACATAATAAAGTAACATACAAGCAGTTAGTTAGAGGTATATTAGGTGCGCAAAGGCGTCTTTATCGCTTACAGCGATCTCTTCCAGGCAACCTCTGGGAAGAGGATACTTATATAGAAAGCTGAGGATATTTACGTTTCTAAAAGTTTGCCTGTTGCCTATCGGGCGCTAAACTGAAGTCTCTTAGGGTCGGGCCACACTGATCGATGGCAATCGACGACGGTTTGCCTATACAAGACGCGTGCAAAGTATGGAAATCCTTTCGCTGCATCGTTGATGCGAAAGGATTTCCATACTTTGCGCGCGTTTACCCTTAGTTGCCTTGTACGACGACCACGCGAATATAATAAGCTGGTGCAGTTCTAATTTCAAATTCAGCCAGTTTACAGTCAGTCAGAAGTTTTGATGCAGTAATGATGAGTGCATTGGAATTACATGAGCCATTTTGTACTTATCTAGAATGCAGTCTGTCTGTATACCTATTATATCCTGTGTTGAACCCTGGAGTAATTTTCTCTGAGCTGCAGTCTGGGCACGCGCCGGCTCTTCCGTAAATACTGGCATGTGCCTTTATTTGCCGCCAGGGACTTCAATTCCTTCAATTAGACTTTGAGAGAGAAGAAATATTTGAAATATGGACGCGTAGTAAATAACACATGCCATATTGTTGTCAATTTTGGGATGAGCAAAGTTTTAAAAAAACTACTACTACTTAGAAAGAGTACTTTCAAGTATTCTTTCTAAGTACTAAGATTAAGGAATTCAAGTGGTGTTCAATAACTTATCGCCGTTGAAACCCGCACACACACACACACACACACACACACACACACACACACACACACAGCCCAGTGATAAATCGATTTTTAAAACTATTTGCATCCTTTTTAAATAATATCTAGTGGTTCTAGATCAGAATGGAAGGGAATTTTTAACTGGGTGTTTTTAATTATAGAATTTATAACATAATTTGAGTTTAAAAACAAGTTATTGGTCCTAGAGTATAAGATATAGGTATTTTGTTCATATTTTTTTACGATTCCAAGCAACTAGTTTTGGTAAATAAAGACATTGTATAAAAATCTCAGCTACAGAACCCTAACTAAAATAATATTACATTAACTCTGCGATGCTTAAATTTATGCTTCACTGAAATTTCCTACTCCGTTATCCTCGAGTGATTGACATTTCAAATAATTCAGCGGATTTACTTAATTTTTCTCGGAAAGAAAGCGTTTCAAATATTATTTGACATTTTCTTACTTCGTTGATCTTATTCTTCGAGACAGTGAATGTACGGTTTTGAACTTACGCAAGCGCAGTTAAAAAAATATTAAAGTAAGCTTATTAGAGCATATTTCAATGGGTCTGACCGACGATTTTAGCTGAAAATGCCAAAATGTTCTATAGAAAAAAAACAAAATACAAAAAATACAGTGTTATGTCATATTGACGTCATATGCACGCAACGCCGCCCGCAAACACTACTATACTGTATGCATATGACGTCACACGCTCGCGGTCATAACTTTAGTAATATTGCATGTATTGAAGAGAAATAAAAAGTAATGTAATGTACATGAAATAAACTTTAATACATATAAAGCATGTTTTAATGTGAAATAAGAACCTATGGCTTTAACGATAATAGTTTACATTACAAGAGCTACGTCTTACTATCGTCAGAACATTTTGCTTTGTTTTTCTATACTCTAAATTTTTTTTCATCATGTGGGATGTTTGACAACTAACCTCAAAAATCCCAGTATCAGTGTTATAGAGCCGCCAAAGGCCCGCATACTCTAGACAAAAAGCTGAATAAATAATCAAAATATCAGTTACCCTGGTAAATCTTGTCTTACAGCCCTGAATAATTCAAACAGAAGAGCCATATGAACTCAATATAGAGAAGAAAACATAAGAAGTGAACACGCATATCTACCTACTGGGTTATTACCACGAAAACCTAAAAGTGTTCATAAGAAGTGAGACGTGAACACTGAGTTCCCACTCAATTTATTACGTGATCGTTGATTCGCTCTTCGAAAGAAGAAAAAGTAAGTTAGCCAGATATTTTGCCACACAAGCAATACTACAAACCTAAGAATCCACTTGTTGAAAAATAAAAACGTAATTCGTACCCCTATTGAGTGTTACTGGTAGCTTTCGTTTGGCAGGGATGTTTTTCTTTGGAAATTCAATTTAGGAACTTACAAAGATTTAGCTGAGAGAAGTTGTAGCGACGCAATGTTATCGAGAATCTTTTACTATTATGCTTACTTAGGGGTTCCTATATACCTAAAATTTCTGTTGCCGAACAGAATTTAATCTTATTTTAATTACTTGATTATATTTTTGGCTACACACATGTTAGTGCCAGTGTAAAATGGATTGGACTTTTGTTTACCTGTCATCGTTTATATTTTGGCGTAGCAGCCATTGCTACGTGTACCGCTACGAATGCCGTAGCAAAGTTTTAGAAAACTGCTATATAACAGTATTGTATTTATTATTATCTAATGAGCTGTCCAATTTGTAATTTTTTTATTTTATTTTTTATGATATTAAAAAGCAAAAATTACACGTTGAAAAGTTAGAAAATTTCGATAGTGATTGATTTATACACCTACTTAAAATACGTTAACGACAATTTCTCTCTATTTTTGCGGTTTGAAATTCGAAACGGAGCCATTTTTAGCTACTTTCACAGTTCATTATCAAGGAAACTGTTCAGGTTACTGGAAAATAATCTTTATTCGTTTATACTCAAGGGTCTTGTTCTTAGCACGGCCACCTCAGAGGGGGCCAAAACAGAATATCAACAAACTTGTCTCGTTAGGAACAGTCGGATATTTGGCTCGAGTTTAATGAGTTATAGACAAGTTGCTTCTTTTACTTTGCCTAAACATTGGTTTTGGCAATTAACAGAAAGTCGTTCTCAAAATACCTTTTTATTTTATTCAGCGGTCTACCTGTGACTTCGTTTGCGTGATGACAGTTTTATTTTCAAGATGCATTTTTTGCATGAAATTGAAAGATAACTCGGCTAAATTCGTACAGTATTTTTACGTGATGCGTACAAAAACACAGACAGACAAACAAACAAACAAAAATAAAAATAAAATTTGCTTCTATTGCTCTTGCAAATTAGACCACTCATATAATTCATTTTTAAATATCTTCCATGTACAGACCTCGGCCAGTAACAATTTTGATATTTAGTATTTATTTAGTTTTTTTTTTATTATTTAGTATTCTTCAATCTCAGCATAGCACTCGCTAAAACCGCATAAAAGAAATAACTATACAATATTTAAAGAAGGTAAGAAAGAATCTCATCATCCAATAAAAAGACAATTCAGCGTTATTACCATTCAAATGATTAAAATTCTTCATTACGAAATGAATCCAAATGAATCCCTAATTCAGCGACTTATTATTAATTCTGACAGGACGTTGAATGTCCCATCTTTCTTTTAGTAACTTTAAAAGATAAAAACACGAAGGGAGAGACGGCTGCAAAATTGTTAAGCCTCTTTGACTAGGTCCCGAAAAGACGCAATCATTTAGATCCGGGCCTGTGTGGTGGGCAATTCCAGTTCCGCATCTCACGGGCACAGGGCCGTAATTAGGCATCTACTTAGATCAAATATATTTGATCTAAGGGCATCTACATAGTTTTCTACATGATTCATGAGATTTAAATAAATGCTTTTAAAAAAGAAACACTTACTTTTAATCGCAATTTCCACCAAAGTGGTAATATAGCGTGCGCGGACTTGAAAGTAAAGACTCCGTCCACATTACTACTTATTTTTTTTGCAAAGGTTTGTGGCAGTTTCGTATTCAATAAATGAGACATAATCCCCGAAGAGGCAAGCAGAGCTATAGTGGACTCCCAAGGAGCACACACTAAAACTACGTTTGGTAATATTATACGGGAAAACGTTATGAGATTAATACCGGGAACCACACGCCCAATTTAATTACTATAAGACAAATAGATACAATTATATAATGCAAACAGCCACTTTCCATTGTCGTCCAATTAGACATTAGGCAATTAGTTCAGGCGCCACATATAACGGGATTCAAACCTTAGTACCCACCTGTTCCTGCCCGAGGGAGTTCCATAAATTACGCGTTATCACTCCTAATTGCACGGCAATGGAATGCGAATTGAAGACGAATTTCGGCGGCAATTAGTGCACGCCAATTGTAGGCGATTTGTCGCTCCTAATATTGGAACAGCTTGACGGGAACTTAGCTGTTCGAGCTCCAGTTTTAGGGCTATCGTAACGTAACTTCAGATGATACTGAGGCTAATTCTCACTGTCACGCTCTAATCCTTAATTTAAGTTCGTCCGTCCTTTTCACCTTTAACGATTGAAATGGGACAGGAGATGGCCATCCTAATATTAGAGCTGTCAAACATCAAATTGGAACCTCATGGACGCGTCGATTGTACAAGTTTAGAGAGCACTTAAAACATGCGACTTAAAAATCTCTTTCTGACAGCTATCCCCTTATTTTAGGTTATCATTCGTTCACCTGAATTTATCACCTCTCTTTCAATGGTTATAAAAACGAAAAGGATAGCTGTATTTTAAAATTAGAATTAGAGCATGACTTCCCAAATCGGGGCCACTGTCGTTTGATATTGATATTAATAACATAAGATTTTATTACTTGATGGTTAGAACTTATCTATGAAATGTCATCTATTAAAATACTATGTAAGTATACCAACTGGTTTTAATTTATTATAAAGAATAGAATAGATTATTTAGGAATAGATTGATAAAAAAACATCAAAGTCCTCTTCACATATTTTAGTAATTTTGGGGTCTTAAGCGATTTCTGCAAACTTCTCTTCGGCTACTCAATATAACAAAGTAATATCGTCCATTGATCATCATTATTACCACATCAGCTGAAATATTTCTACAACTGGAAAAAGCTTTTCAGTATTAATGGGCTAATACCACTTTATGTACCGTTTGAATTGGAATTAAAACAAGAATTGGAGGCAATTTGTTGTAACTAAGTGTTTCATTACCTTTCCCAATAGAGCTTCGAGGTGTAAGCGGGTTGCTATAGCAGCAGCTAAGGGCTGCTAATTGTGGATACTACGCTCTAATCTACGTGTTAATTTTAGAGCTGTCAAACATCGAATTCTGTCAAACCTTCGAATTTAGTCCAGTCGTACAATTTTAGAGCAGACGTAAAGTAATCGCACTTAAAAATTTCTTGATTTAACAGCTATGTTTTGCTATTATCATTCATTCAAAATTTTATCATTATTTCAGCTCTTTACTTTCGCTACTAAGAACATAACTTCCCGAATCGGGGCCAAAGTAACTTTTCTGCTCTGAAGTTAGTCACTGCGCTGAACGTGAAATTGAGATGCGAGAAAGCTACGAGGCAGGTTGTTATAACTAACTTCAAGGAAGCAAATTATTTGGCGAGTAGCTACCTCAAGCTACCTACACTAATCTAATTTAATTAAATCTAGAAACGTAAGAGATATTGATGTTCGTTTTAAATTGTACACTGTAGTTATTTGAATCACACAATTCTTTAGATAGTACTATAGTTAAGAATATGGTACTTTATTGTACACAAAGAAAAACCTTATATAGGTAGGTATAGATAACAAAAAACGGGATTTACAGATAGTTAGCCGCAATTTCTTCCAGTCAACCTTGTAATTGATTAAGAAACAGTTTGTTGCTCGTATATTATACGTCTGCACCGAGGGACACAAGCCTACAGCACGCAGGTACGAAGGAAAAAAATACGGCGGTTTATCTCCTACGGTAACACAATAAGGAAAAAGAAATTAAAGTCACCAAGAATTATTCCGTTTTTTAATTCCCTCTGCAGTCATTAATCAGAGGGTTGCCGAGGGCTAATTAGGCGACAACGAGCTGGCAATTCCGTCACCACTGTAAGCAGGCCGCAGCCGGTGCATGAGAAATTGAGAATCAAACTCATACTTAAATTGTGACAATTTTAGTATACTATGTCTAATTATAAATCTATAACTTTCCATAATACGCTCATTTTACTAAACAAGTAGGTACAATTCGATACGCATTTCAATTCAGATTCAATTTATTTATTTATTATTGTTTTAAATTACTATTTACATAATGCTAAGTAACTCTGTTTTACCAACTAACATCATTTAATAATTTACATGTGGATGGTGTAGTTGGCTGTGTATAAAGTCACATCTTTTATAAGTCTTTACTATTAATTTATCATATTGTATACAGCTGTTTACTTTCCCAAATAAATAAAATAAAATAAAAATAAAATATAAACATTTATCGAAATTGTGTCGAAATTTACAAAAAATACGAACACAATTCATAAATTCGTTTACGTATTTATTTCGTTGTCATTTTTACCATCGAATCTTGATGATCGACACGAAAAAAAGTTCGGCAAATACCTTTCACTAATCTTCGTATTTTGAAAAAATGGACTGTGATTGTTAGTTGTATAGGATCTTTTCTATTCTAATCTATATTGTTTAGCCGCCGTCCATGGTCTATCAGACATAAAGCTTTCATCTGTATTCAAATCCCGGCACTGTTTCATAGAATCCCTTTATAAGAATGAATGATGAATGACACTTTAGTGAACTAAATCAAATGCTTTCCCCGAAAATACTAACCGGCCAAGCACGTGTCGGGACACGCAAAGTGTAGGGTTCCGTAGTTGTTCAATACTACTATTTAAAACAGTTAACATTTATCAACATATTTTTCTATGATATTTGTAGTACCAAATTTCTTACTTGTACAAGTATATTTTATAAGTTGGTCTATTATTCGATAACCTGTAAAGCCTACTTGATGTTGATACTTTTCCTTTTAAATTCATCATATACTACCGCGAATATTTTTTCACATTCCCAAATACTACTACGGTTTCACTTGGTAGGGGGCGGGAACTTGACTCTTACAAAAATAAGCACTTTAAAACGAAATATTTCTGAAACGTACACTGGCGTCGAAAAATGATTTTAGCATACCCCTTAACATTAAAAAAAACTTGTCCAACGATACCTCACACTATAAGGTAATCGTGAATAAAAAAAATAACCCCCACTTCACGTGTACCAGAGGAACCCTAAAAATTTAAAGATTTTATTCTTCAGTTTTGTCGGCATGATTATTTATGTATGTATATCCATACCAAATTACAGCCTTCTAGTACTAAGAGTCTTTGAGCTAAGCGAATAGACATACAGCCTTCTAGTACTAAGAGTCTCTGAGCTAAGCCGCGGACGGACATGGCGAAACTACAAATAAAAACGTAGTTTTCGAGATGTAAGGTCGACAAATAAATTGATTTATCACCCTAAGGTTGAATGTCAGTTGCAAATTATAGAACAACAAAGATTATTTTCGTTTGCAGAACGATCTGTCAGATACCGAGTATAAACCTTATTGAAATTTTCGATAACTAGGAAATTGAATGAAAAATGGTAAACCACTTTCTTGGTCGACGTGGTACGTTAAGCCATTGTACCTGCCTTGTATATTATTTGGTTTGTGTTATATCTACGGCAATAATTGTTACAATAGCCATATCAGAGGTGTGTGATGTACTAAACCCGAGGTACTTGGGTTCCTGAAATCGATCATTGACTTTACAACCTGATGAAAATAAAACCCTGGCGGATGAAAAGCAAAAATAACAGAACATCTCTATTTACACGGCTGACATCGTCGGCGGATGCGGTCGGCAGTCGGCTAGCGGGGAAACCAGCCTTACCACACGGTAAACGAAACCAGCCCCAATTTACCGCTCCGTGTGACTCTTTAGAGCCATCGTAGTTACTGGACTATATGGCCGAGTGGTACAGCTTTCGGCTCCCATTACGGTGGTTCTTGGTTCGAATCTGGGCGAACAAAAAATATTTTAATATAAATAGCTTATCCTATTCTGTTTTTCTTGTGTGCACCGTCCCACGGTTCCAATGCAGCTTTCTTGTAACCTAAGGTTGCCTGGAAGAAATTGCTACCTTAGCAATAAGGCCACCTATCTGTACACCCCTTCATCTATCTTTTGTACTTTCAAGCCACATCCTTGTGTGCAATAAAGTATATTCTATTTTGTAAGACTGTCCCCAATTTAGTTAGGACATTGAAGACTGAATCACCTGATTGTCCGAAAGCCATTGCCGAAAGCAAGATGATTCAATATAATCGAAGTTATAAAACACATTGGTACGTTGAAGGGTCGGGAAGCCACTATCCCCACTACACTACCATATTTGTATCACCAATGACTAATTTGGAGTACATTGCTGCGTTTCGGTATTGCCGTCGCAAGGCAAATTAGCACAGCAACAGCAATGATCGGTAGTTAGTATCCGAAAATTAGGAAAGTATAATCGCTGCTTTAACTATACCTACTTATTTATTGGTCAAGCATTCTTGTCCCTTTCGTCTCAACACCACAATGGCTGCTGAACGTTGAACAATGGTTCGGTTATCGTTTATCATAATTCGAGATTACCCGTCAGAACAAGGTGACGAGGCTACCCGAACCTTTGTGATTGTTTCTTGTGCCTAGGATATTGTATTCATAATCTCCATTTCTATAGGAATAGTTGTATTAGGTACATCTTAATCCATTATTAATACAATAAATAGTTAAGATTGCGTCTTGTCTTGGTAGATCTGGAATGGAGAATGTTTTTGACTATTTAATTTAAAACCTGTCATGAACGTATATGAAACTGTTTATTGAAATAGAATCCTTATGATTTGGTCTTTTCTCCAATCTCTGTTCTATTATTTGATTATTACTTACTATTAAACCGTGAAGGTTATTTTTAGATTGTTCACTGATGGTCATTTATGTGTAAAAAGCATAGTATACAATATTTTACAAGAAACTGTCTTGGTTAACTGCACAAAAATAAAACCGCTAGTTTTAAATGCAAAGGCGGTAGAGAAACTATAACATACCTATAAAAAACAGTTTATAATCACACTGCACACTAATCACACTAATATTATAAATGTGAAATAATATTTGGATGTTCAGATGTTTGTTCCGCTTTCACGCCTCAATGGATTCGTATGAAATTTGGAATGAAGATAGTTTGTAACCTGAATTAACACAAAGGATTTTTACGGGAAAATGTCTTATTACCATGGGAAAAACTTACACAACGCGAGCGTATCCACGGGCGGACCGCTATTAAAACATAACTTGAAAAAAAATATTGCTGATTTTCAAGCAGACGTGAGAGAAAATAGATCTAAGACTAAATTAAAGTATAAAATGTTAATGGATTTTATAGTACATAATAAACTCACTATGAATGCAGATAATTCCAGGATCTCATCTGCAAAGTTTCTAAGCAGATGGCGTCAAGTGGCGTCGTCGTTTCTGGTTTGAGAGCACCTTAAATGCAACTATCACAATAACTTGCATTACTTACTGTTCTAGAACTTACTCCTGAAACTGAAATGAGATGATACTTTACTCACTCAGCAGTCAGCACGGAATTGACTTTAGAGCTCTAAGTAAGATAAGAGACGTCTGCGTCTAATAAAAAAATAAGGAATTGCTTCCGTTAAAATTTCGTCAGTGACAAGTGAAACATTGTTTTACATGTGAATTGCACTTTAGAAGGATCTAAAACATACAACACAGCATAAACTAAAACAACGCGACAAAATAAAACTGTTTTTTGTTTCATATTTTACGGCGTTACTTATAATATTTTGTTTTCAATTAAGTTTACAAAACACCTAAAGATGCGAGCTGCTGTAAAACTATCGCCACTTGAAAAAAGAACACATGTTCAGTTCGTCTATTTTCCTTTCTTCCAGATTCGGAACTCGAGGAGTTGGGTGAGCAGCTGCCGCGCTACCGGCCGGACTCCATCGCGGCGCTGCGGCGGCAGACCAGGTTCTCGGAGCCCGAGCTGAAGCGGCTGTACCGAGGCTTCAAGGCCGAGTGCCCCACGGGCGTCGTCAAGGAGGACACCTTCAAAGTTATCTATTCGCAGTTCTTCCCACAAGGAGGTAAGTGACTTAACAGCTGGTGTGATGGCGAATCGAGCAGCTCTTTTGAAGGCGAGTGACAGGTGGTGGTAACACAATAGTCAAAATCAAACTTAAAGGTCACATATTTGTGGTATTTACATTTTTTATGGTTTTTTGTTTCTCCGTTTTTTGTACACAAAAACGTGAACGTGATATTTTGCATGGGGATAGTACGAGTATAAGAATATGGGCCGGAAAGTACCATAGGCTACGGTTTACTGCAGAACATTTCTTATTCGCACGGGAAATTCGAAAACAATGCAGGCAAAACCGCGGGCGGAGAGCTGGTAATAGCCACTCTTCATCCTCCGCCAAGGGAAGCTTTTCACCCCGCCCCCCCTGATGAGGTAAGTTGGCTAAGTATTATATTTTATGAATAAAACAAGCAGTTATTTTCATCATTATTTAAATTGAATTCTTGACTTTTCCAATAAAGAAATGTATGTTTATTAAGTTGCTTAATATTGATGAACATGAAACTAACTGTTTGTACGCGCCGAAAATAAAACATTGCAATCAACAAACATGCCCTTTATTTACCCTTACCCTTAAATATCCATTAAACCCGAAGAAAGAAGATCTTCGCAAAATAAAAGGTAAGTGCAGCCTATCAGCCACAAAGTTGTTTACAAAGCGGTTAGCTGCTAGAGTTTTAAAAAAAGTCAAGAAATGATTTTACTGAATAAAACTTAAATATAAGACAATTTTTAAAATATAGTTCTTGTCTAAAAAAAGTAATTCGAATCTTATATCTCTTGTAAGAACTTAGTTTTTTCGTTCTTCGTCTATAAAACGTGAACGTTATGCCGAATAATGTACTTGTGTTGTGCAATATTATATAATAGTTAGTTTAGTACACGGGTCTGATAGGAAAGTAATACAAAGTGCATCTCTAATTAATTCGTCAGGAAACCGCCGCATATTCTTACAAACTTAACAACCGATGATGTAACCAAAAACTCGTAGTATGTTATCTGATAAGTACATGTTTGAATTTTTCAGCAGGCGTGAGTCGCAGAATAGAAAACGTATCAGTGCGCACAGAACACTATTAAGGGCATCACACACGGCAGCTATAATATATATTATAGCACGAGGCAGCCAGCTCTCTCGTCGCCATTCACTTTCACGCAAAGCGGGGGTCAAACAAAATGGCCGCAGTGACCGGCCATTCTGCTTGACCCCCACTTTGCACACAAAGTGAATGGTGATGAGAGAGCTGACTGCCTCGTGCTATAATATATATTATAGCTCCGTCTGTCCTTTACTCCTGGTCAGTGCGTGTGCAGGTTTCGTTAGAATGTTTTTCTTCATTATATTGCTAGAAATTCGACTACACGTAAGTCGGTGCGTTGCGGTGGTGGCGCCTCCCGTTCGACCTAGCCGCCTCTCTATAGACGCTCTATTTTTATTGAATTGTACTTTATGCTCGCGTTAAAGACAATGACACTAATAATTTTCTTTTTCGCCACTTCACTATTCCATAGTAAGTGAAGCATAAAATAAAATAAATGTAATCCTTCCTCAGCGTTACACACCCCCAATGTAAAACAAAATATTACAGACATCAGAAAGTATGTTAATAAAAGATACCGACCGTACTAAAAGAATAAAATGGGGGACATGAAAAACGCATCATAATAATCGTATAATCCCATCAAGTTGAGTGCCCTGACGGCGTTCTTTACATTCTGTTGTTATCGCCCAACGGCCCATGGGCCCAAAGCTCGGGAATTTCCCAAAATCTGGTCTAAGGCTCAGTAAAATGTATTTCTTGTTGCTACGGGCATGTTAATAACAAAATTATTAGACAACTTGGTCGTTTATGGCAAAAGTTGTAGATGTAGGTAAATAAATTTACCAACACTTAGATAAGTTTGCAGAGTTTACCTATTATCAGATTTAACTTTTACTATTAAATATGTAAGGCTAACACATTATAGAAATAGCATTTTAAAAATGAACACGTTTCAGAGAACGTTTTTCCGTGAAACTTTCCATGTTGCCGTCTTTTCAGTACTATTCAAGTGTTTGCGTCTTTTACGACCGACTAAATGACACTCATAAAAGTTTTAAGAATGATGGCTTCAGTTTTTCACCCTTTTAAAATAAATACCTACCTAGGTACTTAAAGAAAAACACTGTAATTAATTTTGCCACAAAAATAAAGTTTTGTTACTAAATCTCTAAATAAATATAGTTCATACATACTTTTTATCGTTCGTTCCATTTAAATATTTTATAGCAGTATTCTACTAAAAGGCAGGTTACTTCCATTCTCCAAGTCGACATTGGCTATCCCATCTCGTAAAATGCACGTAGTCTATTAGCGATACAAGAGCTCTATTTCCTAAAGACGTTTATAATCGCTCGCTGCGAGAGCCCGATATGATTGCACTCGAGAAAAGCGTACGTTTGGATAATGGCCTCGTATAGGAATAAAAATAAGTAGAACTGAACTTTCGAGAAAAGGTACGCGAGCTGGGATAATCGCTGTGAGGCATTTTGAAGAACCGTCCTAAAAGGAGGTTTCCGATTTGAATATTGTACACATTCGAACGGGATTATTCGATCGACGTGAGCTACATTGATGTCGATAGCGCTACGATTCGTAGCGGAGAGCTACGATCGCTACGAGATAAGCGTAGCGGTAAGAGAAAGTGTAAATTTATCGTAGAACTGCTACGTATTGTTAATTTTGTTTTTAAAACACTTGGTTTTTATAATATCGAAAACTTAGAAAATCAAGCAAACTTTCTTATAAGTTCTAACAAGATTGAGACACTTCGCTAGACTATCCAATGTCTTAGATAAATTTCTCCCTCCTGTGGCACTTTCATTATAAAATATGATTTTATGTTAGCTATCTTGCAATTGAAGCATCTGAGTGTCTAGCTGAGACAAAATAGAGTACGTATAAAAGGTATTATAAAAGTAGGAATAGGAACGTGCATCAAAATCTTTGCAAAGATTTAACATCCACCAGACTGACTTATACTACGTTTACGTTTGTTTTGTTTTCTAGTTAAAAGTTATCTACAGAAATAATCGTTCATAAGCCAGAAGTCTTTTGCGGCTCATCACGTTAAGTGCGAAACCAGGTCTGAAACACCTTGTCCATATCTCGCTTACAGAGCGACTAAGAAAATCATAGCATAGAAAAGTATATTATCATAACGTCAATACGAAAGGTGCCCTAAAAATTTATTTAAATTTCGATGTTCGTAAAGACAGTGATAAAAATATTCAATTGAATTATACTTAAACTGGTTTATCAAAAACAGGGTGACAGTAAAGTTAAACAATATTACTGAATGTGTAGAATGTAAAGGGAACTTCTGTTTGTACTGCTCCAATGAAAACCATCAATCAATGTAGTTTTTTTTTTTTCTCTCACGTTTTTTCTTACAATAAAACTTAATTAAAACTATCGACATTTTTATTTCTCATCCCTAAAATATGCACAAAACTTCCTTCATTCAGTGCGATAAAGGGTGCAGTAGACTCTGTATTTTAGTATAGCTATACATTTTAAACAATATAACCTGTTGACGTACGCCTTAAGATTCATGTCAATCAATTCATGTTAATATTCAAGCCAAAAAAACATATTTTACATGAAGTCAAAAAAACTATTTAAATATCTTAAACGTTACAGTGTATAATAAACCCTGTACCGCCACAATGATAGTTTTATGACCAGGTGTAATACGCCTTGTACAGCAGGAATGGAAAGAATAGAAAAATCATTGCCGCTTCGAACATGTTAACACGCACGTTTATGAAAAAGATGATTAATTGTAAACTTAATTAGCGTGGCCGCAATCGCCTAGTCATGATACAAGAGGGCCTCAATAGAAGATTGTTAACTAAGGGGTGAAACCGATCAATTACACCCCGAGGTATTTTGGCGCACGAGTGTAGCGAGGGCGCTTGTGAGGGAATTGATCAGTTTTCCACGTAGTGAACACTCTGCTTTTCATCTCGATGGTGAGGAAAGAAAACAAGTAATTTTGTACAAAAATAACACATGGGCTACTTACCTACCACATTGACAACACACGTGCGACCACGGAGACAAATACAAAGAGGAGGTGCCACAAGCAACTTAGGCCCGTCTCATAGCGGACTAAGTACTCTTACTACTAGCTATTAACCACCAGGCGTCGCTTCTGTCAGTTTTACTTTGGATTTTATGGATACGACACGAATATGACTTGGTTTGATTACAACCATTTTAATTGAAATTAGTGACGCAAAAATTATGTTCTGTGTTGTATCGTGCAACAGTACGAGTAATACAACTATTTCTAACGAAAAAAAGACATAATTCCACTCGTATGTATTTTTTTAATGCAATTTTTAATGCTCGTAATTTTTCCTTCGAGAAAGTTCGGCAATAACAACGCCATCTATCGCCAAGTAGAATAACTTCTTGACTGTAGAAGGTTATATGACCTGTTTCATTCATGCTCATTCATTCATGTATTTTGTATAGTAAGCTGGGTGGCCAGATATGAAATCTAAAAAAATATATTTGTATACAATATTTATTTTTGTAGAATACAATTAAATAATGCAGATAATATTGATGAACTTACTCAATATTTATAATTGAATACATGACATCAAAATATCACATTTTGGGCAAGGATGTTTCCTTATACTTGGTAGTAAGTAAGTGATGATGATAAAGGACTTACGTGAAATCCCGTGTCAAAGTTGAACAGATCTTTTTATATATATATATTCTTTATTGCACACTTAAATTTACAGGATAATTAAGAGATCTTCTTATCAGATCTTTTTATGTCTTATAGTTTCAAAGTTACCCATACTGACCCATCTAAATGGGTCACCTGTATATCACAATTGCTCGTATAAGGTAATCCTACAATAAAAACGACCGAATTTTTTGTTTTTTCACTTGCCTGGCAACATTATACAGCGTAACGAACTAACGAACAGAACCATCTTGTGTGTAATAGCAAAATTAAGTACGGTTCATTAGTGTCTAGCTGCAAAGCTAGTTTTGCTATTGACCGCTAGATGGTTAGCAGAACTTCATCTCCCCGCACCCCCTCCCAATGGCGACCCCCGCTATCATATAGAAAACGTCTTAGGGCAGCTCCTCTTTGTATTTGTCTCCGTGCGTGCGACACACACATCAATACACCTATTTCATGGTCAAATTGCGAAAGTTGGTTTTAAATTCAACTAATTTTCACTATTTCATCGTTAAAATTGACATAAATTAATAAAATATGTATAAAATTTAAGAAATCAAAACATTGCTTAAAACCACAAATAAATTTTTATTTTTTTCGGCAAAAATTTGCTGCCGCCTTTTTTTATAAGGCGCGTTCGTGGTATTTATGACAAAAATTAAAAAGAATATGGTTTATTTTATTTTTTTAATCCTTTTATTGTTATTTCTTGGTAAATACTTGTATTTTGTTCATCTTGCATAGGAAATTATATAAAGCTATTTTTTTTTTATTGGAATTAAATTAATTGTAGGCTGTATACGTCTATTCCTTTGCCATTTAAAATGTGCAACTTTCTATGAAAATAATAAAAAGAAAGGTTCGAATTTCAAAGTTACTTACATCCCTTGGGACTTACATCCTTTCTTTGGGGTCATTATTGGACTACTTTCAGAGCATGAGAGATGAAAAAATACTTTCTTTTCTATCTTGGCAAAAAAATATTTTTCAACATTTGCCAATCAGTCACTGTAACGAAATCCAGTCAAAAAAAGTAGTGCAAAAGAAAAGTACGAATCGGCTGCAAATTGCCTTCGAATAAAATTGAATGTCGATGAGGGCAATTTGAATGGACCAAAGAGAGCTAACGAGTAAGCGAAAACGAACCGTTCGCTCATTGAAATGCTAACTTTGATTGCTTTGCTTGGCGGCGACGGTATAATTAAATACTTATTTAAATTAAGGCGAGTGTCAAACAATCCCGAACATTTAAATAGATACTTTTGCCTTTTAATGTAATGTTAAAATAACTACGACTACTACTCAATTTCTGTGAATTTGTGTTCCATTACTTTAAAGGTTGTATGGAAGAGATCGCTATATCGTATATTTTGTCTTTATTATATTAAATAAGGTAAATTATGCACTTCTTTTCTTGCATATGCAATAAGTGTTACTTATTTACATAATTACAAATGACCAGAGTTTTTCATGTATGTGTTTAAAAACTTCATTTATCAATCACAGATACAGTTTTATTTTGGTGATGCTAAAATGTGCTCTTTACTGCAAGCTCAAGTTCTATTGTACCATAGAAGCCATAATAGAGGTACTGTTATGTAAATACTCTGTCTTGGACTTTGTCACCAGGGCCCCGTTTAACGAACAATGTACTAGTAATAAGTTACAATTTGATATTCATTCCGTAGCCAATTCGCCAAAACTGGAAGCCCTTATCGTTTTACCTCACTGTCTACGCAATGTACATAAAATAGGCCTGTGTCGTAAATTTCAAAAATGGCTTATTTCGTTAGTTTAGTACCTGTATTACCCTAAAAAAATAATATTTCATGATAAAAATTATATTTAAAACATATATTTTAAGTTTTAAGAAAATATTTTTAATCTGGCGTAAAAAACACAAGAAAGTGTCATGGCGTCGTGAATGACGTCACATACATGGCAAACGATTGTGTTCACTTGTGCTGTTGTATGAAAAAGTTAACCAAGCGTCAAAACAACAATGGCGGCATACCACTATGTGACGTAATACGTTCTGATTGACGTTCACAGCGGAGGGGCCAGGGGGGGTATTTATTTGATTTTAATTTGTAAAAATAACAATAATCATTAATTTTTATGTGGAATTATTTCGGTTTTCTACGTCTAGAAACATTCATCCATTGATTTCATTGTTAGTTGACACAAGCCTATTGTACTTGTAATTTGTAACTTAGCTTAGTGAAACGGCTTCCCAGGGCTTGTGGGTTGGTCATCGAGTTTACAACTCACACGATAAGAACTTTATTTATTATAGTAGAATCTATACGGAAAAAATGTAGTTGTTGTTTTTTTATTTATTTTTTTATTTTTTTTATTTTTTTTTTTAAAGTTACCTTAGTATTTCATTTATCCCCAACAAAATCACCTTTGTACGTAAAACATTCTATACATACGAATGCATACAAAATATCTCAAAACTCTGAGCAAAAGCGCAAGCAAAAGTAGCATCTCAGATGTAGTTAAGATATACACCCTCGGGAAAAGATACACCCGAGGGTAATGCTTCTCATTATGACGTCACCGCGTGAAAGCTCGTTCCCAAGCTGCAAGCTGAAGAGCGGTTTCATAAGTCCCGATCCAGGCAGTCATGCTCTAAACTTAATTTTAAAATTCAGCCATCCTTTTCGCTTTTGTGCCTAATGAAATAGAGGAGATGAATGTATTCATGAATGAATGATATCATTTTGAATTAATGAAAGGGCTTAGCTGCCAAATTAAGATTTCTTAAGTTGGATGTCTTTACGTCTGGCTAAAATTGTGCAATCGAGTTCGAATTCGATGTTTGACAGCACGAGTAGGATACCCATCTCAATCCCAAAGATGTCCCTTTTTAATTCTTGAAAGACGAAAAGGACGGACGAACTTAAATCACCTTATATTTAAGGATTAGAGTGAGACTTCCTCTATTAGCTCTAATGTGTGTAAAAGTATGGAATTTTATTTCTGTTACGAACAGATTAATTTTTTGTAATTCAGATTTTTATTATCTTCTTAAAAGAATCCCACTTTTGAATGGGACATAAGTTTAGTAGGATCATAATCACATGTATACCACAGAATTAATATAGTAAGCACCCTAATACTTGAAATATCTTTTAAATAATACTAATAACCCTTTTCTGTATATTTTTAGCTTTGTTATACAGTCACATCACCATACACATCATCAAGCTAAGACCAAGAAAAAATACTTTTAAATCACATTATTATTATATTTTTTGATGTTTGTACCGCTTTCATGCCTAAACTACTGAATAGTTAAGTCTAAGAGTACTAACTTAATCAAAGAGTTAAGTAACGGATTTAAATTAAAATTGAAACACATAGTATTTGTACCCTGGATTAACACACACGATACTTTTTATGGGAATCGAACCGGCTAAAATCTGAAAAAATTACACCGTGTATTTTTATGGCGTATTGTATTGTTTTAGATGGAATCAATAATATGGATCAAATCTCTCTAAGAAACATGGTAAATTAAATCAAAGGAAAACCATAACTAAACTTATTTAATAAAAAAAAAACACTTCAACGGTGTCTTATTCAAATATTTCTGACGCGCGTCGTCGTCGCCTCGTGCTAGCGATCGTCTTTTGTTCCTCTGAGGTCTTATTTGCCTATTCCATTTTCAAAAGTAACATTTTATTATTTTTTCAGATTTTAGCCGGTTCGATTCCCGTGTGTGGCAAGCGTATTATCAAAATTATTTGAATGCAGTTTGTTTCTTATCAAAAATAAATGTATGTTTCCTTTGAGTGAAATTTGCTGTTTCCATTGTTTAGGCATTAGAAAATTCCACATTGTATATAGCCACAGTCCGACCGGGATATGACCCTCCCTACGTACGTCTGTGTACATCTGATATAAAACGCAACACGAATAATAGCTCAATTACGTACTTAGACTTTTTTTTTACATGAGGAAGCATAAATAAAAGCCAAATAAGAATCGAACGCAGCCGCAATAAAATTTAATCTCAGCGAAAAATACGAACATTGTTGTGTTGTGGCGGTGATTATTTACAACCGGCCGGCCAGCCGCCCGCGCGCCCGGGCGGTTGTTATCGGACCGAGGCAAAGGCCCACAATTTCACCATTCCACACGGGTTGGCAGAACAGCAAGAATACAACAATCATTGCCCATAAAATCTACTGGCGAGTGAATGTTATTTATAGATTTACGTTTGTCTTTCGCAAACAGTAACAGTTGTTTATCAAAGCGTGGCGTACTTAGCGTCAGCAGATGGAAGAGGTGGTAGACCGCTTTTACAAACAAAAAATCTCGATGTATTTAGTACACAAAGATTAGTTGCATAGCTAGGCAAACTGATAATACTCCAAAAACACAGAATTTATTAATTTAAATTATACATGATTATACCTACATGCAACCACAACGCAACGCAACTTTTGTTGGCAGTAGCATATACCATACATAACATATAATAATATAGACAGTACTACGTAAGTAGGTAGGTACGTATAATGTACATACGATATAATACAATACAACCATAGAATAATTACGATTAGGCTCTATTTTTTCATCTTAAAAGTTAATATACTTATTAGGTAATTGACTAAATACATAAATAATTATATAATTAGTAGGTATATACCTACTTATTTTACTAAGAAAACTAATTAATATTGATGCTTGGTATTTAAAATATTACTTGTCTTATAAATTTGTATATAATATCATTGTATAAATTAAGATTTTGTAGATGCTTGCTACGCCCTACTAAACAGGGTACATGTATTAGGGGTATATGTTTGCATGGAATAAATGATTATGATTACTATCTTATAAGCAATAGTTCGTCCTAAATTATTCGTGTAGTGAACCTGGAAAAATAAAAAACAAAAAACAACCTAAAAAAATTTTACATCTTAAACCGGCCAAAGTGTAGGGTTCCGTAGTTACTACTTATGTACCTGTTTAAGACCGTTAACATTCATCAAAATAGTTTTCTACCTGTGATATTTGTAGTACCAAATTTCTTAGTACAAGTACATTTTATAAGTTGGTCTGTTATTCGATAACCTGTAAAGCCTACTTGATGTTGATAGTTTTCCTTTTAAATTCATCATATACACTACTACCGTGAATTTTTTCACATTTCCAAATACAACGGTTTCGCTGGTGGGGGGGTGGGGGGGGGTCTTGACTCTAACGAAAATAATTAGCACTCGAAATATTTCTGAAACGTAATACTAGCATAGAAAAATGGTTTTAAAATATATCCATGCCAAGCTAAGCCGCGGACAGACAGACAGACGGACATGGTGAAACTATAAGGGTTCCTTTTTTACTACGGAACCCTAAAAACAGTACACACAAAAACCATCTCCTTCGGCCGCAATCGAAACTTATACCACGGGGCGTGACGTCACAACTTGCTATTTCTTGTTCGTAAACGGGTAGCTAGCTATTACAGCAGTCTGATTATCATGCATTCATGAAATTTAAAGGAAGTGAAAGTGAAAAAGGCTATTTACTCCGAGTGTTTTGAAACTCACTATATCATTGGGTTACTATTTTGATATAATTTAAGAATTAATAAAAATCGTTTTCTTCCTTCTTATTCCATTCATCTGTTATTTTGTATTGCGTAGAAATCGTAGAATGGAACATAAAATAAAGATCTCGGTAGGCATCCTCTACCACACACAGCCTATATATATTTAGCCTAGTGGCAGTGACTATGCCTATCTGTGCAAAAGTCGGTCGTATAGTTTAAAGATACATTTAAAAATCTGTTCATTAAATGTATTTTTAAACTATTAAAATACGCGAAATGCTTGAAACGGAACGCAAAATCGACCTTTTAGCAGCACTAGTAACTTCCGGTACAACACTATCGATGAAGTACAACACTAGGCGGAATTAGATACGAGATCTTTATGTTGGTAATGTAAAAGGAAGTCAATTAAAACTCTTATTGATTTAAATTTAAAAATTTTCTCATTACCCTCCAAAAAACTACCGCAAATATTAAAAAATAAATTATATAATAATAAAGAGTTTATCTTCTACGAAGAGATTTTCTTGTACGGCTTGTACCTATGCATTTATAAAAATAAACAATATTTTTGTAGTCAATTTGTGTTATATTATTTATTAAAAATACATAATTTAGACATAATTTTAAAAATTGCTAACAAAAAATTGTATGAATAAAACTCGGACGGATAAAATTACCGAAAGTAAACGTCACTGCGCAGAAGCGCGCCATTTGCGCCGCGCCGGTTTTTCGTCCCTTGTATTGGCAGTACTGCGTTTCCTCCAAGCTTTTCACTTCGAACGGACGCCATTACCACGCCACCGGGAATCTGTCACTAGTGCAATTTTGGTGAATCGGTTTTTGAAAGTCCGTAGGATCTCATTTTGTGTGTTTGTGCTAATAGTTGTGAAAAGTACACAAATCTCAAAATGTCTGACGAGAAAAAGGTTAGTATTCTATCGTATTGTCAGTAATTACAACTAACAATCTTGGCTTCGACATGGCGTTCTTCTTTCTTTGTAAAATGTGGTTATAATTTGCCTGTTGTGCCGTGTTGTCGTATTATTCGTATTGTATTTTAACTCAAATGATTGATGAGTGTGCAAATTTATTTTCAGGGAGAAAGCGAACACATCAACTTAAAAGTGCTAGGTCAAGATAATGCTATTGTCCAGTTTAAAATAAAGAAACACACTCCTCTGAGGAAACTCATGAATGCTTATTGCGACAGAGCGGTAAGTGCACATTTTAGAACCTTAAATTTAATAAATATCTATGTGCTTTGTTAGGTACATATCTTATGATGATATACATAACAAACTATTTTATTTTGAGGGCTCCATTTTGCGGGGCCGGTATTTCTTTTGGTTTGCATAACCTATAAGACCAGCTACAAGTGCTCCCATGCCAACCAAGCAATATTACCTACATTCTATGTATATCGTAATTCTTCTATTCTAAAACACAAGACAAATAGACCCTTGTATAATATGGAATTTACTATTATTTTTGATAAGCCATTAAATTTTAATTATTAAAAGGGTAAAAGCTATCTACAGCTTAGTCAATTTATTGCAGATTTTATTTCTAATCCATATTTTTTAATTTAAACTAAAATAAACCTAGATTGTAACTTGCACTTTTTACATAAATCAATTGCAAGATAAACAGCAATATGCGTAGGTCAATTATTACAATATCAGTCATGCTAAAATTATGACTTAAAAGGGCCCATTGTAATGTATTTTTTTATTAATTGATTACATACTTAAAATATTATTTTGTTGTGCAGGGCCTATCAATGCAAGTAGTTCGGTTCAGATTCGATGGGCAGCCCATTAATGAGAATGACACACCAACATCACTGGAGATGGAGGAAGGAGACACAATAGAAGTCTATCAGCAGCAGACCGGAGGTGTACATCTAGTGTAATGCGTTAAATAAGGAACTGTCACTTTCCATGGGAAGATCAAGCAGTGGTCCCATCTCAAAACTTTTAAGATTAAGTTAATTTTAATAACATTTGTAACTGACGAATTGATGCATGAGACCTTCAATACTTACAACAGAAGATGTTGCTGTATAGTCTCTGTTGTAAGTTTTGAATGTCTCAGATTTATGTAAGGAAATTTAAGATAAACCAAATGTTATAAGGTAACTTCAACAATTATTCCATTGTGATAATGTTTAGTTGACATGTCAGAATCAGCCAGTATTGTGATTGCGATGCAGAGTATCTGTATGTGGTGGCTAATTTATTGGGTCTGTGTGCATTCCGATCAGGTCCGTATCACTGATGTACCTATCTGAAATAAATGTAATAAAATACCTTTCTTGTTTTCTTCACTCAGTCACCTTGCCCTTTGCTCTTTATAGAAATAGACTATAACAGAATATACATAAAGGTACCTACATAACTTAGCTATTTACACTTTCTACCACACTGCAGCTATGTTGAACCCATATAACTGCTCCCGTCTTATGGTGGTTAGCTGGGACTCCCCGCAGACACGCCCATTTATATCCATAGGTATGTATATAAACAGTAGGTAAGGTACCTATATAGAAAGTTACATTTGGATATTTGGGCCCGCCAGCTCCTTGGGACTAACTATATTGCTGTTCGTTGCACAAAAACAAGTTTGGAGAGAAATATCCTGTAGTGGTTAGTTATACAAGTACAGGGGCAGATAAAGTGCCTATCTTCCAGATGAGGAGTAGATTGTTACCAATTATTCGCTCAGGACGGATAATAGATCAACCAACAGATGGTTATTTCTGATAAATCTGCACCAATGGAACTTTCCAGAAAGAACAATTCTCCTACCGGTTTATCAAAATTGTATAGTACATTGCGTAGTTGATGTACAGAAAGCACACTCTGCTGCTAAGAACAAGCAATGTATATCTAACTTATTTACATTCTCTATACATCGATATTAGAATCAGCGGGCTAGGATGACGTCATCGCTGAATCATATCTCCTACAGTCGACAGCACGTGAACTGTGAAACTTGCATAACGAATTTCGCACCTAAACCCTGAAAGCGTTCTAAAGGTCAAACTATTACGCTTAGTTGTGGACTGTATCAATGGTTTGTACCTAGTAACTACTTTTATTATTAAGTAGGTAGATAAATAAATCAAATAGGTTTGATTAAATTTAATGTTTTATCGTAACAAAGTAAATTCACCGTTTTGATCCAGCAGCTGCAAAACAACTTTTTAACCTAATTTCCGTTCTTAATTATAGAATTTCAGACGTATTGTTTTATCTTGAACTTTTGTTTTGTTCACAGCTAACACAGCCCAGTATGCACACTTGGTTTTCAACACACTGGACCAGGATCGAAGTGGCTTGTTGAGTTTCGAGGTGAGGACAATGCAAGCTGCTATCTATGCTTTATTATAATCTACCGGTCGATCGTTCGACTCTACGGAGGTACCGGGTTCGAATCCTGGTTGTAAACAAAAACCTCTTTGTGAGACTCTCCCTAGTTTACTTAGGACATTGCAGGCTGCATCGTCTGATTGTCCGAAAATAAGGATAACTCCGTGCTTCGGAAGGCACGTTAAGCCGCGGGTCTCGACTGCTATATGCTGCTACTTGAACTGTTAGTGGCTTTAGCGACTCTAATAATACTGCCACCAAGGTTTGTGAGGTCGGTTGTCGACCTTACATACAACTTAAGTACCTAGATATTAGTAAATTAATTTATGGAATGCTGCCTTTGTAAGGGTGTTACAAGGACATGATTTCACATGATAGTGTGATACTTTGTGGCCACGCCACCAAAACCGATTGGAAAGAATTTTTGCATAATAAATGTCTGTAAAATGTCGGTTTTTGTCGAAACATAAAAAAAAATGTCGTTTAAAGTTTTAAGAGAAATTCAACAATACTTGTGGCGTGGCTAGCAAGTATACTTTGTGGCCGCGCCACTCCACAAATTGCAATAACGAAGATAAATATATACTTATTTATTCTTAAACAATTGTCTGTTTATTGTCGGTTCCATTAGTATCAAAAATACTGCTTAATTCATAAAAATATCGTAATTAAAAAAGAATTGTTTTTTTTGCCGACAAAGCGCCTGTACTATTAGACATATAGCACCCCCTCTTTTACGCGGACCAGATATAAGAAAAAGGTTTTTCATTATATACAAAAAATAAATAAAAATTGTTTCATATAATTTTATTTAATACCTAAGCAATCAAATCACATAATTTTCATTTACAAATGATACATCAGTAGATGCGAGTGTATATTTGAATCACTTTTCATTTTCAAAACATTGCTCGACAAGTCATCAAAACATTCCCAATAGCTATTATTTGTTCCTGTGATACGGTGACAATGTACTTTGTAATGACCCAGACCTTGACTTGAAAACGGAGGAATGAATTCAATTACTGCACCCAATGAAAAAATTTTATCGGCTAGCAAAATTTCAGCTGGGACATCCTTTAAACAAAGATCAATATCTAATTCAAAAAAAATTAAATTATCTGAAATGTCGTATTTGGTAATCTGTTTTCCTGAACATTGTTCAGTTTTACAATCACATTCAGTTTCTTCAATCATTGACGAAGCTGCAGTCTAAAGCGGATAAGCCATGGTCGGACAGTGTGAGTAAATTCAAGGGAATAATAGAATAATTTCTTTCTAGCTTGCTGTTGCATTTTGAACAAGTTTTTGTTTGATACTAATGGAACCGACAATAAACAGACAATTGTTTAAGAATAAATAAGTATATATTTATCTTCGTTATTGCAATTTGTGGAGTGGCGCGGCCACAAAGTATACTTGCTAGCCACGCCACAAGTATTGTTGAATTTCTCTTAAAACTTTAAACGACATTTTTTTTATGTTTCGACAAAAACCGACATTTTACAGACATTTATTATGCAAAAATTCTTTCCAATCGGTTTTGGTGGCGTGGCCACAAAGTATCACACACATGATACAATAGGACTAGTGTTGCCAAAAGTCTTATTCCCACCCGCTAGTGTAACATGAAATAACTACTAACATGAGAGGGTCAAAATTAGGTAACGTAAAATGTTACAAAAGCAACATTCTGGGCCCCGTTTCACGAAGCAACAATTTACTAGTAACAAGTTACAATTTGATATTCATTGCGTAGCCAATTCGCCAAAACTGGAAGCTCTTATCGTTTTACCTCATTGTCTACGCAATGTACATCAAATTGTACTTGTAACTTGTACCTTCGTGAAACGGCCCCCTGGCAACACTGAATAGGACATGCCACTAGACTCTCGTTCTGTGAATCCTGGGTCCGAATCCCGGTGGAGAGACTGTCAAATAAAATATCCTGGCTTAGACTAAGACTTTGCAAGGCTGATTCTCCTTGTGTCAAAAAAAGAGATGCATCCGTGCTTCAATAGGCACGTTAATTCAAAGGCCTTTAGCGGCTACTTGCGATAAAAAAAAAATATCTTACCGTTAGTCACAGAATAACGGTAAGATATATTTTTAATAAAAACAGAAAATAACATACATTATTACATTATTTTCTGTTTTTATTAATTCAGCACCTGAATCACAGAATTAACATAGTAACCTGTCTGTATGTTAAGTATATAACGCTAACCTTACCATTTCTGCTTTGATGGCGACTCTACAGGAGTTCGTTATCGGTCTATCGATACTATCGAGAGGGACGCTAGAAGAGAAGCTGCGCTGGACGTTCTCCCTATACGACATCAACGGCGACGGTTGTATCACCAAGGAGGAGATGACAGAGATTGTGAATGCAGTTTACGACCTTATGGGCAGGGTGCTAGAGCCGTCGGTCGACGATGAAATCGTTCAGGAGAAAGTGGAAAGACTATTTCAGGTAAGTTTTTCCAGCTATTACTACGATGAGACAGGTTTTTCATGTTCCAGAAAGCCCGCAGTGGTGCAGACCTTCCTCGATCATCCAAGTTTATATGCCTCCTCTTCAAGTGACTCAAGCCTACCCTGAATTAGGACAGGCCTTAGTCAACTACGCTGGCCCTCCAGTACGGATTGGTCGACTTCACACACAACCTTTGAATTTCTTCGCAGGAATACAGGTTCTTTTACTGTAAAAATCTCGAATATATACGTTACATCATTCGAAAATACATTGGTACGTGGTAAGTTTCGAACCTGCATCTTCGAATTAGGCAGTGACCCTATCTCTTACATCACCGACGCTTCCCCTGCTGATAATAAAATAAAGATACTCACCCACACTACTCAAAAGAATACTAACCACACAGTAACCGGCTCTGCTGTTCTAACTTATTCTAAAACAGCGCAATATCTAAAATTACAGAAGATGGACTTGAATCGCGACGGGGTGCTGACGTTGGACGAATTCCTGGACTGCTGTCTCCATGACGAAGACATCACACGGTCCATGGCGGTGTTCGACAGCAACTTCTGACGGCCTGCGGAGGCGCGCGACCGCCCGCGCCGTGGACCCTAACCAACTGTACATATGCCATTACATGGACAATGACAAAGCTGACCGCCAAAGCCTGATTTCTCTAGGTATCTCAAACTTGCTGCGTCACTCTCTTCGAGAACACGCTTAGTATATATACATGTCCACAATATTCACGCGAGATTTGCACTCTGCATGCAACAATACGTTTTTAGGAGTCATACTTGCACAGACGATCACCGGTCAAAATTAACTTTGAAGTGCTTCTATTCTTAAGCAGTTATAGGGGCTCTGTATTGGTAATGTGTTGACATGCAGCCTAAAAGTTCCTGCCTCCGTGAATCTTATGCGAAAGCTAATTTCCTCTTCACTTTTTTGTATAAAAATGGATTGTCGAATAAAGCTGCATTTTGACAACTTTCCATACAGCATCGACGCCAAGATTTGCTTCACTGATCACGATCTATAAGTCCTAGTCACTTCGCTATTTCTGATTACGTAAGGTAGCTAGACTTTAGTAGGTATTTACTAAAATCATGATGGTGGATTTAGAAACTTTAAAACTATATTTCCGAAATTCCAAAACCGTAGATTTTTTTTTACTGGATATCATCCAATAATAATGATAAATTCTAGAGATCTTGTTCTTGTAGATGTAATTTCGAGTCTTTTCCATTGGATGAAAATAAGAAAACTTACCTCTTCGAAACTTCGGCTTTTGTACAGTATTAATATACCTACCTGCCTGTATAATTATGTAGGCTAGGTACACAATGGGGTATTTTGTAATAACTTCACGTAGGCATCTTTTAGAACCTTCTAAAAAATCTCGCTTACTTCCGTACTAAGTATTTTCTTTCTTCTTTTTAAATGTTCCGGCCATTTTTATTAGATGTTAGTCTTAACATTTATTTAAGATATTTTATACTTAGTCGAACCATAATACCATGTAAAATGTCGTAGCGTATTTGTTTACGTGTATTATATTATGTTTAAGCATCGACTGATGTTTGTCCTCGGTGGCACTCCCCATTGATTTCTCCCGATTACACAGGAAAATAAAATCTAAGGCCTAAGCTAACTAAAACAGTTTATCAAGACAAAGCACTGCCATAGTATAAAATAAAATCACTTACCAAAATTAGTTAATAAAATTCCTTCTTATTTTACTGTGGCGACAATAATTTGAAAGTCTGTCCCCAAGTCTCTTCATAAATTTATTTTTCCGAAATTTAATTCCTTGTTGAGGTTACACGATAGAAATTTTATTAATTACCATATAGTTTATATTTTTCTAGGAAAATGTTATTATAATATCCCTAGATGTCATCTAATCCTTTAATACACGTGAAAGAGGATGTGGTTACAAAACAATATTTTCTAATTAAATAACCAACCAAAAATGTAAATAAGTATTATGTAAATAAACTGTAATGTCGCATAGTTAAATGTGTATATTTTCATAGTAAGTGTTAAATGGAACCAAATAAATAGATACAAACTAAAACATGATATCACAATAAATGATGAATGAAACGTAGAAGGCAACGTCATGCTATCAAATAAAATTATTTATGAATGTATCGTGGTTAAAATAAGATAACAAAATGGCGTAATTATTTTCTTGTCAATGAAAAAATATAAAGATACCTCTATTAATTGCCGCCGTGAGCTCTAGTTATGTAGAAATTTTACAATCCTCACTAAATGGAATAGCTTTGTTTTAAATATTAAAGGTTATTATTGGTCGAGCTTACATAGATAAGATATTTATGTGTCTTCCTAAAATAAATAACGTTTTTTTAAACAGCCCAAAACCCTGTGAGATATCAAATACTTCGGAAATAGATGTTACGAAAACTAGGGTAAGTGTTGGAATTCAAGTCTTATGAATTGAATAAATTACTTACGATACTTTATTGTAACAAAAATAATCTACTTGTTAGCTACTAGACCATTGCAGAGTCATGTTATGTCCATGTTATCTTGGCACCCATAGAAATTAAGATAAAACCCTGACTAACCATTAAATTATGTTAAAATAATATTGCTATGAATAGTATTAAGTTTATTTATACATTATATTTGGTGTTCACGTGCTTATTTAATATTCTTGTCAATATTTTTTGTGCCAAAACTGAATCATGAAGATTTGTGAGGATTCATGTAGCCTTAGAGCTAATAAATTTAAAGATATATAAAAAATACAAAAGATATTTAAAAAAAACGTAAATTATTACAATTTATAAGATGTGAACGTTAATTTTATCAAAACATTTATCCAATTGTTTACCATAGGCCTATATTAAGCAAATTATCGATTCTATCATACGGTACCGTAAGGTCCATAATAAATACTAGTCTAAATTCCATGGGTACTTTGGTGTTAGTTTAGTGTACCTAGTCCTCGCATGCGGTGGTGTCATATCTTGATTCAAATCTTATTCAAATGATGTTTTTTTCTAGCAATCGGAATTATTCCATAAACTCCTGGTTCAAGGGGATGGTAAAACTTTAAAATCATTGAGAAATACCTAAATAATTGGTGTAATAATTATTAAATAAAAGAAAATTTCCATTGCTTTGTCTTACATTCAAGTAAATCTGAACTTACGCAGATATAGTGGAAGTTAATGGAACAGAGCGACTGCACTAGAGTGCTATTGGTGTAGATTCAGTCAGAACAATCTTCATAAGGGAAACTACATATCAACTAACTTAAAGTCATCCCCAATAGACTTCACATTGTTTACAGATGTAACATAATAATACCCTATAGATTTGACCATTAAAAGTATGTATTCAAATAATCTCTACTCTTATTTTGATCTACAAGTACTACCTATGTTAGTGTGGTCATACAAAAATAAAATTGTTTAGAAACGAAATATGTATGTACTTAATTATAATTAGATATTCAAATATTGAATTGTTTATTTACAAATTGTATGTGTATTTTATAGAAAAATAAATGGTAAATCAAGATAAAATTGAGTTTTATTTCGTGACTCAAAGTATCAAACATGATAATATTTTACTGGTATTATTATTTTTGAAATTATATCTCTCTATGTACTGGAATTGAACAATAAAACAATGTTTCATCTTTGTACAAAATACTTTTGTATTACATAATAAGATTTGTGACACACAATATAAAATATTAAATCAATAATTATCATTTAAGTAATTTTTAAATTACGACAAAACTTAGGTAATGGAGAAAATAGATAACTGAAAATAGTGCGCCTTCATTCTCACAAGCTTTTTTGTAAAACTTATATTAAATCAGTTTTGAGCAAATCATCATTATTGATGTTAATTGATATGGCTTTATGGCAAGTTAAGTTTTTTTTAAAGGCGGAAAATTTCTAACAAGTACTTCTTTAAAAAAGCACTTAATAAAAGAAAAAAATTATGTGTTTTAAAATTGAAAAACCTTACTTTCTACAGTTACTACTGGTAATATTACACGCTTTTGAAGCGATTATATAACTTACTGAATAATTTGAGGCACACTGATTCAGAATAACACATTATCCTACACACACACACACAAAGAGTTAATTAAGATCATTCATTATCATTACATTATTAATTTATAACTCAAGCATATACAAATTATATTATAATTAAACTAGGGTATGGGAGCAAATAGAATATCAATTTAATTAAACTATATTGAAAAGTCAAGAAATGCAATAACATTTAAGTTGTCACCACAAATTCTAAATACTATAAAATTCGCTAATTATGTAACAGATCGAATAAATCAAGTCTTTACTATTTTGTTAGTTTTATTTGTACTTTTTTGTCATGATCAAATTAATTAATGATAAATAAAATGTAAAAATATATCCAGAACAAAAAATGCATAATCGGCCTAGCAAGTTTAATTCCTTATCTTGTAAATATTAAAAAATATATAAATATTGCCATTACAAACAAATAAGTATGTGAAGATTCATAGTGTTTTTGGACTATGCCTCAAAATTTTTCACATTTGATTAAGAATTTCCTAAAAAAATAAATTCGTGAAATAAAGCCTAAAAAAAAAATTTGAAAAATTCGAAAATTTACCTGGTGGTTTCATATGGCAGAAGAATAAAAATTAATCTCAAGTGACAACAATTGCAGTATTTAAGTAACATGATATTAGCTACTTGAGATCTCTACACTAACCAAATATTCATAATGTGCCTAGTTTATTCACAAGACATAATTACTATGTACAAAACGATATCAACTCGACTCTATTTTGTAAAAAAAACCTGTAGTAGGTACTGTGGAGATTGCGTTGATTGGGTGTGCGCGATTGGGTGTGTACTTGAATGAATAATCTTTTGGCGTGGTTTTAATTATTCGTATTTGGTGAAACGTTGTTCCACCAGGTAGCTGTTAGCTATGGCTTCTTGTACAAATCATAGGGTTTGTTAAATGAAATATTATACGCACTTTTAGGTAATTAGTTAGGTTTATCTTTTGTGATCGGCTGATCATTTTCCTGTAGGAGGAGGGATGTGGAGATTGCATTGGTTACATGCAGTCTCCGCGCACTTTTCCCTTTGTTTGTTGTTGCTGGCACTCGATATTCGCCCTATATATCGTAAAAAAGCTATTTAGACGTAGTGAGTCAGAGAATGATGGGCTGAAGAAAATAATGGTGTGGATTAGGGATTGAAATGAAGAAAAGATAATACAAAAATATTGTAATCTAATATTGGAGTCATTATTTAGCTACGGATTTATGCGCTAGAAGCGAGTGCCTCCCATCTTCTAAGAGCGACGTCCACCTGACAGTACACATTACACAAGTAATGCTGTACTTAACATAATGTCTTTTTGAATAAAGAATCCATTATATTCATACACACTAGATTGCTGCATGTAAATAAAAATGTGAATTCATTGAATATTACGTAACTGGTACTTGTGATTCGATCGGTCGCCGTTATAAATTCGCGAAGTCAAGTCAAACTATCAAACTAATATTAGCGTCGCGGTTATATTACCTTGGGTATGATAGCCGAAGGTACTCGTTTGCAGTAGCGTTCCCAGGCGGCTCCGTAGCGGCGGCGGCAGCGCGCGTGGTCCCGCCGGGCGCGGTGCAGCAGCAGCAGTGCGGTCAGCAGCGGCGGCGCGGAGGCCCAGTGCTGCCCGGACAGCAACCCGGGCAAAGCCAGCGCCACGTGGATCAGAATGTCGCCGGCGTAGTTGGGGTGACGCAGGACGCCCCATACGCTCGACACGAGCAACTTCTTTCCGTGGAAGGTCGGCATCGAGTCTAGGTCTGAAACGGAAATGTTTTTTGTTATTAATATTGTTTTTTTAATAAGGAAAAATAAGAAGTGAATATAATGCAAATCTGTATAATGGACTGTTTATTATGTAGGTTGTTAGATTATGAAATTGTATGGATGAAAAAAATTATGTTTATATGTATGTAAATTAAATAGGTAAATACATATTTTTAACAATTTATAAATATAAAAACTCTGAAATGAATATAAGACATCAAAAGCAGGTAAATAATTTCAATGAAACTAGAACCACAAAATATAAAGTTGTAAGTAACGCAAATATGAAGTATGAATGGAAAAAAATATTGACACAAAAAATATATATACATAAAAAATATTTACTTACTTGACAAGCTTGGTTGTAGAGGATTTTTCCTGAACTCATATTTTATGTTGTTACTGATAAGCATTAAGAAGAATCCCAGCACATAGAGTATCGAAGCAGTTAAAAGGACGTTAGTAGATAAGGACACCTGCGAATCTACAATATACTTTGATACTGTAGTAAAGTAGAATGGATATAAAGCACTTGCAACAATCTGCAGGTAGCCTAAACCTTCAGAATGCCAGAAGAACGTAGCAGTAATCTTGTACTCTTTCATGATGAAGTTTAGTATATAAATAATCTGCATCATTGTGTATACTAAGATTGTAGGCTTTAACTGTACTTTGTTTAGAAATTCCTTGTAGTTTTCAGTGCTTAAATTGTTTGCATTGGCCGGTAGATGTATTCCATGCTTGAAGAGGAGAACTGCCAGAACGAGCTGTAAAAAAATAATTATTTATAACATCAATTTAATTATTTATCATTCTTAAAAATGATTCAATTTCCATCATTCTAAAATGTTGAAACTGTTGTAATTGACTAGAAGGAAAATTTATGCTAGAGCAGAAATTATTTTATGCATTTTTGATAATGAATTTGCTGAATAATAGAATTTTTGCTAAGTTACATTTTCTATGACAAAGTCCAAAATTCTAGGTAACAATTTTATATTTTCATACTTACAGTGTTGATATTGGCAATCCGAGAAACCCATATCTTGACATCCAAATTCTTAATGTATGGATGAATTTCTCTTCCCATGCAAAAGTCATACAGCTTGTATCCAGTATTGCCATATGGATTCAGTTCACTGTCATCCAAATTTTGACTCTTCACATACAAAATTATGCTTAAAAGCACAGCAAAAATGTATGATGTTATTCCCAATCTTAAATAGTTACTCAACAGTATATTGTTATCAAACAAGTTAAAATAATTCAGAGTAAATAAAACATTCACAGTGAAAATGCTTGAGAAAAATGCATTGAAGTAATATTTTGTGCCAGAATCATCCATTCGGTCTGCTTTTGTGCCAAGAATTGGAACTAGTGCCAATAGTGCCTGTATGATGCTCTGAATGGAAACTACAGCTAGTGCCTCCCAGCTGAACCAAGCTGACCAATGTTTGTAAGCAGAAAAATCCAAAAGAGCCTTTGATGTGCACTTTTTTGAGCACGAAATTAATATAGCAAATATTGTTGCTGGCAGCAGGAGCATAAAAATAGCAGATCCTATTCTACCTCCAAACTCCCATCTACTGCTGACTTGAGCTAACTTGCTCACACTTTCCCTCAATGGTGTATGCAGTTTCCTTGTCACCGACTCTGATTTCCTTCTGATAGACCGATCAGTACTCTCATCATCTGAGTATGTGTCTAACGATTGACTGACCGACTTGCTGGCAGACTTACTCAAGGACTTGCTAAGGCTTCGTCTAATGTCTGGTACATTGTCAACATACTCTCGTAGCCTACTGGATCGCCGAGGCACGACTTCCTCGATCGGTTTCCTGTTTCGCAACCCGTACACGTCATACGAATCCAATGTGGAGTCGACACCATTAACTTTCTCAAGTTGGTTGAGACTGGGTAGGTCATTTTGTATGTCTTTGATAGAGTATTCAGAGCGACGCGTCCTCGTGCTTCTGTATACATCGAGCTTAGTGACGTCTTGCAACTTTACCGTAATATCAGATTTGATAGAGGCACGCTTGCCCGGTGATTTTTGAGCAGCAGTTTCAGTAGCTTCCTTGGTAGTTCTCGACGGTGATTTTCGCGCGGGAAACTTAGATGCTGGCTTACGACTTGGCGACTTTCTCGAGGGAGACTTGCGTGAAGGCGATTTGCGGCCAGAAGTCTGCGCGGGGGGTGAACTTTTTCTCAGCCGTCCGGGAGATCGCGACGGCGTAACACCTTTCCGAGTGCGCGGAGGACTCACCTCCGCTACACTAGGTCTTATCCGACCGCTTCTCGTTGACATCGCTGGAAAAAAACGACGCACGCGTTAGACAACTCGTTTTTAGTATCTAAATTTATCACTTCACATAACACGATACAATAACAACACGTGTTGACTTACTTGTCAGAAAAAAAATATATTCATTGATTTAGACAAATTACAATAAATCGCTTAGATCGTTTTTGTTTACGGACGCCAAAAATCACAACAACACGATTTCCAAAAACCACACAAGCGAAACGCAAATCCACAACACAACGCCAAGCGCCAACGAACGACGCCGAGGAATTTATTTGAAAGGCGTTCTCTCATCTCTGATTGGCTAAAAATAGTTGCCGCTATATTTATCCCGGAAGTAGAAGGATTCTGTCTTTTTCTATATAAGCTAATATGAAAAGGATAGATAGACAACTGTCATTAATTTATATTGTCATGTTGGTATATACTTTCTTCCTATTCCTAGTATTTCTTCGTGTCTGTGATACAAAAAACCGGTAAAATTGCAGACAAATCGATTTCAATAAAATAACAGCATTCGTAAATATAGGCCAGGATCCAAACACATTTGCCCTGCGTCCCGAGACGCGCTGAAATCGATTACAGTACCCGTAATCGCGTTCTGAATTTTTTTGCTTTTCTAATCACTGACAGCGCTGAGTCTGATTCGGAATGCACCCTTGATAAACAGGTGACGTTATGCTCGCAATGTGTCGTGGCGGCCATAGACTTAATAATTTACTGGCGACATATTGGCTAGTATATTATAAGTCTATGGCAGCGACAGTCCCTGCGTTCCGAGACGCGCTGAAATCGATTAAAGCACCCGTAATCGCGTTCCGAATTACTGTCAGCTGTCAAAACTCATACGTTTTTTGGCTTTTTTGATCGCTGACGGCCCTGAAAGTCTGATTCGGAATGCGCCCGGCATGTCTCTCGTCAAGTTTACAAGAGCGCGAAAGAGAGGCAAATAGTGTCTCGAGAGACAAAAGTCCCTAGTGCGCGCATAGCGAACGAACACGACACGATTCACCAGGGGGATCGAGTGAAGAGGACATGAGCGTTAGGCCCAGCGCACACCGAGCGCGGCGCGGCGAAGATACTGAGAAGTCAACAATTTAAATTAAACCCTAACCTCTATCTTATAAAGTTGAAAACGCCAGGCAAGATAAAAAAGAGCGAGCGGCGAACGGCGCAGTGAAGCGGCCACGAAAGCCGGCGCGCGCGAACATTATGTACCTCGGGATGTCACGCTCTAATCCTTAATTTAAGTTAGTCCATCCTTTTTACCTTTTAAAGATTGAAAAGGGACAGGAGATGGCCATTCTAATATTAGAGCTGTCAAACATCGAATTTGAACCTAATGGCCGTGTCGATTGCACAATTTTTTAGAGAGCACTTAAAACATGCGACTTAAAAATCTATTAAACTGACAGCTATGCCCTTATTTTACGTTATCATTCGTTCATCACCTCTCTTTCATTGGTCATAAAATCGAAAAGGAAAGCTGGATTTTAAAATTAGAATTAGAGCACGACATCACGAATCTATGCCAATGTATCGTCTGCGTTGAGTTAGCAGCCTCACCATCGATTTTGATGGTTTTAACCATGTCAAAAAATTGTTAGGAATAGGTTTAAATTTGTTTATAAGTCTCAGAAAAAGTTTGATTGTATTTCAGAAGATATTTGAGTATCTTAATGAGGCTTCTAGATCGACGTCAACCTAGCAGCCTCACCAAGATAGACTGGCTCTATCATTATGATTTATATGTCAAAAAATTGTTAGTAAATGGTTTATCTCGTATACAAAGTTTCAACGAAATCGGTTCAGTAGGAGCCGAGATATTACACCCCCTTGGTGAGGCTTCCAGCTTGACGCTTGACGTGAAGACGATTCCCGTCAAACGGAGGTATCTCCAAGCAAAGTAAATATACCAAAAAAATGTTAGGAATAGGTTTATCTTATTCTAGCAAAAAAACTTTCAATTCGTTGAGACGTTTACTCAGAAAATGATTCTAAACTTCTACATACTAATTAATTTTCCGACCGTCAATCAATTTTAAACTTTCTGAGATTAGAAATAGGGTTGAAATTGGTGGTTTAGCCTTTGACAGGTACACTTAGGTACAGAAGTATAATTTTACGATTAAGTGATACGATTAAACCTAACAAATCGACGAATCGAAATATTTGACGGGAATCGTCTTCACGTCAAGCGTCAAGCTGGAAGCCTCACCAAGGGGGTGTAATATCTCGGCTCCTACTGAACCGATTTCGTTGAAACTTTGTATACGAGATAAACCATTTACTAACAATTTTTTGACATATAAATCATAATGATAGAGCCAGTCTATCTTGGTGAGGCTGCTAGGTTGACGTCGATCTAGAAGCCTCAGTAAGATACTCAAATATCTTCTGAAATACAATCAAACTTTTTCTGAGACTTATAAACAAATTTAAACCTATTCCTAACAATTTTTTGACATGGTTAAAACCATCAAAATCGATGGTGAGGCTGCTAACTCAACGCAGACAATGTATCTGTGATGGCCTTTAAGTAGTAGTATGTAGTAAAAGAATAGTATAATTTTTGGTCTATAAATAAAATAATTTCCATAACTTCATCATAATAAAAATTATTTTATTCAGTGTAATAAAAACAATGTCTTAGAAGAAAATAAAACTGGTTAAACTTATTTGATACAGCTCTGACGTAATTGCATTACACAGAATGCTTGTACCTATATTTTTTAATTAAAAAAATGCTCACATCACGTCATATTGTGCTGAATAGGATTACAACATTTTTTTTTTTCATACCGACATACCTGGTTCAGGCACGACTTTTTTTTATTCAATTGATCACTTATCTAGGAACTAAACTTCTTATACATAAAATAACAAGTGAAGTTAGTAATCGGATTAAATTATTACCTACCAAAGAGTGCACCTAATACAAGTCTCTACATACTGACACAGTGCATTTATTGTTTAATTTCAAGATAATAATCAGTATACGTGAGAGCGTCGATGGTCTAATGGCTAGGGCAACTGCCTCCCGTCCAGGAAACGCGGGTTCGATCCCCACCACGTACCAATAATGTATTTTCAAATTTCGAATTCATATGTACGTTAATTCGACGCTCTTACAGTGAAGGAAAACACCTACACACTCCTGCGAAGAAATTCGAAGGTTGTGTGTGAAGTCGACCAACCCGCACTGGGCCAGTGTGGTTGAAATAAAAATCAACGGCCCGTTAAAGTCCACTGCTGGACTAGGAGCCTCCTCCACGCGTGGTTGACTAAGGCCTAATCGCCCTGATTCAGGGTAGGCTCGAGCCCCTCGGTGGGGACGTATATGAGCTGTTGATTATTTAATCAGTATACCTGAATGAAGAGGAGGAGGCTCATAGTACAGCAGTGGACTGTAACGGGCCGTTGATGTTGTTGTTGATACGTGAATGATGCAGGTCAAATAGCATGGTAAGGAATAAAAAAAAACGTATTATTTCATTAAAAAATAAAGTTCACATTTTCAGCATCTTATTTTAATAAATTTTGAGTTTTCAGAAATGAGATATTATTTATTTGTGATTTTATTATTAAATTATGCCTATGTTAAGAATGTATCAAAATACAACAGCTCCATTCCATTATATTGAAAACTGGGAATCTTATGTTTTACAATAACTGCTTTTATTACCAGTACTTTTCGAGGGACTTAACTAATTCCAAAGGATCAGTTTTAGGTCCGTGGCGCTCGACTGGGACGCCGTCTTTGTCAATGATGAACTTGGTGAAGTTCCACTTGATGAAGTTGCCCAAAGTGCCGCCTTGCTTGTGCTAGAAAATACAAATAAGTAAATAAATCTAAAATATTTTATAATCTATTATTATAAATTATACTTAGGTACTACTTTCTTCATCTATACAATCTCACACATTTAAAAATATTATGTAAAATGTCTGCTGTTATACCTACGCATAAGCTTATATCATGCTATATGTAGGTATTGATTTTGAAACAGTAAATAATTAGTTTCGTGTGAAAAAATACAAATGGCGGACGCTAGGGAAATACTAGAAAGAGTTTTCAGTTCAAGGCTGTCGGGTATAAATGTATAATCAAATGTACTATATTATAGTAGGTACTTTAAAAATTTGTACTATGAGTGAGTACGGGTCGGGCCACATTGATCGACGGTCTCCGTCCATCTAGCAGCCTCACACGAGATAATGAATTTCCAATCAAATTTTTGACATATAAATCATAATGATAGAGTCAGTCTATCTTGGAGAGGCTGCTAGCTAGACGTCGATCTAGAAGCCTCAGTAAGATACTCAAATATCTTCCAAAATACAAATTTAATCAAATTCCAATCAATTTTTTGACATGACCAACTAAAACCATCAAAATCGATGAGGAGGCTGCTAGATGGACGAGACGATCGATGGCCTTTCGCATTTTGCCGATTGAAAAGGAGCACTCTAGTACGCATTATGCCGATCCACCGCTTACGGAGGCGATCACTTCGCGTCTTGCCGACGACGGTCGACCACGTTTCGTCGTCAGGGCGGGGTAATCAATGCGAAAGGATTTCCATACTTTGCGCCGCGTTTTGTATAGGCAAACCGTCGATCGCCGTCGAGCAGTGTGGCCCGACCCTACTTCATCACGGTATTTTATTCCGGGCGTTTTGTAAAAGGGGTCGTTTCGTTGCTGATGTAACTATTTGCGGGTCTGATAATGATTACGATAATACTACAATTTTACACTACATCCCTGCGTTCCAAGAAGCGCTGAAATCGATTAAAGCTCCTGGCAAAACTCATACGTTTTTTTTGCTTTTCTTATCGCTGACAGCGCTGAAAGTCTGATTCGGAATGCGCCCAATAATTAGGCTAACTAATGACTAAACAATTTTATTGTGTCTTCTTTCATTATAATTATAAAATCAATAATTTCATGCTTTAGGGTAACTATTGTAACATGATATTATTATGATATCTTTAAGTATTAAACGTAACGTAAAATAACGAAGATCCCTCAAAAGATAACGCATAATCTATGTGAATTTGAAAATGTAATGATAGGCAACGATAAATACCGATAATAGTAAATAACACAAACAACATTGATTTTAAAGATTCTATACTGAGTTTTCTAGGTATTATTTAAGACAGAAAATAAATTATACTTAAATACATCATCATCAACAGCTCATATACGTCCCAACCGAGGGGCTCGAGCCTACCCCACATACTACATACTAAAGTACAAATCTACTTCATATTAAATAACTTGTGGGGGGGGACTGGGGACATACATTTATACTTATTTATTAATTACCTTTTTCCCAATTACATACTTCCCAATTTTCGGCTCAGGTAAGATAAAAAAAAACGGTGAATGCCTGATGCTTGTGAGTTAGTCTTATTACCATTAAAGTTTGCTATCTTTAATATTGTATACCTATATTACGTATGTCTAACTCAGATGTCCAAGAAGAACTCTACCAAGAACCTACTAAGAACCTACCTACTTCACCTTGTCAGGTCAGCCTGTATTATTAAAAGATATCTTTTTTTTTTAACCAGTAAATATTTTTGACCACGTTTATTATAGGTACATATAATAACTAATAATAAACGCGAAAGTTTGTAAGGATGGATGGATGGATGTTTGTTTGTTACTGTTTCATGCAAAAACTACTGAACGGATTGGGGTGAAATTTGGAATAGAGATAAATTGTACCCTGGAATAACACATAGGATACTTTTTACGGGAAAAAGTCTTAATCTCACAGGAAAATCGCTGACCGCTATTATTACATAAATTCTAAACCAAGAAAGTCTGTCTCACTCACCCTTATGTTCATAACAATAGGAGCCTTTTCTTTAACCAGGAATGGATGATGGAATGCAATATGTTTGGTCACCTGTATAACTGAAGCACATCACATGACTTTGTACTTTGAAATAACTTATTTACCAATAGATATTTTATCTTAGTTTTTGTTTTTATGGATGGTGTGTCTTTATTTACATAAATAATAATATACAATAAAAGTCATATAAATAAAAAGATATTTCAAACTACAAAAACATATTGTGCCATAACCACTTAATTTGCAGATGACCGTACACCCTGTATAATATGAACAACATACCTTCAAGAACTTCCACAGTGGATGAGCACCATCTCCATTTACGTCAAGCTTTTCAAACATGTCAAACTTAACTTTGCGGTCAGAAATGAAGCATTGAATTTGTTCTGGATCACCTGGCTCCTGGCCTGCAAACTGGTTGCATGGGAATGCCAAAATACGAAGACCTATAACAAGAAATGAATGGTTACATTCATAAATTATTAACTCATAATCAGACATCGGAATGTGCACAAGGTCCAGGTCCACAATGAAGTGATAATAAACAATTAGGGCCCTCTTTTTAAAATGTATTGTTACAGTGGGGGCTGCCATGGATGGATTTGTTTTCGAATCTCAAAATAACAAAGAATTCATTATAATAAATATTAGAGCTTCTTGCAAAATAAATATAGATAAATGATAGATAAAGAGGGCCCTAATCATATCACTAGACCTGGAATGACCGACAGATACACATAGGTACACTTCGAATTATCTTTATACTTCTTTATATTATCCTTGTTAATGAAGTTCACATTATAAGTAACAAAAACATTTTTTTTAAATGATACTTACGTGCACATAATGACATAAGACTATAATCTCACAAGGTTAAGGGATAAAGTGTTAATTACCCTATTAACCATTACATTCTAAATGACAGTAATTAAACCTATAGGTGCATTATGGACAACAATGCTGTTATTGTGTGCTAATATGTATGGAATGAATCATAAATTAAAATCAAATTTCTTACCCTTGCTTTCAGCATACTGGTCATAAAGCTCGTTGAGCTGCTTGTAGTTATTAGCCGTGAGACCGCACTGCGAAGCCACATTCACAATAATGCACACATGACCTTTGTACACATCCAGTTTCACTTCGTTTCCTTTAATATTCTTCACTGTAAACTCGTGAATTGATGTTGCCGTCTTGTAGTCTGGATTGTCTGCCATCTTTCTAAAATAACAATAGATTATAATGAAAACAAGAAATTGACCGACGACTGGACACACCGGCTGATTTTGACAAACAGACAACACCAAAAATATCAATAAAAATATTAGTAAAAATATAAATAAACAAACTTGACAAACTATTGACACTGGCACAAAGACAAAATAGTGCAATAACGAAAAAAAAAACTCTCACTCCCTCATTCATTTTATATCTTAGCTTACTAAAATATTTTGTAACACTTTTACTTACACGCCGGCACTTATTTGAGCTCTCGATAAACAAATTACGTTTCCCACAATAGGGGCAACAAGTCTTGTGAAGACACCGATTGTCATGATTTTTTTTATTGGAAAATTGGTTATATAGTACGAAAAACGTTCAGATTCCTGTTAACAAGAAAAACTATCTACGATCGTTATACGTTATCGTATTAAAAATTGTCAACATATTGAAAACTTTATTTTTTTCGGTACTATCATAGTTTTTCATGTTTTGTAAATAAGATTCAAGTTTAGTTTAATACTTATAAAAAGCAACAAATATTAATTTATTATCTATCTTTTTAAACCATTCTCACTACGATCTATAATATTTTGAACGTACTCTGTTACGTAATTTTGACATAAAATGTATTTTTAAGCAATACTTCACTTCAGACACTCAAGGGAGGGAAGGGAATGGATCAGGGCCTCGATCGCGTAAGTCGAGCTTGCTTCGTTCACTTGGCTTGGCTTCAAGCAAGTTGAACGGTATTCCGATTCCGATTGTAGGAATTGTCTAACTTTTGGGACGGTAATCGTCTTGGGGACAAAGAGTAAAAATATTTTTTTCTTGCATGAATGAACGAAATGTTTGCGTTTAGTTGTTGAGATAGGAAAACGTGTTAGAAAAATCAATTTTTATTAACTGTTGTGCAAACATGTCAATAAAACAATGATAATAACTCAAAAGTGATAAATGAACAGTAAAAATTATTTTATTTCATATATCAAACACAAAAATATGTTAGTTGTAAGTACTTAATGCAAATAACGAAACTAAACTTTCTCTCATTTATAAAAAAAAAAAAAACAGTGCCAAAATTTTGTTATTAAGTTTTATTACTTTATTAAGTTTTGTTATTTAGTTTGATCAGAGTGTCATATTATTAATACCTACTACAAGCAAAGTAAGTAGATTTTTGTCTTTTGAGATACATGAATGTGTATTGTAAGTACACAAAGTTGGCTAATTCAGGCCATAATCGCTATTACTGACCATTATGCACATTTCAGAATGCCTGCTCACAGACTGATTAGCGAGCAACAGCTAAAGCTGTTGCTGACGTTCATGGAGAACCACCGTGACTTCCCTTGCGGGCGAGTAACTAATAGAGACGGGGCACAGGCTAAGCAGATAGCTCGAGAGCAGTGGAAGCCCCTTACAGAACGGCACAATGCAGTTGGGGTTGGTGCCACCAAAATTGCGATGAAATGGAGAGATGTAAGTTTACTGCCACTCTATTTTGTTTTTACTGCTTCTTACCAACTACTTAAATATCCATTTTCATTTGTCTGCACTTGCATGGATTTTATGTGAGACATTGGTTGGTCAACTGTATTTAACCACTCCAGACTTGGCAAATTCTTGATATCCTTCAGTTGAGGTGAGTGACGGGATGGTTAACATTAGCACTGGTGAACTACAGACCGCATTGGTAGTTGCGGTTAACAAAATAATATGGGGAATTATAAGTCAAGAAAGCCACAAGGCCACGGGACCCGACCTCTAATTTACAATTTACTTACTCAGCCACAGATTTTACAACTCTATAAATAAAATAATGTGTCTATGTGCTTTGCAGGAGTCTGTTGAAGATGTCTAAGCACTGCAGGCTTCTTCCTCAAGACCTCAGGAAAGTGCCCCGCTCAATCACTACCTCAATGGTACCCAGCCGAGCCCTCTGCCAAAGGTAAACCCTGTTTTTTAATTAAAGTGAACTGGGGTATCTTGCTTGCGCGTTGGTAATAACAACTAGTTTGCAACAAAAATGATGAGCTGTCTGCCGTACATGCACCTGTGTATGTTTGTTAGTCAATCATGCTGAAATGGCTAGATGGATTTGGATGAAATTTTGTTTTTGGTAGACAGATAAGTACTCGATTCACTTTTTTTTTTTTAAAGAGAAGTCTATATATTAGCCCAGTGCTTGATCTATCTACTTACCAAATTTCATCCAAATCCGTAAAGACATGAAAATGGAACAAACAAACATCCATACTTTTGCATTTATAATACCTATAGGTAAGATATGATTAGATGAACCTGAGAGATGCTGGCTGCATGTGTCTAAACCTGTGGGCCAACTTTCTAAATGGATGGATTTTGTGTAGGTAGTTAGTAGAAGAGGAAGAATAGTGTGTCTGGTCTAGTCAAAGTTTTAAAAATTTTATATAAAACAATGCAGACATCCGGATTTAGTATATAACTACATCATCATCATAATTCATTACTTTTAGTAATAATACTGTTATAATTATTAATTGTCTATGTCTAATTGTTATATTTTTATTTTCTTTTTAGAATTTGCTGTCAGTGAGCCGCCTGCTACTGCTGTTGCTGCTGTTCCTGCTCCTGCAGCTTACCTCAGACATTTATTTTATAAATTTTTTATACTTCAAATAATCAAATAAAATATTATTCTTATTGCTTAACTAACAATGACCAAGAGCATCTTATTTTTATTGTTTCTAAATTTTAGGTTTTAGCTCATCATTTGCCCTAGCCTTATACAGGCATTGTACAACAATATTGTAAATAATAATATGTTTCTTTTATTTTACCTATGGTTAAATGTAACTTTAGTGTAATGTAACAGTATGTAACTATAGTTATTTTATATTTATAACATGTTTTTAAATAAACATTGAACCTCTCTTATGTTGTGTTTTGAATCATACCAATTAATATTCCTAATCTACGACTACAATAGATCCATCTTAGGTCGCAGTGGTAATTGGGACATAATTTGCCTGATCCCTTCCACCAAAAATCATCCCTAATTTAATTATGCCATTAAAATAAAATAAAACCATTTTGTAATTGGACGTAGTTACACGAAAAGGATCCAATCCACAACATTGTCAAAAATTACTTACGTACACAAAATTGACCGCAAATAATACCAATCGTCCCATAAATATACTATTAACAATAAAAATGTTTTAATGTTTCTCACAAAACATAACACGTAAAATTATCTTGAAACAAATACCTATGAAGAAATATTTTGAACTTCAAACTTCAATATCTGAAAAGTAACTTTGTGTGGATTGGATCCTTTTCGTGTAACTACGTCCAATTGTACTAAATGAAAGCTATTTATTAAATTTTACAAACAAAACAATAAATATAATTCAAAACTTGTGTATATTGAAATACTTTATTAATCATAATGCTTGTGATGCTGAAAGTGAAAATATATTAAATAATACACTTATTTTGATCAAGTATTTCCCTTTTTTTACTTAACATGTGAGCTGCTTCATTTCTTTTTGTTTTTTTTTGCAATTTTGTTTTCTAGGTTTTTTACTTTTGAAGTCTTGCTTTGAAACACTGAAGTGCGGCCAGAATCTGAAAATAAATTTGATCAGTTGTACAAAATAATAATTATAAGCTTTGTATTATGTTACTGTTCACTTTTACTGACATACTGTCTTGTGATAGTGGGTGTACGAAAAGTTAATCGCTTGAACAAACCTTGATGTCTGGATGCACTCGGTTTCAGTATATGTTCCCTTCTTCGTGAAGCTGCTGCATAAATTGCTTCACTGCTGCCATTCCACACATGGGAATCATGGCTCTGTCCTCCAAAGGATGGATCTACATATAATATGCATAGATCAGCATCACAAATCTAAAAAAAAAACAACAGAATGGTTAGCCCATTTTATTCTAAAAATTATTCCATTTTCAACTCCAAAATGACTTCAGAAAGAAAGTAGATTGGTCCTACCAAATTCTACAATGGAAATAGTCCATTCAGGACCATATTCTATGACAGCAAAAGTTTATATTATATTATGTTGCTATGCTCGACAGGGCCCATGTTTTTAAGCACTTTGGGGATTAACTTGTGATATGTGTATGAAAAGTTAATCGCTTGAACAAACCTTAATGTCTGGATGCACAGCAGTACTCCTCTGACTCGGTTTCAGTAGAGGAATCAAGTCATCGCATAGCGCCAAAAAGTCCTTTTTCGACAATCGAAAATTGTCCTTGAACGACTTTTCCGGCATCAAGAGAGGTCGGGACGCCTCTCGCAGTGTCCTCCGCTCGATGGTCTCCCTCTTTTTCAGCGGTTCTTCCTCTGCTGCAGCCAGCAGCAGTATATGAGCCGCATCCATCTCGTATGCCCGTGTGCGGCTTTGCGCTCAGCGGTTTTCGAGTAAATGTCACTCAAATACCTCAATAATATTATAATTTAATATACCACACTCAAAATAACCCACAACACAAAAGAAATCAGCAAAATCTAAACGATTTTACCAAGATAGCAGCTGAACCAAGGTACTAATTTGCACCTTGCTTCAATTGACAGTTGAATACTTTTTTTTTTTTTTTTTTTTTAACAGTTGAATACGGTTGAGCGGGAACCATTTTTTTTTTATTTTTTTTACGCAATAGCTCTAATCGGTTTCAAATGTCAAATTGTATGGACATTATTCGTTCATTGTTCAGTCAACGTCATTCATTTGACGTCTCACTTGTAATCGTCTTCGTTGACTTGGCTTGCTCCTTACGCGGTCGCTTGAAAGCCGCTGGCGGTCTTCAAACCCGCCCCAAGCAAAGCAAGTACGCTTACGCAATCGACCGGCAGGGCCTCGATCGCGTAAGTCGAGCTTGCTTCGTTCACTTGGCTTGGCTTCAAGCAAGTTGAACGGTATTCCGATTCCGATTGTAGGAATTGTCTAACTTTTGGGACGGTAATCGTCTTGGGGACAAAGAGTAAAAATACTCACTTGTAATCGTCTTCGTTGACTTGGCTTGCTCCTTACGCGATCGCTTGAAAGCCGCTGGCGGTTTTCAAACCCGCCCCAAGCAAAGCAAGTCCGCTTACGCAATCGCCCGGCAGGGCCCTAGATCACGTGGTAGGCCTAAAAAGCGCTGGCTGGACGTCGTGAAAGCGGATATGGAAGAGAACAATCCATGGCTGGTTTACACGTATTAAGTTGTCAAGTAGTAACTTTTTACTAAATTTTAAGCGACTTAATTTTAAGTAAGTGTTTACAAGTAATTTTAGTAGTTAAGCTTTTTAGTTAGTCCAAGATGGACGATCAACAGCGAATTAAAATCTGTAATATATATATAATAAATAAAATAATAAAGTATAATAAAATATTAATTTTATATTATTAATATTATATTATTATTATAAAGGGAACAGGGCAGGAGAATGATGATGATGATGATGATTAATATTATGGGGAAACTTCTTCAGTTCACGTTTAAGGGGAATTATTAGTAATTAATTTGTAATATTAATATATTAATCATTTATATTTTTATATATTTTTATATAAACCTAAAAAAATAATATAGAAAGAAAGTAAGAAAGAAAGAAATTTATTACATAAAAATATTTAAAAAAATAAACATAAAACACTCGCACTTCGCATTTAAATTGTGCCTGTCCAAACGTGTCAAGTGACTGGCCACGCCTACCAACTTACTCGAAAAATAGAAAAAGTTCTAATCTACTTGTTTACTTGCACGCTTTTTAACTTGCAACTTACTACTAAATTCGTTGTTTACACACATTAAGTCACTAAAAATTTAGTTAACTACTTGACAACTTAATACGTGTAAACCAGCCAAGGATGCCGAAGACCGGGCAAAGTGGAGAGTAGGAAAGCGGACCCCAGCGCTAGGCCGGGAAAACGCTAGGACGAAGAAGAAGACACAAGCGAGGGGGTATTCAGAAGTTTAGAAGCTCCGTTGTTTTACCCTGCGTTCCGAGACACGCTGAAATCGATTAAAGCACCCATAATCGCGTTCCGAATTACTGTCAGCTGTCACACGCTGTCATAACTCATACTTTTTTTGCTTTTCGGATCGCTGGCAGCGCTGAAAGTCTAATTATGCGCCCTTAGACTTTGTAGTGAAACTGTGAAATCAATATATTATAATAATAAAAAAACATTTAAAATGTTAGCTATTGTATTTTTTCTATGGTCTTGGTGGTACTTGGTACTTTAGTGGATGGGCTGGCGCATGGCGTGGCACCAATATTATATATTTATATTTTGAATACTCATACCAAATCGAACAATTCTGAACGCATACTCTGAACGTATTCTGTCTAACGTTTCGATACGCGCTTAAATTACTTTCTTCGAATGACGAGTGGGGTTCATGCTTGTTTCCGTTTTGTACAGACAGTTTTTTGTGTACTACATGCTTGCCTTGGACGGGAATAACTGTGCGAGCAGATTATGACCGACCCGTTTTCTGCTACCATTATTTTTCCGTCCACGTTTTGCGCACTCGAATTTTTCAACCATTAGCCTTTTTGAGAAGTAATCTCCTGCGGTCGCCGGCCGCTGCCACGGCACGCTCACTGCGCTCGCTCGTCTCCCTCCGCCTGTTATTGACAACAGTCTAACCTAACCTAACCGAAGTGTATTCTTTCTGGGTGGATTTCTTTTTATAGGGGGGGGGGCTGCGCCCCCCAAACCCCCTCTTCGGGTGCTGCTCAGAAAAAAACAGCGAAAAAATACAGTTTCCTAAAAAGTCGAGCCATTATTTTGACATGTAATCATTGGCTTAGAAAAACGCGGCGTACCAAAACAGTTGCGTTCAAAACTGCACGAGCACTTTTTGTACAGACCTGTTTTTGGATGCAACTTTTTAGGCATCCTCATATTGAATTAATGCGTTTTCGTTGTAAACCATGTACATCAAAAACGTGGCGTACAAAACCAGGGGCGGTCATGAAGGTTTCCCGATGCGGCGCCGTCAGCGATCAGATTGTATGGGTTTTCGCCTGCTGACAGTTTCGGTGGTACGCGCTTTGAGTGCGCTAAAATTGATTTCAGCTCAGGGCGTATTCCGATTCAGACTTTCAGCGTTGTCAGCGATCAGAAAAGCAAAAAAACTTATGAGTTTTGACAGCTGACAGTAATTCGGAACGTGATTACGGGTGCTTTAATCGATTTCAGCGCGATTCGGAACGCAGGGAGGGAATCCACAGATGAATAAGTAATGTACTAGAGTCAAGTCACACACAAACAAACATTGATTGAACGATTGGACGGATTTCGTGTTTCTTTCTTCTATAATTCTTGTGGAATTTTACAGATTTTCCTTCGAAATGGCGTTTTTAGCTTCAAATATTCGCAGGTGTGTCAGCCTGAAAAATCTAAGCAGTATCACCAGCATTCAAACTTCGTCGTATCACGCAAATGTAAGTTTGTTTTAATATTGTGTAAGCAATGTCAAGGATTATCGATTTCTAAAGGAACTACGACGCATAAATTATTGAACTCTGTTCAGAATACTTGTACTTGCAGATATTCCACATAACCTTAAGAAGTCGTCAATTTGCCTGTTCATTGTGAAATCTAATTAATAAGCTGCATGATTTGTAGGTTATAGACCACTACGAAAACCCTCGGAATGTTGGTTCTTTGGATAAAAAGGACAAGAATGTAGGCACGGGACTAGTTGGTGCCCCAGCCTGCGGTGACGTCATGAAGCTGCAGATTAGAGTGGATGACAATGGAAAGATCATTGATGCTAAGTTCAAGACTTTTGGCTGTGGCTCTGCCATTGCCTCAAGCTCGCTCGCCACAGAATGGGTGAAAGGCAAGACTGTGGATGAAGCACTCACATTGAAGAACACAGATATAGCTAAGGAACTGTCTTTGCCTCCCGTCAAGTTGCATTGTTCTAGTAAGTATAAGTGTGATATCATTACATATCTTTCAGTTGTTTACTACATACTTGTTATTTAAATTTGACTTGTAATACCTCCTGACTTGTGTTTATAAGCTTACTGTTTAACATCTTACATAGGTATAATTTTATACTTGATTTACAGTGCTTGCAGAAGACGCAATAAAGGCAGCTCTTTCTGACTACAGGATCAAACAGCAAGATAAGAAGGCAAATTAAATTGATAAATCAATTAGAATAGGATGTTCGAATGAAATGTATCTGTGATTGGTGTAAAATTGTAACTTGTTTGGTTAATAGATAGTTTATATGAAAGTTGCAAGATTTATCTAATATTGTACAGCCAAATAGATGTTGAATTAGTGGCAAAGAATAGTATGCAAAAATTAGTACATACAAATAGTAAATAACTTTTAGATGAGACCTTATATAGGAAGGAATAAAAATTAGAACAGCTTGACGAAAATATAATCTCATTAGATTACAATGTTCTAGTATGTCTTATGGGGGACGCCTGCGACGTAGCGCAGACGGGTGACCTGCTCTGTGTGTAGAACTATTTCACCCCAATGTTCTAGTATAGGCTGTAAATGTTTTGGTTTTTAAATAAATTATTATGCTAACATTGGATGTTTTCTTTCATGTGTGTGTGAAAATAAGTAGACTGAAATATGGCAAAATGAAGAAGTGGCCTATACTTAGCAGTAGGTGGATGTGGGCTAGTCTAGCTTTGTGGATTTTAGATATTTGTTTAAATTAGTTAAATACCACATTATTTAAATAAAATACTGATTATGGATGTTTATGACCATTTATTAGTATAATGCAAGACCAGCGATATATTCGTAAATATAAGGCCACATGATACGATATCTCAAAACAAACACTTTGGTTGCAAATGTACAGAGCGACACAAAAGTGCTGAACACTTTTGATAACCAAAATTTCAACCAATCATGACAAGGCGTAATGCCATTTAAAAACGGAACTGTTTATGCGTTGTAGCCACTGGCGAATTTATATACTTACTTACATACCCTGCGTTCCGAGACGCGTTGAAATCGATTAAAGCACCCGTAATCGCGTTCCGAATTACTGTCAGCTGTCAAAACTCATACTTTTTTTGCTTTTGTGATCGCTGACAGCCCTGAAAGTCTGATTCAGAATGCGCCCATAATTTCACGCCTCTTTTTCGGAGAGGTAGGCAGAGACAAACTTCAAAAATTTTGGAAACTAAAAAAATGAGTCACATTGTACAAGTTATTTTATGATTTTGTTATGCAAGAGAGATCATTTCATGTGGCTATCTATGTAGTAATTCCAAGTTTCTGTAGCGCTAGCTGAGCGGCGTCAGCTTTGGCCTGTTTCTTGTTGGCACTGGCTACAGCAGGCTGATACTCTACGCCAGCCACCTTCACCTGAGGAGAGAAGTTTTATATTCAGCTACAGATACATAGACATAACCTTGATTATCAGTTCATATTTTGTCTTTCTATTGGGCTCGCTTAGGTTAAACATTGACTTAAAAAACTTTTTTTTTTCACTCCTTTGTAAAGAAAATTTGATCATCCTATGGATAATAAAATATTTGAATTTTAGACCACTAATATTGGTTACTATCCATGGTTACCATTATAGAAAATTGTTGCGTATCCAAGTCTTTCATGGTCCGAGATTCAGGCTATCCAAAAGCCAGATAACGCTCAAAGAGGACATTCAAAGCATTTTTCTAAAAATAATGTAAGTATTAAAATAAAACTAATAAACTTCTCAACAAACCTTAAACAAAAAGTTCTTTTTGTGATCAGGCCCACATTCGAAGCAGAGGTTGTATTCTGGCGGGCCGAGTTTTTGTTTGGAGCAGTACTCGCCCAGCAGTGACACCGGGTGCTTGCCGCCCGCCACCAGCGGCGCGGGCCCGCGGCGCCCCGGCCTCTGCCCCCCACGCAACTGGGAAAACGACGACACGATCATAGAGCGGCCAGAAAACATAAAAATAATTTGAACATCGACAACCAAGTCAAAGGCAAGGCATGTTTCAAATAAAATAAATAAATAAGCGGTTCTGATCTTGTTAACGCGCTTTCTGTATTGAATATGTCTTTTTTTTTGTGGCACTCAAACAGTTCGCTCGTATTAATTTTAGCGCATTTTTAGAACAACGAAGGTCATGAAGGAAAAATGCCGTCTATTAGACTTGCCAATTCCACTCAATGACTCGGTGAGTGTTCCATTGATATTTTACAATCGAAGCGAGTAGTGGCGAATGTTGATTCGTTATCACTATAACGACGTCCTTTGTTTGTTCACAATGATATCATAATGATTTGCAATTTTTATTGTAATGTCTACAAATGGCTTTATTGTTTAGCGATAACATCTTAAGATAAAAAATAAATAAATATGTGGGGACATCTTCACACACGGCCATCTGATCCCAAACTAAGCAGAGCTTGTATTATGGGTACCAGACAGCTGATATACATTACATAAAGAGATATATACATACTTATATAGTTAATCAACAACCAAACACAAGTGCTCATCACACGAATGTTTGCCCTGGGCGGGATTCGAACCCGCGACCCTGTGCGTCGGAGGCAGATACACTACCACCTGGGCTACGGAGCCGTCAATGTATTTATCATGACGTTTTTTTTTTTCGAACAGACTGATAAATCAGCCGGCTTTGTAAGCCAACAATTCTATCTACACATTATTAAACGATTTCGTAGTCTAGTCAGGTGCTCAGTAAGCAACATAATAGGGGATCGACTGTTCACCATATTTTATGAATTTACCATATTTTATGAATTATTTATAAAATATAGATTAGTAGCATACGTACATTAGCCCCCTTTCCTCGGCCCACGGTTTCTTCTTTCGCCTGGAGACCCTTGGTGTCAAGTTTGACTTCAAGCAGTAAGGGCTGCAATGTCCCCGTGCCTTCTTTGCCCAACCCCTGTCCAGGAGTCCAGCCCATCTTCTGCAGAAGGTGCATTCCCATGCCACCTTCTACAGGCGCGGCGCGTTGCAACTGATCCTAAACACCATGATTCATTAATAGATGTACAAAGATTGTAGATTCGTAGTGACGATAGTGGAAATCCTTCTGCGTTTGAGACTAACTTTGAAAATATCTAAAGGTCGATAAAATTGAGGCATAAATAATAAAGATGAAAGTATGGATAGGATACGTAAACGATTTATCACAGTGAATTGGTTATACGAAGAAAACTGTAATTAAGTACAAGAAAATAAAAATAACAGGTATGCAAAAGATAAACTGAACTAAAATACAATAATTCTTTATCATTTTAATAACTTTTTGATATGCGGAGATCCTGGTTTTTGAAATGGATTTAGAATGAAAAATTGAAATTTGCCACCGCGTTCATACGCTATGTTATAGCATTGACAAACATAAACTAAGATAGCCCATACTGTTATATAAGCCAAATTTAGTAGTCACTATTGTGACAAGTCTGCCAATCGTAGGAAAATGGGAATATCAAAACAAATAAACTGGGAGTTTGTCGCAAAATAATGGTAATGTTGGCACAAACACGTACGCTCCTATCATTGGATATACTTACCTATCCAGCAGGAGTATGTTAGGTGCTAACATGAACCGCGGTTGTAGTAGACCGTGCAGTATAGTCGTAGCTTTAGAACCAACGCGGCGGGCCTTATAAGAAGCTGCAACAAATATTCATGAAATCCCCCTATTTAAAAGAAGTTTTTCAACGAGCCGAGAAGCAAGATGGCTGCTTCAATCATAGCTCAAAGAATAACCACTCTTAATTTAAAGACTGACTGGTAAATGATAGTATTATAGGTAATATATAAATCGTGCATACTATTAATTAATTCTCCTAGACTAGATCATAACAAATAAGCAAGATTTATTAATATTAACAGTCAAATAAGTACGTAAATAAATATTTAAGTAAATATTATAATTGAGGAATTAGATACAATAAAAAAAAACTTTTATAATAAATAGGCACAATTTATAAAATTAGCAAAAAATAGATATCGGTACTTCTACAGTCAGTCAATTCGTTGAAAGGGGAAATATGAATATTTGTATGCAACATTGTGTGTAACGATGTTAGCCTTAGGCCTACTAGACATTCAAGTTTTACTGCAATGAAAACCTACAAGGCCTTAATTATGGAGGGGCGTCACTTTGGGCGGAGTTTAGACACGTGTATACAAAACAAAACGCGCGTGACGACACTTCTGCAGGAACGCCTTCATATATCGCCCGCCATGCTTGAATCGGTACAAGGCGACGCGCGACGCCGCTCAACGCGCCACCTCTCCTTAACAGAGGCCCGAGACAAATGACGACAAAGTCCACGACGTATTTAAAAAAATAAAGAGTCATGGACGGGGTACGCTTCTACAAAATAATTTCTTGTTAAATAAAATAGTAAGGGAATTATCATGCTGGACCGTCACACCTTCAAATAATTTGAACTTACAGAAAGTTGAAGTATATTAAAACTATCGAATCACGGTTGCCTCTCAGGTCTAAATCGCAGTAAATTAAGGGCCCGTTTTACAAATAACAACTTAAAGTCACGTATTCCCAAGTTTGACAATGCAATTACAACATTTTACTACTTGCAAATTCGCAACTAGTGTTTTTGTGAAATTTCTAGGCCCCCTGAACGTCTAGATGGCAGGCTTTGTTTCATTTCATTACACTTTTCGAAACCATTGGACGGTGTAATGAGTGAACTCAACGAGTTCCCCCTTTACACGGGACAGATGTACGATTTTTCACATGTGGTTGATGGTTACAACAACGTGAATGTAGATGAGTGTAAGTGGTGATTGCTGATGAGAAAAAAGTGTTGTGATTTGCAAATGAGTGTGTAGCGACAATGGCCTGGATTCTGGATGTCACGCTCTAATCCTTAATTAAAGTTAGTCCATCCTTTTTACCTTTTAAAGATTGAAAAGGGACAGGAGATGGCCATTCTAATATTAGAGCTGTCAAACATCGAATTTGAAACTTATGGCCGCGTCGATTGCACAATTTTAGAGAGCACTTAAAACATGCTACTTAAAAATCTCTTAAACTGACAGCTATGCCCTTATTTTACGTTATCATTCGTTCAAATGAATATCATTCGTTCAACACCTCTCTTTCATTGGTCATAAAAACGAAAAGGATAGCTGGATTTTAAAATTAGAATTAGAGCACGACATCCCGAATCGAGGCCAATGTATCTACTGATCTTCAATAGACTACCGCGGCATATACGTTAATCTGAAATGATTTGATCGTATTACGTTCCAAGATTAAAGAACCTTGAAATAAAAACTTATTTGTGTAGCAATTGTTTTTTTTTTATAATATAAATTCAGATATGAAGTTGAAACGTATTTGTTGTGTACTATGTTATTGTAACCATCAATCAATAAAAAAAAGTCAGAAAGAATAATACAAGTTGTATTATAATTTCTGACCGCACCTCCTGCACGCAACCACGTAATAGCTGAAAGAAAATTCAAAGACATTAAAGTGTCAGACGAAGTTCGGGGCCTCATTTTATAAAGCTGCAACTTACAAAGTAAGTGTAAGTTAACAGAATAAAATTGAATCTTAAGTTGTCAACTTATACTTGTAAAATTGTAATTTGTGTTTTTATGAAATGGGGCCCATGGTTAAATAAATCATTACTGGTGATTATTGAAGCTTGAATTGCAAATTCGTATGACACTTTAATAAAAAATATTTCTGTGCCAAAGTAGAGGCAAGTGTTTTTTATTCACCACAAAAAATTATTACTTGTAACGATCAAAGAATATTAGAAATTGCATCATGAGAAATGTCCAAACAGTCTCCTAAGTGTTAGGGGCCCTGTACGGTCCTTAAATTAGGGATATGTGTGTACCTATTTCAAATCATGTATAGTATTTATGTATTAGTGATCAGATCAAACATTTCTATTAATATTAAAACAACAACTCTATTTGAAGAACAACGTGATATGCACATAGGAAAAAGTCAACATTATTTACTATGAATAAACCTTTTTCTTTTGTCCTGTCCTAACCTATGGTTCGCAAACTTGGTCACTCACTAATCAGCAAGTCCAAACTCAAGGTTCGCCAGAGAGCTATGGAACGTAGCATCCTAGGTGTTAAACTGATAGATCGTATTAGGAACACTATCCTACGTTCTCATACTAAAATAGCTGACGTGGGCCGCAAAAATGCGAAACTAAAATGGGACTGACCTGGGCACGTAAGCCGCATGCATCCAGAACGGTGGGCGAGGGTCGTCACGCAGTGGACTCCTCAAGACGGGAACCGACGTCGAGGCAGGCCCCGGAAAAGATGGCGAGACGAGTTAAACGCCTATCGACTGGACTGGTGGGAGCTTGCCCAGGACCGGGAGGAATGGCGGAACAATGGGGAGGCCTTTGCCCAGCAGTGGGACATTACAGGCTGATTATAATAATATAATATAATTTTGTCACTGCGTCAAGGGCAAAACTACTTCAATTTATAATAATATCGTCATAACCAAGGTATGGATAACACGAGATCACAAACGTGATTCGCATTTTGGCCTAACCCCAAAACACTTGAAGATTTGGACAGATCAGATGACGCAGAGAAATGTGTTTTAAAAGAATGTTAGATCACCGAATTCAAAACTTTGTATGATATTAAACAACAATAATAATTGATGAATCTTTTTTTGTCTAAACAATTACAAAATCTTACGCAATTTTGTGAAGAGATACTAAAATATATCTTTATATTTATACCTGTAATCAATCACTATCGGGGTGGAGAAATAAATAATATATGAATTTACAAAACTAGCATTGTTCTAAGATAATATTTTATACGATACTTTTCTTATTAAACCTTGCCCTCGGTGATTTAACAATCAATACAGGGCTATTTGATTTATCTGTGTGCATATTTTAAGCCCAGCCTATGCTTTCTAGTTTTTCTTTTGCACCATCATCTGTATAGCTTTTTTACTGCTTCAAAACCCTATATTCTTGGAAAGTTATAGAATTTATAAGTGAAAACCCAGATAACACACTGTAAATATCTCATTATCAGTATCTTATTTTAAGAATTACAGGCCAATCACGTCGGACGGCGGCGGTGGACATAATGACACAAGCCCAGAGTGAATTATTTAAAATAGCGGTCCGCCCGGGGCTACGCTTGCTTTATGCAAGATTTTTCTTTCTTTTAAAAGTATCCCACGTGTTAATCCAGGGTACAAACTATCTCTATTCCAAATTTCATCCGCCCAGTAGTTAAGGCGTGAAAACGGAAAAAACATCCAAACATATTTTCACATTTATTATAATATTAGTGTGATGTGATAATTTCAGATTGGTTGTGTTACAAATATCAATAAAGGAGTCCAGCAAACTGCTCGAACAGAATGAATAAATGAACTATACAGAGAGGGACAAATGCTAGTTTTTTTTTTTCCTCGAATGATTGATTGAAAATCACGTAGGCAACTTTCATTTCATAATTAATAACACTCAGCACATTAATTCCTGTAATTATCATCATAATATCTTATTAGTTGTAAAATTGTAATATACATAACCGACCCTACAAACCCTGGTGTCAGATATTTGAGCCGTTAAAATACGCACACAGATAAACAGCCCCAGCGAGTACGAACGTGTGTTGCGCGTGTGTGTGTGTATGTGTGTCGCGTGCGCGTACCTTCTTGGCCCAGGCCTGCGTGCCGCTGGCGAGCTCGCGCGGCGTGAGGATGTTGGCGCCCGTGGAGCCCGTGAACTGGCCCAGGGAGGTATCCCGCGACCACCCGAACTGGAAACGATATGCTTTTAGGCCTCATAGGCGCAGTATACACAACAAACAAATCCAAATACTAAACCATCCTTAGAATCCTTACATCATTATTATTATTATTTATTTATTTTCTTAGAACAATGTTATTGACTTAATCTAAACAAAGGTACCACAAAACTGCATATACAGTTATACAGTTTGACTGTGGAATCCAGTGAGCCTCAGTTATAACTTAAAAACTAGCCAGTGGTAATTTACGTGACAATGTATTAACTATAAACTATCAAGATAATGTTTTATGTTTTGTTTGTAGATGTGTTTTTTTAATGTTTTTTTTTTGTTTAGTGTGACCCCGATTAACACTGGCTATTAATTTTTTGGCAATGCAGTCGTGATTTTTTAATTTTAGATGGTCCCTGAATGCCAATAATGGGTAAGCATAAAATGTCACTCGCCGCATATTATCTATTCTTAGACGTAATCAGAGTGTAGTAAAAATATCACTTACCCCACGCGGTGTATAAAGTTCATTCTGTTCTTGTTCCTTGCGTATCATTGCTATCTTTTGTGAGACAATCGATGCATAGTCCTGAAAAAATATAGATAAAATTAATTTCTGTGCAGAAGTGCAGCCTGCTGATATATTTTTATTTGAGTCGCAATAACCCGTTGTTCCTGGGTGACTCGAAAGCGATCAAACTTGCACAATTTTTTAAAATTCATTAATCGAAATATTTCAAGCTCCAGAAAAATAATTTTCCAAATATCTTGCTCAGAAACAAAGTTATAAGGCTTCAAAGTTGATGGTTAGACAGAGAGGTCCGACGACACATGTGAGGACGTCATTTTTGTCGCGGGCTATACATCCACCATAGAAAATTTTGTTTTCGTAGAGAGGGACAGATATATTTGTTTAATAATGTTGTAACTAGTTTGTTTTTCGATCAATTTCGATTCTGTTTTGACTGTCAGTATTCTATTTTTGTATACTTTCAGATGAACTATGATAAAATCTAATATTTATTTATGCATGTTCCCTATTATTTATGCTTCCGTAGAATCGTACAGTTTAGTAAACTGTACAATTTTATTGTATAATGTAATCAGTGTTAAAAAATAAAACTTGATAAAACTTCATCGGTTTCGAACGGCGGTGTCCAACGAGAGAATACTATTATGACAGCTATTCCCTTATTCTTATTGCCATAGAGTTCATTTTATGGCGCTATCAAGATTGTGAACTCTATGTCAATGTGTTTATGGAACGTCAAGAGCTGTCATCACATATAGTGGTGAATACCCTCAGAATGAATATTTTAGGGATTAGGGATGATGACTATTTATTTTTTCTTTGTCTATCAGGTAGGTTATTAAAAAGTATTGGACACGTATTTTTCCTTTTTCACATAATAATAAAATTACAGAGATAAATATTGAGTTGAAATAGCGTATGACGTCACGGTCGAGTAAATTTTATATCTAGTTGTGACGTAGTGACCCCACTCTCCAACTTTAATACGGTTTAACTAAGTATTTAAGGCCGATGCACATCAAATGCGTGATGTGACGTGTCGCGTGACGTGACGTGTGCGTGCGCGTGCCAGCACTGTCACACCGGCAAGAGCGGTGCAGCACGCGTCACGCAGCGCACGCTACACGTCACGCAGGCTATTCGACGCGCGCGCAGTGCAAGCCGCCATATTGAAATCTTAGGCGAAAAGTCACATACATCACATACTTTAATAATTAAAATTTTGTATTTTTGTACTAAGTTAAATGAATAAAAACAATATAATTTTACTAACCGTCTATTTCTAGCATTAAGCCGATTCTCTCCCACAACAATGATTTATAATTTTTATTTCTATACTCTTTGTGTTTGGTGCTGTAGATAAACTCACATTTTCTTACGATTCCTATTAGATATTTTTTTTTTCGAAATTGTCTCCATTGCGAAGAAAACACTATTTGGTTTGTAAATAAATACAACGGGACGCGCGTGCACACGTGCAGTACCGAACGTTGCGTGCGCGTGCGTAGCCGGTATGGCACCTAACAAGGAGTGCCATATAATACAACGTCATCAGCGCACGCGCGTGTGCAACGTTGCCGTTCCGCCTCGCGCGTGTACGGACTCTGTTTGTCAGTCAGACGCAGCTCTGCGTGCGCGTGACAGCTGCGTGCACACGTCACGCATCCAGTGTGGCATCTTCTATAGAGTTTCATACATTACAACTAGTGCGTGCGCACGTCACGTCACGTCACGCATTTGGTGTGCATCGGCCATTATTTGTTAATTGGATAAAACATAAAATACGTGTCTAATATTTTTGTATTACCTAACTGATAGACAAAAAAGGATTTCGTTTTCTTTAATTGACCAAACACAGAGTATAATTTACTTACAATCTTGGGCGGCTCGAGTCCGGGCGGGTAGGCCTGCGGGCCGGGTGCGGGCAGGGCCAGCGGCGTCGCCGGGACCGATGATAACTCTGAACATGAACAATAATATGAATTAATTATTAATTGCTCATATAAATTTTATCTAAAATGCTAAATCTCTCGGTAGTCATTTAAAAAATAAAAGTCATGTATATGACTTTCTACTGCAATATTTTAACTAAACTGGAGACAGATTTGACTTAAAGTAATAGTCACAATATTGCAATAAAATAAAAGTTTCTTTACCAAAAGTCAGAATTAAAAAACTGTCTTGTTATGATCTATCCATTGAACATTCTACTAAGTAACGGGCACTATGTGAGGCGGAAGGTTTCTCGGCACTGCAGCGTCTGTCCTTCTATACAAGGCCACGCCGCCGTAGAAAACTGCTCGCGTATACATTGCTATTTTGAAATCTGTGGACACTGATCGAGTATGTATCGTGGACGCTCGCGTCTTCGTCGGGTAATAACCCTTGACAAGAGTGTGAAGGATGTACTCACGCGAGGGTGCAGTGAAGTTCTTTGTGTAGGCGGGGATGGCGGGGGTGGCGGGGGGGGCTTCGGGCGCCGGCACCGGCAGCGGCGGCGCGGGCAGCGCCAGCGGGGCCGACCTGACACAATGGACAATATTTATACGGCATGGTCACCACAACACGCTACAGACAGACCTACGAACCTATCTGTTAAATGAACGGCGACGCTAGTAGTAATACAAAAATTTTCAATCACGACTTCTGAAAGTTGACATTTCCTTAATAAAAGTCTAAGTAAATTTTGGCCATTTCACAAATTCTGTAGTAGGTCTGTAAGCTATGATTTTAAGGACGTTACAGACATAAAAAAATTTAACCATCCACCGGGAGCATTAATAAACAAATAAATTGGAACAGTCCTAACAGTTGACAAACGTTAGTAAACATTTCTACACAAAACATTTAGAAACACTGAATACTATTTTTTTTTTCAATACACCTTGCTCGTAAATTGAACTTGCGAAGGCAGTAAACTGTGCGGTAAATGCGTTTACCGCACTAGTGCGATTTTATTTAAAAAAAAATTTAATTCCTACGATCGTCAAAATTATTAATCAGCCAGGATCATTTTGACAATAAAAAATATTTAGATCGATTCATACAAAGAGAAAAGCATGAAGGAAGAAAAAATTCTACGCGCCCGCCCTATTGGAGTAGTAATCAATCAAAAACATACTATGGGTGCCGGCCGTGATACAATTTTGTAGCTCACACACACATTCACACTTTTCTTTCAAATTGTCGTTCACGGCATGTGACATGGACATCATCTGCGACATAAAATATTCCAAATAAATAACTACGACTACACAAAATGGTTAATTGTGCGGTGAAATTGTGCCGAAACCATGCCGCAAGCATTATTATTTTATTTCATTTATTTATCGCAGTTTTCCAAAAGATCCGGCACAAAAACGCAAATGGGTGCCAACATGCGGGAGAGACCAAAATTGGATTCCAACCAAATATAGCAGAATCTGCTCACATTTCAAAAAAAATAATTACGAATTAACTGAGGCCGAAAAAAAAACTTCATAAAGATGCCATTCTAACTGAGAACCTATATCACAAGGTAAAAGTAAAAGTAAAAGTAGTTTTTTCCATCCTCAGAAATCCATAATCTCTGCCAGCTATCCCATCTGGAAAACAGCTGTGAGTTTATGTACGAATGTAACGTAAGTTTATAACTAATATTTTTCTGTGCAGTGTCTTATTAATATTATTTGACTATTTGCATTGCAATGGCAAATAGTTGCTGATCTAGCTTTACAGGTTATTCTAGGAGCTGTAAGATTTTTGTGCTTCATTTAATAGTGAGCCAGACAGACCATACTGAAGGAAGTATTGGTGTTTTATTAGCTTCAGCATTATCTCTATATCCAAATAATATATTTTCATTCTTACAGGTTGATGAACAAGTGCCTCAGTTAATGAACTCAGCTTCTTCAATACATGCTTCCGAAGGTAGCTCTGCATTGTTAGAAATAAGATTAAAATACAAAATTGAAGAGCAAAGGAAGAAAATAAAACGTCTAAATGAATCCGTTCGAAGAAAAAAATTGAAAATTTCAAATTTAGAAAAATGTATCCAAAATTTACAAAAAAGAAATTTGATGACTGAATCAGAAGGCACTGTTTTAGGAAATATTAGCGTTGAAGCTAATGAATTGTTAAAGCGTCAGCTACAGACAACAAAAAATGGCAAATTGATTAAAACTAAATATTCTCCAACATTAAGGAGGTTCGCCTTAACATTAAATTATTATTCGCCAAAAGCTTATTCATATAAATAATAAAAACCTTTATTTCGCTCCCACAACAGTATAGTTAGGTAACATTGGAACAGAAACCTTATATAACAATACAAGTTCAAACGGTAGTTACTGATTGTGAGAGTCAGGAACTCAAACTAGGAAACCCCGTGCTATGAGTCCCTGGCTCCCCTCTCTCGGAAAAATCAATTTGTTTGCAGATCGAGCTATTTTGTTGTACTTTATAATTGATTTGCTTGGCGATTAGATATAGGCAGAACGAAAAAGGTAAGTGAAACCAAAGAAAAAAATAAATATTAATATAAAATACACAAATAAATATACTAAACATAGATACATATATATAATTAAAATGAAATAAAATAAAATAAAATAAGGCTACTTATATCAGTCACGGAGTGCGCATTTGTGTTGTGTGTGTGAGTGTGGGGGTTTGTGAGTAAGGGGGGGGGGGTGTTTGTGGAATGAGATGAAAGAGGGGGAGGCTAGACCTACGCATAAACCACTAGCCTCTCTCCCTCCCATCGTTTGCAAGTGCGTAAGGGTGTGTTTGGGTGTATGTACACGGGAGAGGAATTGTTGAGTGGTCAGCCCTACGACGATTAAGTCTGGGGATCGGGTTTTGCACAATACAATACCTAGCATTATATTGTCCACTGACCAGTCAACAATTCCTCCATGTATGTATGTATATTTGTATGTGTGTATGAGAGATAGGGATAGGCAGGGAGGCCAGTCCCACAGAGATGAGGTTGTGTATGTGCGTATGTATAACTAAGATATGATATTTAGAAGGGCCTCTGTGTCTTCGTAGGTTAGGCTTAAAAGCCACTCTGTAACTTTCCTTTTACATTCAACTTTCGAAAGATTGCTAATGCTTAAAAGTTTATTGGCCATATTATATAGTTTACCACCTCTGAAGGAAAAAAATTTTTGAGCGAAAGCGCTTTTAACAGGATTTACCTCGCATATATCAAAGTGCCTTCTGGTGCCAGACTTTTCTCTGAGAACAGAAGGAATAATTGACGCATGTGCTTTAAGGATGGTTGTCCTAACATATAGTTTCCTGACTGACAGCACCTTTGCTTCTTGGAATAGACTTTCTGTTGGGAATAATCTAGGTTTAGACAGCGCTATTTTTAATATCATTCTTTGAGCTCGCTCGAGTTCAAGCATAAAGGTCTTATTAGTGACACCAATACCATAAGTTATGATTGATTCACATAGAGATTCGTAGACCATTTTAAGTAGTTTCCAATTAGTAACATTTCTCAGATTCTTGAAGACGTAAATTAGTTTCCTGCATTTAATTATTAATTGTTTGATATGTTCTTTAAAAGATAAATTAGTGTCAATTGTTATACCCAAATATTTTATATTATCTGTTTTTTGTATAACAGGACAGCTATTGCAAGGTACATTTGAATTTTGAAAACATGTGTGAGCATGGATTTTAAAGTTGTTCGGCTCCGATGAAAAATTTTTAATCATAAAGGTTATATATTTTGTTTTAGATGCATTTAAAGTTAGTGTATTTTGAGCAAGCCAAAGATTTATTATGTTAAAGCCTTCTTGGGCAGCATTAAAGGTGTCTTCCCATGTGTTTCCGTAAAATGTCAATGTGGTATCATCTGCATAGGAGATGATTTTGCATTTCGAAATATTTAAACGACAGAGATCGTTTATGTAACACAGAAATAAAGTCGGCCCTAATATACTGCCCTGTGGCACACCAAAATTTACAGGACTTTTTTCACTAATAAGATCACCAATTCGAACTGATTGTGAGCGGTTTTGAAGATAGTCCTGAAATAAAAGTAGTTGTGAATTTCTGATTCCTAACTTTTCTAGTTTACCTATAAGTTTATCAGTAGAAACCGTATCAAAGGCTTTTTGTAGGTCTATGAATATTGTTAGACATTTTTTCCGTATATCCATTTTATCTACAATAAACTCTGTAAAACTTTGAATGGCATCGATTGACGATCTGTTCTTTCGAAAGCCATATTGCTCCTTAGAAAGTATATTTTTATCTTCTAGGTATTTTACAAGTCGGTTATTCATAATTCTTTCCAGCAGTTTGAATATGGCAGAAAGCAGTGATATCGGTCGATAGTTAGCAACACTATCTCTAATACCATTTTTAAAAATCGGTACAACTAATGACTGTTTTAGGGCTGTGGGGAAAATTCCGTATGTTTCCAAAAGAACAAAAGAACCACCACTTGACAAAGGATTTGTTGTTTCGATAGGAGTTGGAATTGTAGGAATATTCCAACATATGTACGCAGAGTGTATGATACTTGCTTACCACACCCCTCCACGCTTAGCAAGTGGTACCAGTGTATTGAAGGAAATCCTGGATTCACTAAAGAAGCCTTTGATGCACTAGGACTTTTGGCTAAAAACACAAATTATCCACTCGTTTGTAGCCTCATGTTTGACGAAATGGCCATAAGAAGGCGGGTAGAGTGGGATGGGAGGAAATATCACGGATACGTAGATTTTGGCACTGGAATACCCGATGATTGTTATTTAGCACAGGCCAAGGATGTGCTAGTCATTTTGATCGTTGCTATCAACGCAACATTCAAGGTACCAGTAGCATATTTTTTGGTGGATGGTGTAAAAGGTGAACAGAGAGCTAATCTTGTTAATCTATGTTTAACAAAATGTCATGAATCTGGCATTAAAGTTGTGTCTGTAACATCAGACGGATGTCCAGCTAATATATCGGCTATGAAAATACTTGGTTGTCATATAGAAAAAGAAGATATTAAAGTAACTTTTCTACATCCGGTCACTTCTGAACCTGTTTTTGTTTTCTTGGATCCTCCACATATGGTAAAGTTAGTTAGGAATGCTTTTCAATCTAATGGTACATTTATCGATAAAGACGGTAAAATGATTAATTGGTGTTTTTTGGAGAAATTAAATGATCTCCAGATACAGGAATATTTCCATTTAGGCAACAAATTAAGCCCTTACCATATACATTTTCAAAATAATATTATGAAGGTTAAATTCGCAACACAGATCTTTAGTAACAGTCGGTGATGCTTTGAGTTTTTGTGAAAATGACTTGCAACTCCCAGACTTTCACGATGTTTCAGGAACTGTAAATAATCGATAAATATACGTTACGCTTCATACCACATCACATCACTATTTTCAAATTCAGCAACCATGAAGTTTCTTGTTTTTTACATGCCAATAAAGACAAATAAATGTCGTACTTTATAGATATTTTGTTTTTAATTGGGCATGTCATAACATGAATGTCTCTATCTTTTTCTAACGTAACGTATTCAAAGATGTGTGATATAGTTAAAAGACAAACCCCGTCTCCCGCTTCCACCTACCCCTCCCACCCCTCTGAGCGGCCGCATAGGTTTCGATACAAGATAGGCATGATTACTACTCCATGGGGGCGCGCAAAATTTTTTCTTCCTTCATGGAGAAAAGTATTTTATATTTTTTTAATTCAACAAATTGTATCAAAAATATTATCAGCCAGTAATATTTTAATCATAAAAATAAAATTATCTCGATTTAACAAATAATATTCGTAGAGGCTGAATGTCCGCCAGTGCCTTTTCTCCGTAATTATGCTTATAAAAAAGAAACATACAATCGTTTTGTAGGTGGCGCCAAGTTTGTAAAATTTTCATTTAATTGTTTTACATTGAATGTTGTTTTATGAGTGTTTTAGTGTTGATATCTATATATATAAAAGAAAGTTGTGTTAGTTCCTTTGCTTATAACTCGAGAACGGCTAAACTGATTTGGACGATTTTGGGTTCGTTGCGATCGTCTCGGCCTAAAGTTAAATAATAAGCTTTAAAAAAAGGAAAAAGACCCCGCAATTGCGATTTACAAATTATAAAGAGTTGGATAACCCGCCATGGTCGAGCGCGCGGAGCCATTTTTACTTCAAACGCGTTGCTAGGAGATTCACAAAAAAGACCCCGCCTGCTATCAGAGTTTGTGAGTACCATTTTCAAATAAGAATTTATTTTTATTTTTGTCTTTGGCAATCAATTTGCCATCACGTCTGTCATAATTTATCAGTGGTGCTGGCTGGTGGATCATTTTCGTCGTGGTACAATGCCAAAAATCGTAAGCATTTGTTATATTTTTTTATTGTAGTGAGAAACATATTTTTTCTAAGGATTATACATACGTATTTTTTTTTTCATAGCCAAATCTGCTCGCTTTTGGCAAACACTGCCATAATTGCGGCAAGTGGATGGAACGTAGAGCGTTGAGAAAAGATTGTAAGTATTCTACCACTGTACATTTTTCAGTTATAATAATTGTCATGTTTCATGTACATTGTACATACATACATAAACTCACGCGAGTGTTCCCAAAAGTTATTACCTTTAGCACTGAAGTGCAATGTAATATAGATTAAGAGCATTTTGCAGTTTGGTTTAGAAAATTTGTTTCATTTTATATTAATGCTTTCAGTGATTTGCAATTTTTGCAAGGAAAAAATTTTTGCAAGAAATGGTAGTAGAGCAATGCAAATGTGCAGCAGATGCATAGAATGTGACAACATTGTCCTAGGTAAGTTGTTAAAATATGTACTTAATTACTTTATAAATTTTTGTAGTGAAGTTTATTTTTTGCACTTCTTGCTCTCATGTGTGTTCTAGCTTGAATGTTCGTAAACATTATTATATTTCAGACAATTTCAACTACTGTGAATGTTGCGGCCTTGAAACAGAAAGGCAAACCCGAAAAAATAGGGCTCGGGAACAACATCTGAAAGCAAAACAACAATTGCAGCGCATAACAAATGCAGAGGAAGTAGATAAGCCCAAATTAGCACAATCAGAAGTGTCCCAGGACATTTTTAATGATGATGTAAGTTAATAGTACAGTAATATTTTGAATTTAATAATAATTTATTTCAACATTTTGTCATAATTATTTTTGAATTATACATATATTTTTCTTTTAGATAAGTTTTGAAGATATTGAGCAGTTAGAGGAATCTTTATTACATTCCCACCATGAAGAAGACGCAGAGCGAGAGGTTGACGATAATGAAACTGTGATTGATAGTAATAAATAACTGTGAGTGATAGTGATCTACCGCCAAGTAAAAAATGCCGCGACGCAGAAAATCTAATCATTCCCAACGGAGCCGTCAAGCAAATCGGCAACGTAACTACGCAAATCAACTCACTGAAGAAGAAAGTGAGATCGATCGAGAAAATCACCGCGTTAGAGCGGTTAGGTATCGTGCTTTTCAAACTCAAGAGCAAAGAGAGGCAGCCCGTGAAACAGCTCGGTTGGCGATGAGAAATCGTCGAGCTCAGCATACAGATGAACAACGAGGAACTCTTCGCCGCGGAAGAAATGTTTCAAGCGTTATTTTAACTCTAGCAGCGTTTCGATACGATTGCACAATAGATTACAGCTCGCATCCTTTGGTTCGCGTTGGTCCAATGAATGATGTTTGTGAGCATTGTGGCGCATTGAAGTTTGCAGCAGAAACGCGTGGATTATGTTGCCTTAATGGCAAAGTGAAATTGCCAGTTTTGACTCCACCGCCTGAGCCATTGTATTCGTTGCTTCGTGGCGAAACACCAGAATCAAGGCATTTTCTAGCAAATGCACAAAAATACAATTGCTGTTTTCAAATGACTTCATTTGGGGCAAACATTATACAAGAACATGGATTCAATCCAACATTCAAGGTAATTTATGTTGAAGAGTAAAAAATATACTTTTAATTTTATTTTTTCTATTTAATTACGCAATACAAAAAATCTTCTTCTCATTATGCTGGGTTATTTGCCTTAAGGCATTTTTACCAGAAAAAATATTTATACCTATACTTTAAAAGATAATACAATTAAATTTGTTGTTATGTCTTTGTATTCATTTTTAAAATATAACATGCTTACAATAAAAATGCTTTTGACTACAGATTCAAGGTCTGTTTCACCATAGAATTGGATCATTGCAACCAGTTGAAGATGCTCAGCATAAATTCTTACAAATATACTTCATGGGCAATATGGAGGAACAACTTGATCGTCGCCAAGATATCAACACAGCAATGAAAAGAGAGATTCTTCATGATCTACAGCAACTACTTCATGAACATAATGCATTGATCGGGCTATTTAAAACTGCTTTAGAGCGCATGCCACGTGATGACTATATAATTGTGATCAGAGCTGATAAACGACCAACTGGAACACACGAACGTACATATAATGCTCCAACAATGCAATGAAGTTGCAATCTTGGTTGTTGGTGAAAACTTGGAATCACGTGATATCGTGCTTTCACGTCGCGATACTGGGCAGCTGCAACGAATACCTGAAACTCATCGGTCATATGATTCAATGCAATACCCGCTGATGTTTTGGCAAGGCGAAGATGGATATCACTTCAATATCAAGATGATTAATCCATTGAATGGTGACTATTAATATCATACTTTTTACTTGATCAATCACCACATACATTAGGCTTGATAATAAAAAAGTTTTACTTCTAAGATAATATTTTTTATGTTTATATTTCAGGTGAAGAAACAACCAAGAAGGTCAGCTCGATGAATTATTACGCATATCGTTTAATGATTCGTCATAATGCAGATAACCATTTGCTGCGATATCACCGATTGTTTCAGCAGTATTGCGTTGACATGTATGTCAAAATCGAAACGGAGCGTTTAACTTTTATTAGATTAAATCAAGCAAAACTGCGTTCAGAGGAGTACATCCATCTACGCGATGCAATTAGCACGGAAGGAGATGCCAGTAATGTTGGTCGATTGACCATTCTACCTGCGACATATACTGGTAGTCCGCGTCATATGAAAGAATATGCGCAAGATGCTATGACGTATGTTCAACATTATGGCCGGCCGGATTTATTCATTACCTTCACGTGTAATCCAAAATGGACTGAAATTGTAGAATTGTTGCATCCCGGACAAACATCAAGTGATCGGCACGACATCACTGCACGTGTATTCAAACAAAAACTCCGGTCACTGATGAATTACATTGTTAAGCAACACGTCTTTGGGGCTACTCGGTGCTGGATGTACTCAATTGAATGGCAAAAAAGAGGCTTGCCGCATGCGCACATTTTGATTTGGTTAATGGAAAAAATTCAACCAGACCAAATAGATGATGTTATATGTGCAGAAATTCCTGATTTCGAAACCGATCCAGAGTTACATGATGTTGTTAGTACGAATATGATTCATGGGCCGTGTGGCGCTGTCAACCCTCAATCACCATGCATGGTCGATGGCAAATGTTCAAAACGTTATCCACGACAACTGACGGCGGAAACAATCACTGGCAATGATGGTTATCCACTATATCGGCGTCGATCACCCAATGATAACGGTCGAACTATCACAACGAAAGTGAAAGGAAACGATGTTGTGGTCGACAATAGTTGGATTGTACCATATTCGCCACTTCTTTCCAAAACATTTGGGACACATATCAATGTTGAGTTTTGTAATTCGGTGAAATCGATCAAATACATCTGCAAATATGTCACAAAAGGCAGCGATATGGCAGTGTTTGGGATCCAAACCTTCGATGCCAACGATGAAGTTGGTCGTTATCAAGTTGGTCGATATGTGAACTATAATAAGGTACTTTACTGATATAAATGATTATACATCTTAATAATATTCGTGTATTTTCTAATTACCTTGATTGAAACCAAAAATCAATTTTAGCTAAGTAAGGCCGCGTCCGGACTGGTCTCGCGACGGCGATTTCAGTACATTTGCGCAACGTGACGCGACGAAAATGTACTGAGAACGCCGTCGCGCGGCCAGTGCGGCCGCGGCCCAAAAGCTTTCAGGCGGTACAAAGTTCGCCGGGTCAGCTAGTTTAATGATAAATGTGAATAGTAAGGATACTCAAACTGGGCGCGATATAATAAAGGTTAGTTTTTACAACTTCTACATGATCAATTTTATCTGTAGTATCATAGCTTTTGTAGGGTACTATGTACCTTTCTTAACCATTTCAATTTAATGATTTACTATCAGTTTTCTCACAAGTGTATTGAAAAACGTCGTACAACACACGGATCTTAGGTTTTATAACAAACTCGTGACATTATAAACCCTCGCCTGCGGCTCGAGGTTACAAGTCACCTCGTTTGTAATATGCCACCTACGATCCTTGTATCGTAAAGTACTATAATGGAATGATAGAAGTTTAACTTACTTTTTAGGTTCTGCAGGTTTGTCTGGCTTCGAATTTAATTTTGCAACTTGCTGAAACAAAATAAAGAGAAAATTAACAATAACAGAGCTATTGACAGATCAACTTGCATAGCATGCAGATTGCAGGTCCAGTTGAGAGATTTTATTTTTTTAGTAAAAATGTAACTAAAAGTGTTTGTGTAACTTGGTTGTTCAGCTTCGTGTTCTTGCCGACACGAAAGAAGAAGAAGAAGCTTCGTACTCCGGATAGTATACAGTGTAAAAGAAATTATAGTATTCTATGCTCGGACCGATAAACCGGCTCGCACCGAATATCGGGTTTACATCAGGATATCATATCATCATCATCAACAGCTCAGCCTACCCTGGAGCAGGGCGAATAGGTCTTAGTCGACCACGCTGGCCTAGTGCGGATTGGTCGACTTCAAGCACAGCCTTTGAATTTCTTCACAGGAGTGTGCAGGTTTCCTCACGATGTTTTTTTTTCTATCAAGATATGTTAGTAATAATTTAATATCTTTTTACCATATCAGATTTCTTGGGCTCGACGGGCACCCACTCGATGGCTTTCTCCCGATGCTGCGAGCCCGACGACACGGGGAACTGGAGTCTCAGCTCCTCCTTGTTCGCCACCGGCACCAACACACTGCTCTTCACCGGTAATGGAGCGCCGCCCTACGAAAAACAAGTCATAATTTTTGTCCCGACTCAGCATATTGCCTCTGGCTAGGCCAGTGACGCTGTTATTCTGCCGGAACCATGATAATATGTGGGGACATCTCACACTCCGATCTGATCCAAAGCTTGTACTATGGGTATCAGACAATACAAATACAAAATACAAAATCGTTTATTTGTTTTAACAAGTTTCCTTAATATAAGTTGTTGCGGACGGCGGCGCCGCGACCTTGAAAATAAGACCCACGCAGGGAGGCCGCGCGCAACTAGCGACGGCCAACACGAGAAACGCGACGGCCAACACGAGAAACGCGACGGCCAACACGAGAAACGCGCCTGATTGGCTATAATTAGGATAAGCTTATTGGTTAAGGATATTGTAAATATTTAATGTAAGCATTATGATTGGCTGTCGTACTGGGACGATTTGATATAAATATAGGCGGGTTCCCCAGTACGGCATCCGTGGATTGCCGTTGAACGCCGAAACGAATATCCTGTTCGCGCGACCCAAAATTTGTTTTAGCAGACTCGGTACGCTTGCTGCGCAAGCGTCCCCGAGTTGCGCCCAGAGGGTTTCACTCACCCCCTGGCGCAGAACGCCGTTCCTCCTTCCCTCTGATTCGCCGGGGAGGGTGGTTTGTTCGTGCCGTGTCCGAACCCGGTCTGCCACCAGCGGCAAGCCCCGGGCGAGGTACGCGGTACGGGCGCTAAGCCATCCGACCCAGAGTCGCGACAGAGACGGCCAACATAGCCCGCGCGACGAGTCACCATGTCTGCGCCGAGGCCCGTGCGCCCGCAGACGGCGAAGGGAGCGGGTAAACCGCCCCCCCGCCCGAGCGCGCCCACGCCCACCGCCTCCACTACCGCCACCACCACTAAGGCCGGCCACCAGGCCGTTGCAAAGAGGGCCACCACCGCGTCCGACAGCCCGACGAGCCCGTCAAAGTCGGACACAGCGGCCTTACCACTAGCCGCCACCGCCGCTACGACTGGACAAGAGGAGGAGTCTTCCGACGCCCTGTGAGGAAGCTCGCCGTCCTCCCAGTGGAAGAAGAGGCTCCGAAGGTCTACGCCGGGGGGAGAACTGTTGCGGACGGCGGCGCCGCGACCTTGAAAATAAGACCCACGCAGGGAGGCCGCGCGCAACTAGCGACGGCCAACACGAGAAACGCGACGGCCAACACGAGAAACGCGCCTGATTGGCTATAATTAGGATAAGCTTATTGGTTAAGGATATTGTAAATATTTAATGTAAGCATTATGATTGGCTGTCGTACTGGGACGATTTGATATAAATATAGGCGGGTTCCCCAGTACGGCATCCAGTTCAGTGCAGAGCGCCATAGTTTAAACTACAAGAATAAGAAAATAAACGGAAGAAGTTTTCATCAGTCAAGGGTGTTTGAATTATATGGTCCTCGACATAAGTTTTAGAAACCTCCTTTTAGGCTTAAACAGCCTGTGCGAGGAGGAACCTCTCTTCCTTTGGCTTAAATTAAAAACAGCTGATATATATAGTACTTAAATATACAGCATGAAATTTACATCGTTTTGTTCCCGCCGTGTAGTGATAGTACCCGTCAAACTGAACAACTTTGCACGAAAAAAAAATTCCAGTGACAAAAAAATTTTTAGTCTCCATACAAAATGGGTCGCTCGGGAGTCTCACTTTCACGGTGTTTCACGGTGTATAATAAATGCATAATTATATAGATAAACAACATCCAAACACAAGGCAAACACGAGTGCTCATCACACGAATGTTTGCCCTGGGCGGGATTCGAACCCGTCACCCTGTGTTTTGTAGGCAGGAGTACTACCAACTAGGCTACGCGCACAGAATTTATATCTACGGGGACGACATTCATCTTTCATCACTATGATATTGGGTGGGTAGCAGGGTCGATATCCTACATTACTCAACAAAAACAAAAATTGGAACGAGTTGCGAAAGGGGCTATTTGCGAATGTGATTGAGAGAGCATGACGAGTTTTTTAATAAAACGACCTGGAGTTATTGAGTCGCATGGGTCATGTCATGCAACAGCTATCTCCACGGAGAAACAAAACAAGAAGACAGCCTCCGTGGCCGAGATTTCGCCGCTCATTACGGAGGTTCCGGGTTCGATTCCTGGTGCGGTGGGGACACTGTCAAGCATAACTCTTTGTGAGACTTTCCCCAGTTTGGTTAGGGCTTTGCAGGCTGAATCACCTGATTGCCCGAAAAGAAAGATAATTCCGTGCTTCGGAAGGCACGTTAAGCCGTTGGTCCCGGCTACTATCTAGTCGTTACAAGAGCAATAATAATAATTTTGGCGGCTCTATAACACAGACACTAGGGTTTGTGAGGTCGGTTATCGCCCTTACAACCCACACAATGAAGAAGAACAAGAATTGATGGAATAATTTTAAAATATGAACAGACTTGTTATTTCAGAATGACGGTTTAGCCTTAGTCATGTATTGTATGTAGGTGCACTATGTTACATTGTTTTTGTATGTAAAGGTTCAAATCACTTGCATATCACACAAAGACGATCTAGCTACCCTTGGCACAGATAATACGTACAGATGCCTCATCTCATACAAAAAAACTGTACCCTCAAAACTCGGGCTATTCTTCGGGCTATTTTGTTTCCTCTATTAGCTCACTAGATGGTGCTATGTGCGCACTGACCTACAAAATTGCGCAGATACGCCATCTAGTGCCAAATTGACGACCTTCAGAGCGCCTTTATTATAAATATACTTTTTTTATTGTTTTCTGTTAGCTATTATTTAAATCTTTTCAAAAATCGTTACTACTATCCAAAAACATTAAAAATGTTTTAATGCAAGAACAAAACATCGCTGTGTCAAGGGCCAAGTTTCAAAGTCAAAGTCAAAATAATTTATTTCCATAGGATGTTATTACATCACTTAGATCCGTCATTACATTTTTTGGGTGAGTTCACTAACACTAACTTTTGATAAATATTAAAACTATTAGATAATGGATGTCGCTGTATGTGTGATATGTCACAAACAATATAACTATTAGACGATAGATAGCGCTGCAAATGATAACGATTGCTTAGACTCTACGTAGTGCCAATGTTATCACTAGATGTCATCACTAATTTAGAACAAAATTTCCGTACTAAGGAATGAGACCCCGTGCCCTTGGCTACATTATATCAATCACTGTGATATTATATCTCTCTGCTTGGTCTGTACCTATTCATTATTCTAATCTACGCACATTTTGACTGTAGAAAAAAAACTATATCACATAAATTCAAGAAAGTCTCACTCACCCTTATGTTCATAACAATAGGAGCTTTTTCTTTAACCAGGAATGGATGATGGAATGCAATGGTGTCCTCATTTTCGCTGATGCCTTCGTCCCCGGACGATACTGATGACAGCTCTCCCAGGGCCTCTTTCTTGGAAAGATGTTTGCAGAAGTCCGTCAACTCGTCAACTGATTTACCTGGGAAGGAAAATTATTGTATTCAATTCAATTCAATTCTTGGGTGAATGACTTAGGGTATTACTAAAACATTGCATTGACATTGTCAACCTGAATAGAATTAAAGGCTTTATTTAAGAATAAGAAAACACAAATAATACTTGCGTACCTTCTGACTTATCAAATAGTCTAACATTTTTAAAACAGGTAGTGCATTGAAATCTGTTCAAAAGAAAGAAAATACTGAATAGGGACTAATAAGTTATTCTATGTAGTAAATACTTTCATTTTTTAATTGAAAATCCATAATGGGTCTGACCAACGATTTTATCTGAAAATGACAAAATGTTCTATAAAAAAAATACAAAAATGACTGAGTTATTAACGATCAAAAGTGCACACTTCCGCACGAGGCGAGTGGTAGCTGTGACGTCATATTGACTTCATATGCACACAACGTACCTATTACACCGCCCGCATATGACGTCACATGTTCGGAACTTCTCGCGGTCATAACTTTGGTAATATTGCAGGTATTGAAATGAAATTAAAAGTAATGTAATGTACATGATATAAACTTTAATATAAGGCATGTTTTAATGTGAAATAAGAACCTATCGGTGTTCTCCATTCTTAAACAAACAACAGATGAAAGTTTCTATGGAGGTTTGATGTTTCACTCTGATTCCGTTGACACTATCACGATTTCTGTAGATTCTACAATGTTAAGGAGGCCAAAGACACTTAGCATGCTCCACAGAATGCATAAATCATAAATCATTTATTGCCCTTCAGGTTTGTATGTATGTAGAGTGTGGGATGTCTGCGATGAGCGCAGACAGGTGATCTGCTCTATAGATAAGAACTATTTCACCCTCAATCCCATGCCCTTCAGGTACCTCACTGTCTGCTAGCTTCACTCTTCTCTATGTTGCAGCCGCTTTTTACTGTCTGCTAACTCACTTGCTGTATAGGTATAGTTACCTCCGGACTGAATAGCAGCCATAACTTGGCTCCTCGTGTGGGGAGGCAGGGCGGCTGCCCCAGCTGGCACGGCCCCATTCTTCAGCATGTTGATCGCGTTCCTCCGAGCCACCTCTAGCAGACGCTTCTTCTCACTGTCTGCTAGCTTCACTCCGGTTGGTGACCTGATTGGTAGAAAATTTAGTATAATGGACCCAACAATGTTACCATACGTAGTCTTGGTGGGGACTCCATGTGGGCCAACTAAAGCACAGCTCCCCCTTTATTTAGGTATAAGAGCGTGTCTTTCATGTATGGATTAATACTTTAATGAAGAATCATAATCAAAGCTTCTTCTGTATTGATGAGGCATTTGATTCAGAGCCTTGGTTCTTTATTTGAAAAATACATATTTTATTAGCAAAGTCATGCAGCTAAATAAAAACTATACTACTTGTGCCTTGTTATCAAAATTGTGGTACTTCTTACCTAGATCTAGTTCTCCTCCTGCTCCTGGGCTCATACTTCCTCCTGGACCTGGATGTAGACCGTCTTCTCGAGCGCGAACTGGAGCGGTGCCTTGACCTACTGCGGCGGAATTTAGATGAGGAACTATGGTGCTTCTTTGAGGGAGATCTTGAGCGAGAGCGGGACCTACGAGATTTGCTTTTGGACCTAGAAATAAAAAATTGCATCATATACCAGCTCTTCTATTTAAACTATTTATAGAAGCTTAAAATTTAAAGTAAGCAAGAATAATGTATACTAATTTAAAATCTTTGCTTGCAGTATAATATACAAAATATTATTATCTGGCAAAATATGTCTTTATTTAAAAATTAGGATTAACTTGAGCTCCATTGAAACACTGTAAGTATAGGTTTTGTTTAAACATGGTCAACACAATGCCTGTTATGCACCTACTACATATATAGGTGGAGCGTGCTGAAGACTGCTGTGCGGGTAAACCCGCCTCGTAGGTGCAATAATTTCCTAATGTGACGTAGGTGTGTTCTTACCAAATTCCTCAAACGTATGCGAGGCGGTTGGGGGTGTGCATGGCTGTATTATTGCGTTTTTTTTTAGCAACCCAAGTGTAGAATAAAATTCATTAAGTATTACCTTTTTCGAGATCTACTTCTGTCCTTTCTTGACTTGTGTGAGCTTTCTTTCTCTTTTTCAGAGTGCTTACTTCTTTTAGATTGAATTTTTTCTTCATCTTGCCTGAAATATAAAGAAAAAATTGTTTACTGGTATAAAATGTGTGTTATTAATTTGTTTTTATTACACTACTACTACTACTACTCTTCCTTTTAAGTCTTTTTGGGGAACATGGATTCAGACAACAAGCTCCACATTACAGCAGTGTGCAAAAAATGTGTAAGCAGCAAATGCTATGCATGGTAAAAGTGTTGTGAAAGCGAACATAACCTCTTTTGTAAATTAATACATTTTTTTTAATATTCATATTTTAAAGTATTCATATATTAAAGATTTTTATTCTACTTGCATTTTGGTTTCATCCTCAACTTGTTTCTTTAAAATACCTCCTGGATCAGATGTCTTTGGAAACTGTGAATTAGATACATCAACTTTTTCAGAATCACTGGAAGACTCTGAATATTCTCCTTCTTCATACATTTTGGCCTTTTTTCTTGCTGCTTCTTCAGCTTGTTTCACTGTTTCCTCAAAAACAGCACTAAATTTAAGATTTTTTATTTGAATTTTGCCTTTAGTCTTATCATTATCAGATGCTGCAGTCGCTTCACACTTCTTGCTTTCTAGTTTAAAGCGTAAGTCTGATGAATCTAATTTTATATCATCTGAATCTGGCATAGGTATATCACTTGCATCAATCATGGTATGAATGTGTGGTTTAGCTTCTTCTTCTTTCTTAATAGAAACATGTCTTTTTCTTTCTACTTTTGGCTCGCTTTTAATTCTTTCCCTTTCCTCTTTAATTGCACATTCCTCTTTTTTTACAATATTCTTTAGAAGTTCTAAATCTGGTTTTAGGTCTGGAGTGCAAGATCTAGAAAGCGAGGGTGACTTGTCTTTATCTTTCTCTTTGCGTTTTTTAGACTTACTCTTCTTCCTCTTCTTATGTTTATGGGAGTAATCATCACTATCCGAGTTGCTGTTAGTGCTACTGCGGCTACGGCTGCGTTTTTTCTTCTCTTTCTTGTGCTTCTTTTTAGCCTTCTTTGATTTCTTCAAGGAGGCTTCGTCGATCTTTGGAGGATCTGCGTTGAAGGCACTGAATAACTCCGAAAGAATTTCGCTTGAAGATTTACTGTGCTCATCTTTACAACGTTTTTTTTCAGGCGTAGTTTTCTCGCGTTTGATCAGTTTTTCAATCTTGTCTATTAAGCTCGTCGACATACTGTATGATCACCTCTTAAATTACGAGTAAACAAAATAGTAGGCAGTATTGCTTAGGTATTGCTTTCATTCATTACAATTCACAATCACAAACAAACAAATCAAAATCACGGGAAAATCGATAAATTTGACTGACAGGACAGACAGGTGGCGACGCCATATTGAAAAATTTCTTGACATTTCTAGGGATGTTAAACCGGTTTTACTAAATCGATTTCAACGGTTAGTTCATCGATGTTAATAAATTGTACATCAGTTTTTTTTTTAGTTTAAATAATATTGTTAAAGATTTATGGATCTTTAACAATATTATTTAAATTATAGCCTAACTATAGCCCAGTAAGAACAATTTACTGACATTAAATAACGAATTGAAGGCTTGCATGCTTCAATCACTGTGTGATTTTGATTCGTCTACGTACCTAAAAATATGAACTAAAAAAAGCAGGATTCTTGGCGGGAATTTGAAATAAGGCGGATTGTTAAAAATTTTCTCCAAAGTTTTAAATTGTTTTTTAGTGTAAATAGTAGTGTCATCATCATTGGCCTTGACGTCTATTGCAGACGAATCAAACAGTGTGTGTAAGACAACTTTTCTCGTGGCTGTGTAAGCCAATACGGGAACGACAATGACGTCCGCAAGCTCTGCAGATGTACTCGTCACCCGCAGAAGGGAACGATGCAGCTTGGTGACGTTTTGCTCTTTTTTGAGCTGAGACAGTAAACCAGGCGTCGTCATGAGTCTTCCGCCCGTCCCCCACGCTTTTACGCCATTTGTCTCTGTCCACGGCTGTCCTCTCCCAGCCTTGCTGTTCTATCCCAAAAGCGGCCATGTCCCGCTTGGCACAGTCCTTGAATCGCAACAAAGGTCTCCCTACGGCTCTCTTTGCGTTTGCAACAGCACCAAGTAGAATGCGACGTGGCAAGCGGGAGGGTTCCATCCTATACACATGCCCCAACCATCGCAATCGTCTCTGTTTGAGCAGTGCGGTGAAACTGGGCAGCTGTGCAATTTCAAGTACCTACCCTTTCATTTGTCACTCTGTCTTGCCAAGTAATACGCAGGATGTTACGGATGCAGCGCATGTAAAATATATTAAGCCGACGTTCGTGTTTTGCGTACGAAGTCCAGGTTTCGGCTCCGTACAAGAGTATGCTTAAGACGCAAGCTTGATAAACAATCATCTTGGTCTTTGTAGTAAGATGTTTATTATTCCATACTCTTGCACTTAACCTACCGAATATGGTCGCCGCTTTGCCGATACGGGTTTCGATCTCTATTCTCTGCATCAAGCGAGAGATTGTTCGTCACGGTCGATCCCAGGTAGCAAAACTTGTCAACCACATTTAAGGGTACACCATCCAGTAGTATTTCTGGTGTTTCCGTGGTACCCTGAACAAACACTTCAGTTTTTTTGGCGTTTATAGACATGGCAAACAGAGTGCACGCCTGGGAAAATTTGTTTAACATAGCCTGAAGCTCTTGGAAGGAATTGGCTACGAAAGCTGCATCATCGGCAAACAGAAGGGTGTCGACATACAAGTCCTGACAGTATCGTTTGGACTTTAAAAGCGAGATGTTGTATAGCTTCCCATCGTCCCTTGTGTGCAGGTGGATACCTTGTTGGTCGTTGCCGTAGGCCACTTTAAACAACAACGAGAAATAGTAATATAATAGTAGTGTAAAGTACTTAAATTAGTGTGTAAATTAGTTAAAAATGGATGGCAATGAGAAAGCAGAGCCATCTGGCTCTGGCACCAATTCCAATGCTCATAAAAAGAAGAGACTAGGAGACGATGCTAGTAAGGACGTCAGTGCAGGCGGCGGTGAGGATGACTGTTATAAACCTAATATCAAACCCAATTACACTAGACTTTATCCAGAACATTCCTCGAATGTCGAATATAAAAATTTACCTTAATTTATGGATAGAAGATCTAACAATCTTACGCAGTTACGCATAGCTCAGTTCAATATTCAAAGTATTTACAATAAAAAACCACTTTTAATAAAAATTTTAGATGAGCAGAAAATAGATTTGTCTCTTAAATGAAACTTGGCTTCTTGATAGTCGTTCATTCAATATACCTGGTTATAATATTTATTACAAGAATGCAAAAAATAAACATGGTGGTGTCGCCATATTAATTAAATCTTATTTAAAATATAAATCAATAGACACTACATTTTATGAAGATATACAGACTATTGCCTTTTTTTTCTTCTTCTTATAGCAACCGTCTACCCATTTTTGGGGACATTTTGCCATTGCCTTATCGATTACTACAGAGTGTGTCATAAATTCATAAATTCTTATAATGCCAGTACTACAGACTTAATCCTAAAAAATGGATGCCATTAAAAAAAGGACTATTGCTGAGGAAAAGAAAAATGGTTGGAGGAGATTATGCGATAGTTTTAACAGAACTACACCAATAAGTCGAATCTGGAATTTATTAAAAGATTTAAACATAGACCAACTAATAATAGATCTTATTGTAATGAATTTGTTGATGATTTTTTAAACAAATTATCTGATAATGGCGTCATTATTAATGGATTGGACAACGACAAAAAAAAAGTGAAGTGTTCCATTTTTTTTTTGTGAAAAATAAGACTTGGCTTAAAGGTCGTGTAACCAGGCCATAAAATAATAATAATAAAAAAAGCAGTATAGCCACCATTACGAATAATAATGCGCGAAATTCAATTTTTGTTTTCATGTATAGGTCACGTAATAGGAGCTTGAAGGAAATATTTTCATTAAAAAAAATTAGAATATTTTTATCAGCTCTAGTTTTTGAATTTCAGCTATGTAGGTATAAAACAGAAAAAAACATGTATTTACTAAGAAAAACTTTACTAAAAATAATAATTAATCATGAAATGCTAAAAAACTTCGTTTTAAAGCAGCTCTTCTCTGATGTGTAGACTTTGGAAAATGACGTATCAGAAACCAAAAATAGTCAGACATCATATTCGTATCCCAGAAACCCTGATAGCGCTCTTCCATGACGCGTAAGTCCTGATGCATACGCTCTCTCTCATATCTCCTGAATTTTTTTACCTGTCCTCCTGGACAGGTTTCCGGAAGTCACCTGACTATGGAGGAAGTGTAGTTTTATGCTCATATTGCACCCCATATTTTTTATTGTAACAGAAGGTATGCTACAAATTCAATATAATTTTCAGATATTTTAGAATCTGAGGAAAGCAATTTTATTTCTTTCAGTCTTGATGCTGACAATTCTGAAGCTTGTTTAGAAAGATTTAAATCTCTTACAAGATCATCTAACTTATTTTGGGAAAAGCATTTTGGCTCATTTGACATACTTCAAAATCAGCATAATTTTGTGATGAGATTGGTCCTTCAACGTCTTGTTCTAAGGGTTCTGATATATTTTTAGGCACTGAAGAGTCAGGTAAACGCTGCACTGAACGTTGAATACGACTTGTACTTGGCTACTGCCATTTAGCTCTATTTTTTGTGTTTAAACCGTTTACGTTCACGCTACAAAAATAACAGTCTTCGAGATGATTTCGTGGTTCTCGCCAAATACTTAGTCGGTGTTCCAAATTTAAAGGGACTTCTTTTACCATTTTTTAATAAACTTAAATATTCCACACACGATTTAAAAACACAATCGGGAGCCTGAGACTTCTCATTTTTATCCAAGAGCATCCCAAAATACTCAAAATAGGTATTTTTCACCAGCTCTGTTAAAAAATAAAATAAAATATTCTTTATTTCATCTTAGGTAAGATCTTAAAAAAAAAAAAAACTAGTGGCAAGTGTCTCCAATTAGGCTCATCGCCTGTGTTAGGAGGCACCGCTCTTCCTAAATTAAGGTTACAAAAGTAGTACCTAATAATAGTAGTGGTATATCACACTAACAAGTAACAAATATTTAATGATTTTGTATTAACCATGTATATGTTATAATAGATAATGTGTGTGTGTGTCTGTTATAACTTTTCTACAATCGTTAAACACATATTCTCCGCATATATAGCAAAAATGATCTGGATTGTTTACATAACGTCTCCTTGAACTACTCATGACGAAAAAACTTCAGATACTAATCTTAGCACAGTAAAATACGCCTGTTATCGATTAATATATACGCTTAAATAAAAAAAAATAAAAAACAAAGTAACTTGAGCTGCTCAAAAAATTCTGAGGATAAATTTGACAAAAACAGGTCATAAGTGAACATTGTTAATCACAAAATTCGCGGCAACAGACAAAAAGTTAAATTTTGTAAACTAGTGTTATCAATATAATTTTGATGAAATAACATTTTAAACTCTCGTGATTTTTATACATTTTAAAACTGGTTTAGCGGGTCTAAGTCTAATCACGATATATTCTAGTTAAAATAAAGGAATTTACAAAATTTAGCTTAACTTAAACTTAACCCACCCCATGGCGAAACTATAAGGATTCCTTCCTATTTACTACGGAACCCAAGAAAATCTTTTTGTTGAGTTTGTTATTGTCATGAGAAGTTCTAATGAAATAAAAGAATAAGGACAACCAAAGGACAACCAACGCAAAGATTTCTGACGCGCGTCGCGAAGCGATCGTCTTTTGTTCCTCTGAGGGACAACGCGCAACGCAACGTCGTCGGTGGGTCATCTCAAAGATTTTTGACGCGCGTCGTCGCCGGGAGCGCAGCAATCGTCTTTTATTTCCTCTGAGGGTCATCTAGTGTTTTATAAAATAACTAATGGAATTAGTAAATGGCACAAGGAATTTCAAAATGCAGATTTACTTTACATAAAATCATGTAATTCAGCTCGTAACCGAACACCCCTTATATCCTCTTTGAACCGAACAAAGCGATTTTTTTTCGACAGTTTCCCCACCGGGATTCGAACCCACTATCAATTATTGTAATTCATTGTATCCAAAGGACTATCTCTTTTTCTCCTAATTTCGAAAAAACTAGGTGGTCTCATTACGCCCTGTATTATTTTATATTTAATGCCCCTGCAGAATTTTCAAATATACTTACCTATATATGAATACATGCAGAATAGGGGATCGGACTACTTTATTTTATTTTATAAATCCAAACTTCTTAGTTTCTGCTATCAAACACTAAAATAATTTTTGCTCTATCTTTAAAATTGACCGAGTTATAAAGGTTTGAAATTCAAGATTAGACAGAGAGGCACATACCCACTTGTGACGTCATTTGTTAGTAACGCCATATAATCTCCATACAAAAATCGTTTTTGAAAGAGACAGACATATTGAAACTTTAAAAATCACTGTAAATTCGTTTTTCAACCGATTGTGTTTTTTTCTTCGCGAATCGTCTGCTACTAATCTATATTTTAAAAATAATTCATAAAATATGGTAAATTTAGGAACAGTCAAATCCCTTATTAATCGCAAGTTTCAGGGGACGGAAATTGAAGTATAATTTCATTAAATAATTATGTTCATAGGTAGGTACTTAATTATAAGGTAGTTTAATGAATAAAACACATTATTTCGTATATTGTTTTATTTCTGTTGTCATACCTTTGCAAGGTAAATAAGTGACAAACGATACAGAATGGACACTACAATCTTATGCGTCTGCAGAATTTCCAAAATATACTTACTGAGTTCTGAATTAACTGCAAGTTTCAGAGGACGGAAATCGTCTCCTTTTATTTATTTTAATAATGATAAGGATAGTGTTGAGAAAAGGTTCTTATAATTATTAATAATTTCATAAATTCTCGAACTACTTATTAGACAAACCTACTTAGAGAATAAGTAGGAAAGCTTTTAGCATGATTGCATGTTGATGGTAGTATCTGTTTCCAAATAAACAGCGATTGGTTTTGCTTTTATATTGTTGTTCTTAATTATTTGTACCTCTCACAAAGATTCAATCGTTGTTTATTAGAAAATTAAGGTGATCAAATAATGAATAGAGTAGGTATGTCCATAAATTGTCCACTATCCTATATTATAATTCTGATTTTCATTCATTCAATAATTACTTAGGTTAAGCAAATTTTCAAACTTACAGAACAACTAAGTTAATTTAGACAAAATGATCAATAATTTGGCAAGTAATTAGTAATTTATTTTTAAAACAGATCGTGGAAGCTCTTTGTGTTGAGCAAATTTTAAGCAGTAACTTTATATTTTGAATCTATTTTTTATTTAGTGCTTCAATACTATTAGGCATCAAGAAATCAAGTTATTCAGAACTATCTTGGCTCTTCATAATATTGTCTCGCGTTTTATTTCAGCACTTAATTCAAATTTAAGTAAGTAATTTTATCATATTCAACAAAAACAGAAAATTAAGCTTTAAAATTAAATAAATACAATAATAAAAAGGTAGTATCACACGTTCCACTTAACAAATTAATACAAATAAATATAGTACTAAGCCGTCTCTAACTTGAGTACAATATTAATAGCAAACTTCCAATACAATACGTCAATATAGTTGTAAAATACATTCCCGTATTAAAATACCTACCTATCTACTTTTTCATATCAAATTTTAATGATTCTCACAATACACCAACAATAAGTATCTTTTGTCTTATAAAAAGTTTTGGATGCCTGGATGGGATAAATTAAAATACGTATCTAGCACCTATTAACAACGGACACGTTATAAGTTTTGAAACCAGTTTCAGGGGGTCAATACACACACTTTGTAGATGCAACTTTTCATTCTAATTTGTTTGTATCGGGAGTTATGTGGTACTTTATTTACAATACCTTTTATTGGAAATAATGAAACTGAAGGATAAAGTGGATTATATTAATTCATAATTATGTACTTTTAAATTCTTTGCAGTTGTTTAAACTTATGGTGCTTGAAATATTTCGAATTGTGCAGACTGGGGTGCAAAGTCGGCAAACTTTCTTTCTCATGTACATTACACTAACACGGGTAAATATGTATGCTAAACGTTGTATCACACATCAGATCATAACGGGTCCCAAAATTTTATAAACCATGAGACAGAACAGTTTTCCGCTCGATCAACGAGTGGTTATGGAGCGTTCGCCTAAAATAAAGGGGAATTTACATCAAGAAATAATGGAACGGCACTAAGTACTCTTCAAACTGTTTTGTTATAACATCTTGTCAAGTTTAGAGGGGTCAAGTTTCCAAAAGTTGGTATTATGCAAGGAGGCAAGGAGGCATTCCAAATATTTCTCGATGCACGCACCCCAAGAATCATTGAGATCTGTAACTAGGCTAGCGCCAAGAACGCTGCAAACGGCTAAAGCTCTCGAATCTGCTCCAGAAGCTTACAAAGAGGCATCTAGTGAACTTGTATCAAAATATTTGGGCAAACCTTCGAGGAACATTAATTATTAAGATAACCATTCGTTGTCATCGTCAAGAGAAAAGTCAAGAAGTTTCTAGAATTTAAAAAAGCTAGTAGCAGTAAAGGCCCTAAAGTTGAACTCGAATTTATTAGCTAAGACTCGTCGAATCACACAGATCGAGAGCACTAGCCGCTCCAATCTTAAAGCTACTACTAGAATTTTCTAAGCGATCAAAGATCGCAAGCTAATTTGATTTTCAAAAGTCTTAAAAAAATAAAATCTGCTAGTGATCAACTTTTATGCGCTCGCGTCCGCGCTACGGGGGCGGAGCACGCCACGCACCGTTCGGAAACACCTGACGAAGCCGAGCTTCGTGTAAAGCGAACGGGACGCGTCATTCTCCGGACGAATCACGACAAAGGGCTTGTAGCCACGCGCAGCAACCTCCTTCGTCAGCTTGCGCGCGAGGAAGATGCCATAGCCTTTCCGACGGAATTCGGGGCGAGTTTGCATGGAGAACATGGCACCGTAGTAGGACTGCACCATCCACGCGGCGAGCTTGTCCTCCACGAAGATCCCGTAGGCCGGCAGCTCAGCCACCAGCTTCTCGAAGACCTCGCGGCACTCGATGTCGCTCGCCGGGTACAGGTCATGAACGGCTTTCATGTGCTCGGGCCGCAGACGCACTAACTCCACGGCCGGCGGCAATCTACACAAAATCAAGACATGGTTTTGAAATTGCCAAGATGAAAATTACACGAAGGAAACGTTCTACGTTTGACGTGGTTACGTCCATAGTTACGTCAATGTTTTCAGAATGGACTATCTATTTATAGAGTTACGGAAATACACAATTTGAATAGGGAACTTGGTTGATTTCGTCAAAGGACATCAGCAAGACGCGAATAACTTGTCTTTTGTTCATTTTATGATGTAATTCCTAACTGAAATACATTTATTCGCAAGGCTTGTCATGTTATTCATAGTGAAGGAAGGATCCTTTTAATAGGTAGGTAAGCTTCTCGTAAAAACTTCGTGAGTAGAGAAACATGACCGAATTAGAAAGATAGCTCACTCGTCATCCCCATCTGTCGGCGGGTTATCGCACTTGTACACGTCCCCCGTGATCTTGTCGTGGAGCTCATAGCGTCTCTCGAAGCGGTTGACGATAGCTTCATGAGTGAAGTTCAGGTACAAGGGCTGCGTCAGGTCCAGCAGAATATCCTCTGACGTCACCAGGTCTATCAACTCCGCGCGCTCGGAGGGACAGAACGCCGTCACACTTTCGAAGATGTTTTCCGGATTGGGCTGGAAAAATAAATGTCTGATTAGGTATTATATATGAAATAATCAAGGTAAGTTTGGTTTCTAATTATAAGGACGAACATGGATACAGCTTATAAAGAATTGTTTAATAGATTTTTTCGTTGTTAAAGTTGGCACTTTCACTACGAAAATAGACATTTTTCTGTGGAGAAGAAAAGTCGAATATACTTCACGGGGATTGGATCCTTTGGAGGCACAACGACATAGGAAAAAAATAGTCTTACAATAAATGATTTTGAATTTGAATTTGAATTAGACGGATAAACGAAAAAAAAAAAGTATTTCTTGCTTGAAATAAAAGCACCCTCAGACCTAAAGAGATCTAAGCTATTAAAAATAGTAAGGTAGATTTTTTTCATCCTAATTAAAACTGTTTTTTGTTAAGATTTAATTAATCAAGTCTCTCTGACGAGTAAGATATTTTTGTTTGAACTGAGCTGGAAAAATAATCACCTAGTCGATGTTTCCGTTAATTAACAAGTTCTGCGAATTGTTGTCGAACAAATTAAGGAAAAGAAATCTAATAAACTCGATATTCGATATAAAATATAGCGGTATAAATAGTTGAATGCGTAAGGACGGTATTTAATGATAAGTAAAATAGTATTGCAGCGGTGCTACGCGTCCTCTTTCTTTTTCGGTTCCTTTTCGTCATTTGCGTTTTACTTTTAAAATTCAAACTTTCAAAATTCGAATCCTTTTCTGTCTGTTTTTCAATTTTATTTTTCTCTGTGTCAGTCGTTTTGGTAATTTTGCTACAACAACATGTTTAGTCTGTTTTCCCTGGTGTAATCAATATCTCTAGAGTCATTTTAATTCGCACCCGTGTTTTATCCACATTCAGTGTTTTTTATTGTTTAATAAACCACCTACACGTTCTCCATGGAGTTTTCTTCTTGCTTACGGAGTGGAGCCTAGGGTTTCCTACCGAGGCCCCTCCGCAGCAGTATATTGCCGTAGGGGTAGACCCCGGAAACGTTCCCACCTCGACCTCGATGCCCACCGCAACTACTGGTGGGAGTTCGCTCAGGACCATGATAGATGGAAGAAAGGCCTTTGCCCAGCAGTGGGACAGTGCGGACTAAATATAATAATATAGAAAAGTTTTCGTAGGCTTAGAAGATAAAAAGTACTAGTACAAACAAATGAGCCACGGTCGCCACTAATAGCAATATTACTACACAGAACAGATACAGGTAGCACTTAAGTACTTGTATAAGCATTGACCTTGAATGCTCCAGCATCTTTTTATTTTTCACTCACTTTGTAAATGCTGTACATGTTATCTCCTATCACTTTTACCAATAGCTCATAAGCCTTTACAGGGACTATACATACATACATACATAATACCTATTATTGATTTCACTATGACCTTGCGCTGTTTACACTCGGTGCAGTTCCGACTGGCATGTGGCGTCGTACGTAATGTCAATTCAAATTACAGATTCAGTAGGTAAGTAACTTGTTAGGCTTAGTTGTAGTTGTTACGTAGCACGTTACGTCGATGTTTCGTCGCCGTGGAAGAACCTAGAATACTATTTGGCACGGTATAATATTTCATTAAACTTCGTCATCGTACCGTTAATTGGGTTAAAGTTAATTAGGAAGGCTCGAATATGCTTACAAAAAACATTAACGACGGTATATTTATTTATTTGACCACTATTTATAGACCGTGAAATTTAATTGGTTGAATTTTCGTTAAAGGAAGAGGATAAAAAAAAAATTGCATCCCCCCGTACTAAATTGATCATCCATCCGGCCAGCGGAGTATGAGCAGCGGGCTATTTTTTTTAATTGACTTTTGACATTCCATGTTTCTTGAAAGGAAAGTTGTTCAGTTAAATGGACTGTACACACGTTTTAACGATGTAGCTAAGTAAAGATCAACAGACAGGATTTTTATAGAATATTATTCATTTTTGTGTTCCTGACACTTCCTATATTTTTATTGCACCTTATCACCTTGTTGGGCAAATACAAACCTAACACACCGTAGCCGCGTAGCTTACTTAAAAAATATTATTATCTCTGTAGCTGAAATCCATGCAAGCCCACGAACAGAACTTGCTACGCCGTAGTAGATTTCGTAGCAGTTGCTACGCTAGAGTTCGTTTTACGTAAAATGAATACTGAGACGATGTTATGTTTCTGTTTCGTATTTATAATATAAGTATAATAATCTAAGAAATAATAGGTAAAGTACTTTCATATGTTAGGTTAGGTTAGGTTAGGTTTTAAAACATTTTAAACACACCCCTTTCACTTCATTCGGCTCTCCATGTGACGTATACGGTAACTAGCATCCTCCATAGATAGCCCCCTCATAATTCCAACCAGTTATTTCATAGTTAATAAGCGTCGTTATCGTTAGTTATTAGCGTTTCCCTCGACGACTAATTTACAAGCGGTATTACATCGAGGACGTAGTCCGGCACAATCAAATATACATTAGCTGCTCACCAGGCTATCTGAACCTGTTTTGCATACTGAATCAACCGATTTTGTATAATATAACTACAGGTATATATACCTACCTACCTAGTAGTAGTCTATATAGACTATTCGGCAGCGTAAAACCGATTATTTTTTAAGTTTGTTTTTTTATTATTATTAAATAAGACATGGACAGACTCAGACAGATACGATGTCACATAAACTAAAAAACAAAGTTTTTCTGGACACCGCAGGTCGTCAGTAGATTTCTGGCTGTTTACACTATATAATCTGCACAATAAAGTGGATAGCAACTAATTTCTTTTACTACCTAGGTAACTAGACAATACATGAGTTGTTATTATTTGTTTAAAACAAGTTGTGGAGGTAGTTCGCTCGTTTGTTTTTTACAAGGTTTTAGGTCTAATAATAATTAAGTCTAATAATAATAATTTATTTAATCAAAACTGGTGTTTTTCTTCATAAAATTCGGAAAGCACATCATGGTCATGGGTACTAAGTCATAATGTTTGGGTTGCATGGCAATCGCCCCTCATGATCTTATAAAGCTGAGTCTTAGAGGTTCAACCAGCCGTACTGCTGAGTGAAAATCGCATATTATCGTTCAAGTCTGGTGAATGATGGTAATTGATTACATTATTGCTGTTCGAGATTGAGAAAAAATTAGGTCTCAATCCTATCAAGAATCCCGATAGACGTCAATGCCTCTATCACGGAGTTCAGATGAATACCTCCATGACCTCTATGGATGAGATGAGGTTACTAGAATTTTCTGAAATAAAAAAAAGACAAATCGCACCATTAAGAGGCTATTATCGTCGTAGATACCTCCATTTCGCATTCTGCCGAGACGGTCTATCGTGTCGTGGAGTATTAGGCCTAGATGGCTTGATATATCACATTCATCTACTCAGATTATCAAGATTAGATGCGATTTGGCAGAGCAAAGCTCTCCAATAAGTGATTGGCGGATTTTAAGATAAAATCCTTTACAAAAACTCTACTTCTAATTAGCATGAAAAAATAGATCTACATTTTTGAAAGTAATTAGCATTTTCAATTATGTATTTTTTGTACGATCAAAAAATAAAAATATACTATTAATTAATAGTTAAAAAAAAGTATAAGTGGTGTTCCAGCAATTAAGTAGTTCTTCTACATCGTGTGGGTTGTAAGGTAATTAGTAGTTAAGGGTAAGATCGAGCTCGTTGGCTTGGTTGGAACAGAACAGAATGGGTCAACTCAATTTCAGATTTTATATTAAAATTTCATCTTGAAAAAGTTTCCTCGTTTTAAATCTACTCAGACGAAAAGGCCAAATTGTCCAACATTTCAATTATAATTCTATCTTTCCACTTAAATGAACACTGACTGAGGAAAATATTTAAAGATGTCCTTATAATTTCATTATCATATCATTACAATATTATTTAATCTACCTAACATTAGAAAGTACGTAGTAGTAACGGCAGACGGTAGTGAAGTGAGTGGACATTTTGTGTTATTAAAAGGTCAATTATTCCGTCCATACCAAAAAAACAATACAACTAATAGGACTATAAGTTAAAGAAAATAACTCGACAGCAAAGAATCCGGGTCGGGTAAAGAACACACCTGAAAATCTCGGAAAATAAGAATGCTAACTTAGTGAAATAAATTGTGTTTAATAGACAAATAAAATGCTCCTTGAAAAAAGTAATAAAATGTATTTGTCACTTTGTAATTTATTCTTCAATACCTAATTACATAAAGAAAAAAATATGTCTATCTTATCTTATAAAAAAAAAATTAAAATCGCAATTATTTTCTACAGATTATTTTTGTTAATTGATTATTTTTTGTGTTACGTGCTAGCTGTTGTTACCGCGATTATGTGGTTTGTCCTGGTCATGCGGCAGATCCGCTTAGAAAAGTCCCATCTTTATTTTGCCATTTTTGATGGCATAAGTTAACAATAACCGAGAAATCTTATTACTATAATTTAAAGTGTGTTTAATTGTCTATTAAACAACATTTTGTTTTACTAAGACAGCATTCACAGTTTTCGAGATTTTTAGGTAACTACCTGTCTTCATATAACCCGGATTCATTGCTGTCGAGTGTTTCTAAACGTGACGTAATCTCAAGTCAAATAAAAATATTGAATTATATCGTAAGTAGTGTCACATCGTCGATTTAAGTATCTGGGATTTAAAAGAGAGTGCCTGGAAATGGTAAGTGAAGTAGTACGTAAGAGTATAAAGGTAACATTTCTGCTAAGGTAACACTCGAGTGCGCGATGGGGTGTGAAGCGGTACTCGAGAGCGAGCGCTAACTGAGCCGCTTTCCTATACGCTCGCAAACTACTGAAACATTTGCGCTAGATTTAGTACTTACGTTCTTACGTATACGGATGCTGGTGTACTATGTGGCACTTTGTTTTACTTTGTATAGGTATAAGTCTGAATGTTATTGATCTATACATTCAAAGAATGGAGAAAGGTTGTACCTTGGATTAACACATAGGATACTTTTAGCGGGAAAAAGTCTTATTCCTTAATCTTAGACAAAGCAGGCGTAGCCGCTGGCGGACCGCTAATAGCAAATAGATTACTACATCTAGAACAAGCAAGACTCATACTTTACACATAATTCAACCTTTTCTGTCAGTGGCTCTTGAGGCTCAATCCAGTGACCCAACCACAGCATCCGACTCAGTCAACATTGTAAACGTGAGTCAAACACCTGAGTGTTGTCTGTGTTTGAACGAACATGCGGTCAACAACGGGGAAACGTATAAAGATCATGACACAATGCACACCGCATCCGACTTTCGGCGAGCCGTCAACTCGGCGTCTACTTGAGAACAACGCGGTGTTATCGTGTGGACAATATATCGGATCTTCCACAAGAGCAAAAGAGCATCTATTATGTTATTTTTACTATGTTATGTTTACTATAATGTTATTTTATTTGAAATATTACATTATTATGTTCGGTTGACTATGCATTGGGATCAATCCTGTAATGATGACGTCTTTTGTAATTATTAGTTTTGATAAATAAATAAAATTAATTACGTAACCCTACAATTTACCACATCTCACTTAGGGTAAGGGAGATTTAAAAGAACTCATTTAATGGACGCCTTAAAGAGCGTTTCCAATGCGGGGCCAACGAGTGGACGACACGCGTAGATTCAACAAAACTACTCTGTGCATGAACATGACGCTTGAGTGAAGACGACACGTGGTTGTGAACTACTTACCTTTTTAATTCGAAAATAATACTTCAGGCGTCACGACATACAGTTAAAATTCACCTTGAACAGAGTGTGGTGTGAGTTGGCCTGAACCAAGGGGGCTCTCTGTCCCATCTACATGCTGTAGCTAGCTTTAATGCATTGTTGACTGTACAAGTATAAACTAGGTCGGTTTGAACGACAACAGAGCTTCCGCTTCGGAACGTGTTTTTTGTATGATAGAAGAGATAATTACATGCATAGGATAGGGGTAAGTATTTATATAGCTGTATTGATTGAAAACTAGATACAATATAATTTCAATTGAGCTATTCAGTAATTTTTTTACGTTATCTACACAATTTATTCATCTACAATAACAATAATAAGCTTTTTCACTCTTTTTTTTATACTTTGTAGAACGAGGGCTGGGATCTTAGATAAATGAAAGGTTCGCGCGGCGCTCGCCTAGATACCGCCGACGGCGTAGTTGTAAGTGCGGCAACAAATATTACGCCGGAATCGGCGTACTCGAGCTAAGTTTTGGTAAATTTTCCGTTACTTTCTAAATTACACAACCAATTATTTATTTATTAACCCATTGCATACAATAATTTCCCTTCATTCGGGTAACAATTAAGCAGCTTGCAGCACAACTCTTCACGCACGCTTGCATCCTCCAAATTATCATAATCACACTTTGACATTGAGTTGCCGCATTCACGGAGCTGTTGTTATTAGATAGCGCGGTATCTAGAAGAGCGCCGCGCGAGCCTTTCATTTATCTAATGTTGGGACTTGGGATGTTTAATTTATGCAGATGTAGGCACGGTAGATATCGTAGGCTTTGTCTTCGAATATAACCGTGGATGCTTTAGTTAAAAGAAATTATCTCTTTAACCTCTCTAGTTGAGAAAAGCCACTTTTGTTGTTGAACAGTTTAGGCAGTGTAGAAAAGACTTTCCTCTCTCTCCGCCGCTCTTAAACCCTCGTTTCTCTCTCTGATTACGCCTTAAGCCGAGATCTAAGAAATGATAAAAAAAAAAGAATACTTACCGTACTAGTACAGCCAGGGAAGTGTACGCAAATCGGGTCTTCTGGCCAGTTCTTCGCTACATAAAAATGGAAGTCCCACACCTTGTTGTTTAGATATGTTTGAATCGTCTGGTGAAACTGTGAACAAAGTGATAAGATTTGGTAAACGTTAGAATATAACAGTAGGCATAGATAATAAAGAAGTTGTTTGAAACTAAATCTAAAGGTACAGTAGACAGCACATCAAGCTATACATTTTTGTTGCAAACTAGGCCTTATTACCAACGCGCAAGATACCCCGGTGTATAGTTTGATGAGCTATTCACTGTACAATTTGTCATAAACAGAACGAATGGTGATTCTTTTATTTTCTGTTGCGAAGTAGTTTAGCTCTAAATAAATAAAGAATGTAATCCTAGTTCCTAGAGACAGAAAAATATTTCATAATGTACGAGAAAACAAATGTTAAAATCTACAATGCTCTTACGAGGTCTGGTCAGGCCAGGCAGCCAGCAATTACTTCAGTTTATCTGCCCCACGATTGTACGTCGTGTGTAGTGTAAGAACGTTCGTAGCGTTTGTGGTTGACGTGACTAATAAACTGCTACGGGCTACGCGCTACACCTACGCCGTAGCATAAGTTATTATGATGATTTGTGTACGTACGTTTTTATTCGTTTCAGAATCAGTAAATATTGTAGTGACTGTGACACTAAGATCCAACGTTTTTTGCACGTAGGTATAATGATTACCACGTTCCACGCTATACGTGCTTACCTCCTTAGAGACAAACTCAAGAGCGCCTTTTAAACTACCTCTGCGTGTCGCAAATACTTTTCAATGTTAATGCAAAACTTTCAATACTGAACGCTTAGATAAATGAAAGGCTTGCGCGGCGCTCGCCTAGATACCGCTGGCATAGTTGTAAAATGCGGCAACAAATACTACGCCGAATTCGGCGTACTAAAACTCGCGCCGACGCGTCTCGTCTCGTATTTCCTTCGAGCTTGCATCCTTCCAAATTGTCATTGTCATTGTTGAGTTGCCGCATTCACGGAGCTGTTGTTTATAGATAGCGCGGTATGTAGGCGAGCGCCGCGCGAGCCTTTCTTTTATCTAAGGTAAACTAAACGTTTATTTGTTAAATATGTAGGGAATATTTGTCAGCTCAAACAGTAAATGAGCTTGGTAGATAGTAATAATAAATATTGTTTAAGAAAATATTTTAGGTATAAATACATGGTACAGCTAAACATGTCATCTCACTTAGATGTAGGTATAAGTTATTATTGTTAATCTAAATATTACTAATATTTTTTCCTTAATTGACCTATTATTGTTGTATGTATGTACAACACTTTCCGTAAACGTGAATGATCTATTCGCATTGGCAGTCCATAAAAGATAAGATACATAATTATAATTATGTAGGTAATTATGTAACCCTAGAAGCATCGCGAACACTACTAGTGAATGGAGCAGCAGGCATTTAAATCGCGACGGTTAGCGGTTGTACAGTGTGGCCGATGTCTGCGGTTATTTATTATTACACAACTTTTTAGAACTTTTAAGAGGGATTTACCTTCAGAGATTCAGGCATATACTGCACTAGCGTGTCAGCCACCGCCGGGAGCTCTTCTTCTGTTACCAATCGGAAGTTTCTCCCCTCGGGCACGATTTCCATCTCTGAAACAAACATTGGCCGTTTACTCTACGTAATTTCTATTAGAGTTCGATAAGTTTGATGCAACAGGTAGGATAGAGAAACGTTCCATGTTATGAACGACGATAGTAAAATGAGTAACCAAGCAATTAGAAGTGAAATTTTTCCAGTCTTATTATGGTAATTTTATGTTGTTTGTATGTTGTTGTGGTTGTCGTCGTCGGTGTTGTCGTCTCGAATTCGTCTCCTCGTCGTTGTCGCCTCGTCTCGGATGTCGTCATTATTCATTTTCTGCTTTATAATCATTAGTCTTCAACATAACAAATGAAGGTAAGTTAGTAAAATGCCTTTTTGTATTAGTTTAACTTGTGGAACATTCGAAGAATACGTTGATTTGTTTAGACGTTTCAGTATCTTGATAATAATTACCACAGAGAAGAATAATAAAATAAATAAATAGTAATAGAGATTCTACTACTTAGACTTAGTACCTAAGTTTCCGTAGGCTATGAGAATACATGTTGTTTGTAGTTCTTCTAACCTCTGTTGTAGTTTTGAAGTGATTAAATTTATTTCTTCAGCAATGACACCCTAAATAAATTTGGAAAGTAAATGTTTGTGCCATCATATAATTTCATACAAATCGTTAGAGTAATTTCTGAGAAACCTATGTATTTTATGAGTATATAATTCCTCATTTAGGCGCTTTATTATATAGGATAGGAGTGCAGGTGAAGGTATAGTATGTTAAAGCTACGCCTTTATTTGCTTAACAATAACTCCAGCGATTAAGTTGATGCAGTATACCGCATATAGCTAGCAGTAGATTGTGATAAATAATGCAGGATAATGGGCCGACATTGCAGTACGATGTATCAGTTGCCTGCACACAACTGCATTCAAGTCAAGGTTATGCATGCCAAGCTCGTTTGACCAAACGTGCCGTGTTTTAGTTAAGTTTAACATGCTAAATTATTTAAGCCTGGAAAGCTAACAACATAAACTTAATAAAGGTTTTTTTTACTAAAAAACGGGGTAAATTTAAGATTTAATAAGTACAATATAATGACTAAACAAATCTTTATCTTTCGTTGAGTCTTATAGGTATTATTATAGTAACTACATAAAGATTCTTGGACCCCTTGCTGGTTCAGCGCTTCAAATAAAAGAGCCTTCATTCTGAGATCGTTTTATACCAAGTATTATACACATTGTCTCTACTCCAGGCTCCAAGCAAAGATATTTTATTTATTATCTCGGAGAAAATAGGAATTTGAGTTTATTGTTATTGTATAATATAAACTAAAACAGATAAAATCTCTGGCCAGAAATAAAATCAATAAAATGTTTAAAAGGAAAACTTTACTTTTTCTTATCTAATGAATGACTAAAGAAAACTTTGTTAGTAATTTATAATTAATAAGATTAAATCACAGATAATCTAGACTTTAATCGGAACTTTTATTCAATATTTTTTACCGGATGTTTTGCACGCTTATAAATATAACCTATAAGCTTTCCTATAAGTATGATCTATCTTTAAACAAACTGACGTAGCCCCATTAAAATTCTTGCTCGTATGTTTGGAAATTTTTGTCCTGTTCGTGAACACTACTAGAAAATGTCGTTTATAGTGCTTTGTATAAAAGCGGGAACATAAAAACGTAATAAAAATATAACAGCCACACTATTAAATCCCTCGTCATCGTTTCATCGTGACATGAAACAACATAGACCACAACTCGCGTGATTCTTGTCGATAAAATTATTTCTGAGTTTATATGAGAGATACTGAGTTTCGTTCGCCGCAATATTCTTGTTTGATGTCAAGACTTGAATGCCCCGTCAAAAATTGGGTTTTTTTAGAACCTTAGTCTTAGTGTACTGTACATCCTAACTATTGATACGTCCTGGGGTTCGAACTGCCGCTTTACGCACGTTTGGCCACGTTTGGCTGTGGTTCTAGCACTACACCACCAAAAAAATTCAATAACAACGTTTAATTAATAAACAAGCTAATTGAATTCCAAATTCACAACCGCAATTACTAGACTTAACTGTGCCTACGATATTAATTAGTCGGTACACAAATAAGTACAATTAGTTATTTTATGTTTGTGTTGTTGTATAATGTCGTGACGTCACGCCTACCCTTGAACGGTAAGTGTGGCAATGAAGAGGAGCCGGTAGGATTATTTTTTACTAACCCATATGGATGTATGTATAATATCCAAAATAAAATTATTTGATTTGATTTCATAGTACCTGAAACAAAACCCCTCGGATAACAAATTCAGCCTGTTAAACTGAAAAACAAAAAACAAAATTCTAGAACTTTTTTAAACAAACAAAATTTGGATAGCCTGGGCGCCGGGGTGGTGGGTTATTGTTGATACTAAAAGCTGACTGTGTGTCAGGATAACACACGCTGAAAGCACAAAAAAGCCTACTTTGCGCTGAAAGGCTCTTGCCTGTAACATACGGCTAGGGCGAAATTATTGATAAAGTAAAAATTAATTTGCGAACTAATTACTTTAGTTTGACTAGTAAAAAAATTAAGTAACACAACAACATAACTACTTGTGAACTTGCGTAAAACGGAACGCTTGCTAGCGTGTAGTGATGAGGGTAGGTGTAGGATTTTATTACATATAATATGTCTCAGATTAGTTTATTCTAAAAAAAATATGTTCAAATTATTTTAATACTCAGAATAGTAGTAAGTAATAAAAGCTGATTACCCCTCACCCCCATGCTACCCATAATGAGGTGTTACCGTCATCATATTGACCTCACCACTACTGCCGCTAGGAAATGGAAATGAGACTGGCAATTTCTTCTGTAAATGGAAAAGGAATGAGAAATGTATTTCAACAGCTAAATGCTTGTGGGATTGTGTGCCACTCAGGTGGATTGTGGCACCTCGTGATTGACTGGTTGACTTTGATTAGAGGTTCAAAGCTCTGAATTTCTGTAAAAAAGATTGTATATAAAAATGAAAAGTTAACAATTTTGTCTCTCTAGTACTTAAATCTCCGTGGTTAGTAAGTGCTTATACCGATTTTTTTTTAACAATAACTAACAATTGAGTTGTCAAATTACTTTTACTCTTTAGAGCTAAAGTGAGCTGAGCTTTAAGCTATTCTATTCTATTCTTCAATTCCCGTGGTTAGCTAGTGCTTATTGTACCTCGCCATTTTCAACAACAACTAATAATTGAATTTGTTAAATTATAAACAAAATAAAATAAATGATTTAAAACTGTTTTAATATCTGTATTGCTTGTATTTTTTCATTCCTGATAATTAAGTTAATAAACATATAAATTTGCAAATTTAAAATACAATTCATTTAAATAAAGAAGAAATTATTTATACAATAAAAAGTAGAACTAAATAAAATTATTTATTACTGTAGGTGAGTGAATATGATATAAGTTTCGTTCAACTAAAGCCGTATAAAATACGTACCCGGAACTATGAATTTAAATGGTGAGCTCATAAAATGTTAACCATCCATTCAGAAACAGGCATTAAACTATGCATGCAAAATAAAACTCTTTCAATACTGTTTTTGACTACGGCGTAGCGTGTGGCTACGACGACGCGTAGCCTATACCTACACATCAACATCAACGGCCCGTTACAGTCCACTGCTGGACTATGAGCCTCCTCCACTTAAGTGGAGGGTTTTGCCATAATCTCCACGCTTGGCAGGCGGGTTTGAGATCGCAAATTAAAAGGTTACTGTATCAGAGAGCGCTGCTGCCCGTTCCCTGGTCAATGTGTCAAAGTTAAAATAATTTATTTCCATATAGATCCGTCATTACATTTTTATAGTCCCTAAGTCGCCTCTTATGACACCCACGGGAAGAGTAGGGGTTGGTGACAAATGTATTCTACTCTGCCGTCACCACACGGCTTGCCTATACCTACGCGCATGAGGAAATACGAATAAATACTGTAGACCTACTTAAATCATGACTCCAGTGGTAATTAATATAAAAAAAACATAAACGCAATACAAATATAATATGTTACTTTTATTGTGAAATAAAGTGTTTACATACATACATACACTTAATACGTAACAAAAAAATCTGTAAATGGAAAACAGAGAGAATTTCTAGCGTGGTTTCTCGTTAGGTCGTAAAACCACTTTCTGGTTAGGAAGTTTTGTACAAGCTTTCAGACACATGGTAACATTATTATCTAGGGTTAGTTAGTACGTAGAAACTGAGTACCTACTTCACTTAGTTATACACATACTGTTGTTCGGCTTTCGATCTTACTAAATTGATGAATAAAAATAGAGTAGTTCAGAGAGTATAGATGACGCTGTACTCTTTTACGATAATTATATTTTCTCTCTCACATTAAAAAGTAGCTATAATTCAAGCAAACTTATTTCGGGTCCTTACTAATAAGACGTGTCACGTCTTCGGTTCTCGTCAAACTAGCTAAATTATGCCTAAAATGAATTTATAGATGTAAGTATGCTACTTCCACTTACTGCAGAATTACAGTTTTTTTTTTGTATTTTTCTTCATGATATTCGGTGATCTTATAAACACTCGTATAAATCCAAATCTCAAAGATCTCAATTGCCGCTAGTGTTATCGATCGACAGCTACTATCGATAGTCTAACAAAACAAGAAAAAGGCAAGAAAACTTACCAACAATATCCATAGTATCGATAATCAAAATTCAAATACGATAGTGAAATTATCTATAGTTCCTAAAAATGCTCTTAAATTTATTATTCAACTTTAGTGATCTTGATAAGTATGGCGTGTTGACCTCATAAAAAATGGCCGATAAATAATTTAAGACTAATTCAGATATTTATTTTTTCTACAGAATCAGCGTGGTCAGACTCGACGAGAAGCGTGTGTGTCGCCGGCGGACATGGCTGCCCGTGCCCTTGGGGCTACGGCATTGCAGGCAAACTGCGATCGATGGCTCACTTTCTAATGTCTTCTTTTAAACTAGGACTGGCTTCACTATCTGACTGACTGACTGATCAACGGAATGCCAAAAACTGGGTCTATAAACAGTTTGGGAAGTAGGTTGGTCTTATGACGCTGGCAAGCACATTTTTTATTTTATTTACATCGAAGTTGTGGGCGGAAAGCTGGTAAGTTGTCTAAGTTGTTGTGGTACGTTCTTTTTCTGACTTTAGTTTGGAGGATGTTTGTTTAAGACTTTCGCACTTTATACAAATCGAATCGATCAATCGATTGATCTAGAATCGTGCTTAAGACCCGTGAAATACTCATTAAATTAGTTTGGAGGACTTCTGAAGATTTTTGCAGAGTTCTCAACCTAAGGAACCTAGCGAAGGAGATTTTTCATCTGAGTTCATAACTCTATAACCCTGACTTTAGAGTCTGTGGGGTTGGTTGTCGACCTTACAACCCACAAGATAAGAATAAGAAGAAGTTTAGGTCGTTGTCCAAGAGGAAAAGTTCCCAGATATGATGCTGATCGCTTGTCATTGTGTTTTCAAATTCGGAAATAAGTAGTTCTTTTTTACGAACTTATGGTAGAAGAAAAAATGTGAGGAAAAATACATACATGTGAGAAGATGGTGTCCATGAAGTTTGACTAATCCGTATTGGTTCCGTGTGGTAGACTAATATGCACCGTTCGCCTTAATTTAGTTTCCTTAATTGTATACTAAAGTAAGTAAATTTTAATTCAAATGCACCACTCGAAAAACTCATTGCGATACGGCCTTCAACAATTTCAAAACTAAAATAAAACTGGAAGGTGCATCACTAATGAACGAAGCAGGCGTCGGGTGAGTTTCGAATTGAAATGTTTTCAGCGAAATAAAACTGAAAATTTAATTTACGGTCGAAATTTCCATGTCTCGGGTTATTTGTAGGGCGTCGTGTTCAATTGTGATGCGAAATGAAAGGTTGACAAATTGAAAATAAAAAAGTAGAGAGTTTCCGTTAAAACAAACTCAGTTGGCAGGCTGTTTGATTTATTTCTGCTTTTTTTTGTCGAAATGTATTCATATGTATGGATACTTTATATGTATAACAAGACAGGCAAATCATAATTTACATACAACCCAATTAAAATAACAATTCCAGTGGCTTGTGCAAACTCTGCTTGAATCTTGTACGGTTTACGCTGTGCTTTTTTATCTATGGCCATTCAATACGAGATTAAAGTGAAGTTTGCATGAAAGAATTATTGTTTTATAAGCATTGCTAATATGCTAGATTAAGAACACCTTTATATTTTTGGTCCTATGCATTTTTAAAAACCTTTTTGCATAAGAATCCAACTGTTTGCAACCTGCGGTTATTTGAAAATGATACCCAGCCTTATTAACTATTCTCCCACATTCAATGTAGTAACTTGAACAGATTACCTTACAAATATTAAAAATATTATGATCATCCAACAATTGAAAAAATAAAATGAAGACTGCATAAGGTATGACTTTAAAATAATTTACTGTGTTTTTTTATTTACCAAAACGTGAGACCTGTAATTTTGGTAACCTGTTCTCTGCCTGTCAATACTCCATCTGTCAGAATTCCACGGAATAGAAAATCAAGGTATAGTGTTATGTAGTTACCGTACAACTTTACATTTATGTAGTCTATACTCTATAATTAGTTTGTACTGTCCCGTTTTCTCGTAACGGCTTTCCTGTACCTGATTGCTTAGAAGAAATTGCTATTATTGTCTTCCTATCTGTATTTCTTGAGTGCAATAAAGTATGTTCTAAGATTGTAAGATGTTTCATGCGATGCATTAAAATTGTGTGGTAGTACACACGCTAGGTACGTTACATTATTATTAAAGCTAATAACGTACTTAGATTATACAAAAGTCTGTCTCATTATTTATCTAACTAGCTGGTCCTTATAAAAAAAAGTAAAAAAGTGTAGTTTCCAAAAACAGGCTCATTTTGATATGTGTCTAAAAATATTATGTTTGTTTTGGTATTATGCAAAGTATTGCTTGCAACGAAGTGAAAAGAAAGTGTTTGTTCCCCCATTCCTACCTACTTTTTTGTTCCCACACGGTTCTGGTTTTTTTGTTCTGCAAATATAAAATGAGAAACTGATAGATCAGCGCAGAACCGGGACAACTGGGTCTAGTGACTTAAAAGGTAGTTAATAGGTTTGATGGTTGGATTAAGGCGAAAGAATTGAGAAGGGATTTTTGAAATATCCCTCTCTGGGGTAAAAGAAGGGGCTGAAGTTTGCATCAATCTTTGTCGTTTCAAACTCAAACCACGCAGACAAAGCCGCGGGTGGAATGCTAGTTAAGTACTTATATTTGTAATTCTGGTTATTCTACACAATTTTTAGCAAAATAAATAATGTCTTACGAAAGCTCCTGGTATTAAACTTAACGGCTTCTCCGAACAAGAATATTTAAAGTAAGAAAATTGGGATTAGAAAAATACTCAAGGAAGAAAGAAAACGTTAAGCTTCCTGGTTGGAGTAAAATGTTATCTAACTTCTACTTTAGCTGGCTAGATTTTATGTGATTCTCGTCTGGAATAAGAATATCCTCAGGCTGTTATCTAACAAAAGTAACCTACTGGGACGCCTTAATTCTAGGTGGATTCGGAAACTCCGTCATATTTCGTTTTACTTCTGAAAAGATGTATTGTTTAAAGCACAAGTAGTTTTTTTTTTATATTTTAGTTTTCAATTTGTTTTACACACAAGATTCTACGACTTACGGGTATCAATTATTTTAATAGCGCCCCATTTTCTGAATAACATCTAAACTTTAATTCAAATATAAATTGGTGGCTTACGAATAGCTTTATGAAACGATTATTACGTAAACGGCTTGCCTGAGTATAGCTTTAGAAATCGCGTGATGAAATGGCGTGGCAAGCTCGAGACTCACTTGGTGATTAAGTACACCTTTCTCAACTCAGTGAGCCTTAGTGGCATTCAAGTGAGGCCGATGTCTTACTTTATTGTTTTTTTTTAACGTAGATTTATTAAAGAGATTCTCATTCTTATTAGTACGATTTAGCCAAGCGCATATAGAATTTCGTTTAGTAGGGGTATTTTTGAGTGACTGAAGATAGGCAATCTTCTAGTAAACTCGTAATAATATGTTATTGAATAAAATAGTTTAAATTTCGATATAGAATAGTATTTTGGTTTTGACTTATGTTATGAGTCAAGGTTCTATTAGCATAATGAAAACGACGTCGTTTTTTTTTACCTTTTGATTTGTTTTAGAAATTGTTTAAAGTTATTAAACAGTAAATAAACAGACTTCTTTATTATGTCCTTTACAGACTTCTGAAGCAGATAATAAAGTAAATTATTCTTAATTCAAATGACTTTCGTTACGGGAAAGAAAAGACAAAGGAAGCAAGCAAGGAAAGGTGAACTGAATAAGTCTTTAGTCTCCCCTTTTTGCATCCAATATTATTATTACAATTAAAATAGGTCTACTATTTTAGCAGAGAAAAATATCGTATACTTTTTCATCCTAGAAATACAATTCTTAACTTGTGTTTTAAATGTTAAACTATTCGCCTACAAAGTATTTTTTAACAAATTTTTAGAGTTTACCATGAAAAGCTTTCGATAAAAATGCACGTCCAACGATTTATTCCACGATACCGATAAACATTGCGTTAGTGACTTTAAAAGTCGTAGCGAAGTACACCTTTAGTGGTGCTACGGCGGCGCGGCGTAGCACTCGTAGCACTTCTCAATTGCTACGAGAGCTCTACGGAAGGAAAATAATGATTATGTTGTAAGGAAATGTAATAATAATGGACTTCTAAAGCTTCTATTATTATCGCGCTAATGACTTAACTCCAACGTTACGGGTCGTTAATCCGAAGTTCAAAAACGTGGGTCGTTTTCCGGTGCTTCAGGTTTCCACTTCTCCATTTCACTTTCTCTTCCTCTTTGTAAATATTTATTCATTCAGTTTAGGTACCTAAAGTTTTATGCGCAGGTATACGATAAAAGGAAAATGGCCTGACATGATCTATCTCCGTGGTGCATTTCTTGTCTCAGGTAGCCTCTTATTTTAGGAACCATTTTCGTTTATCCGGTAAGTATCCTCGTTATCATGGTTTATAAAATATAAAATATAGGGCGTGTACTTAGGATTGAACATAACCTCCGTACAAGTTCTACTTATACAGTCCATAAAATACAGAGAGCTATCAAAAAAGCCGAACTCTTTTTACCGGTAGGAATGTACGCTGCCAGACTACCTATATCTAATCTGTCTAGATACCTACCCAAGATAACACAGGTAATGTTTGGTATACAATTTGTCCCTAGTTAGTTATTTTAGTTCAACCAAAATAATTCATGTCAACGTTCTTGGACAATAATAGACAAAGAGGTCCAATTTCCTGCAATCCAGTTTCCACAACGCTCGTAGAAATGAAGACAGACAGCCAATAAGGACTGCTTCTTGGCTAAGAGCCACTCAGGTGAGCCAATCTTCAGATGTTGCAGTAACTTTAAACTTCTAAAGTGTTTTGTTGACACAGTTTTACTGCTGACTTAAAAGAAATAATTTAGGCCGCTGCCTCCCGTCCTGGAGACACCTGCACAGTGCACACTCCTGCGATAAATGTGTGAAGTCGACCAACCCGCACTGAGCCAGCGTGGTCGACTAAGGCCTAAATCGCTCTAATTCAGGGTAGGTTCGAGCCCCTCGGTGGGGACGTATAGGAGTTGTTGATGAATCTAAGAGCAGTTTCGCACTACGCCAGATCTGAATCCGTAACATCCAGTCCAGAGTATTCGTTAAATGATTGCATGGTAGTTCGGTTCGGATGACGAAAATCGGATCTAGTTCGTAAATTTCTTTACAAGACCGGACCGTGTTTCACGAACGCAGTGCGAAACCGCTTTAAATGTTATTGAAATAAAGCTAATGTATATTTTTTTATAGATACATTATGTTTTATTTCGACAGAGGCTAAAGCTGAAAAAATTATCTTCCACAAAACAGCGCGGCAACAGACAAAACAATGTTTTCGTCTGATAGTCTTGTACCTAATGTAACAAATCTCCTGCATTATTCTAGGTTACCGATTCAATAATAAAGTTAGGGTAAGATTACTGTACAATGAATAAATGTGGATAGATGGTCACAGATATGATTGGCACTTAGCCATAGAGCAAGTCAACAAGGTTCTTCGGCGCCAAATCACCTGGCCGCGGACCAATCCAGTCAGAGATATGAGCACTTAAGTAACTGAACTAGTGTTCAGTATAATATTTCCTAGTGGAAATATACTCCATTCTTGACAAATCTTGGACAGTCTTCCTAAATAGTCTACTTACAAGAAAACGAAATGGCATCTGTAACCTCTGTATAGCGTTTATATCGTAATATTTCTGGTAATTGCTTATTGAAAAGAAGACCTCAAGGATTTCGAACCTTGAGGGTTTTCGAACATCGAAATAATGTTATATTTTTTGATAATATTACATGAGAAAATGACAGTTTTCCTTTCATATCCTTAAGAATGGTTTGGTAAAGGTTTTGTGTGGAAGCTATTATGTGCCAACCAGGGATAAACTTCTATTGTCCTTGGTATTGTTAGCTAGCTTTGACATCGAAAAATTATTTTTCTTACTTCAAATAAGCACTCTTTTATCTTTTATGTGTATACGCAATGAAGTTTTACTTACTCAGCGCCTGTCTACAAATATCATAGGAAACATATACAATGACGTATTATTCAAGTTACCCGCTTGGTGACACACAGTCACTTAGCTGAAAAATTTTATTTTCATTTATTTATTTTTTATTTGGTATTTATTATATTGGCCTCTGTTTACATATTTAAGACCTTTATGTAAATATTGCCTGAAATAAATGATTTATTATTGTTATTATTATTATCTAAATAGCAGTAAAGTCAATCTATTCACACGCACCCGACCCGCATGGTCAACTAAGATCTGATTGTTCTAATTTATAGCAAGCTCTTCTTGACTAATTAACGTTATTGTATAGTTTGACAACGTCAAGCGAATCTGGCATCAAGACAAACCTACAATGGTTTAATGATGCTTTTATTTAAATTTTATGTATTTTTTGTATCATAAATAAATAAATAAAAAAAATAAAAATAGAGACAAACTCACGGATTCTCTTTTTAAAAGTTTTATGGATTTTTTTACGGGTTTTTTCAAACTCAAACTCAAAATATTTATTTACATTTGTCATTATACCTAACAATTACTATATTGTACAATGACGCCCTGTTAGAGCACAGCAAACATGACATTATTTATAAGAACAATCTTAAACTTACAACATACTTAAGAAATGTACATAGTAGTCTTTCATACTTTTAATTTAACTTAATTTACCACGTTATAGGTATGTATGTAATGTAAAAAATAGGGCCAGGTGTATCTCAACTTTTTTTACTTTACAATTCGAAAGTTATTTTCATTTCGAAAGTGTCAAACTACGTAGGGATAAATCAGATTAGCATACATAATTAGATTAATTTGCAATTTCAACAGAATCCGGTAAACTTTGAGCCACTCAATCATTGGAGTCAGGATAACAGGTGAATGCTTTTAAGGTTGTTCCTAAAACAAGCCTTCGGATCCATGTTAAAACCTTAACGTTGGGAGTGATATTTTTTAAATATTTATGTAATTTTGTCTTTATGTTCCGGTACAGAATAATAAATAGTTGCTAGTTCCGGTATAACCTAATTGGCAGTATGTGTGTTACTGAAGCTATTAAGATTTGAGTCCAACGTATTTTTTTTCGTCATCTCAGCTGAAAGCATATATATTTATTTTTATTTTTAATGGAAACTAAAATTTTTATAATCAGTGTCGTAAACAGATTCGTTACAATCTTTAAACATACTATTGTTTTTAACATTAGATTTTTTTTACACCGAATTAAAAATACATGGGCTAAATAAGCATTGTTAGAATACTTACAAAAAATCTTTATAATAGACAGACGAAATGTTTTGCCCTTTTACAAGTTTACAAGTTTACCAATAAACATACACAGGCCACAGGGTACGGAAATCAAATAAGAAATAGAGTTTTCCAACTCGATTTTGACAACACGTTGGAATTTATTTGATCGAAAAAGATATAAGATTTATTTGTGTTTGATCCTAGGAAATTTCTAAGGAAACGAAAGATATTACAAAAACCAAGGTTCTAATAGATACACAAGCACAAAATTTTTATCGAAAAACAGAGTAACTAGGTAATTAAAACTAAGTTGTATCAATTTGTGAAAAGTGAAGTTAAGGATGAGTGAAGATCGACGATCTTCTCTGAAAAACCACCAGAAAAATAGGATTTAAAACGGTTGAAGTATTTAAGTCCTTGACTTTGAACAACTCAGCCAAACTCCGGTTTCCGTTCGTTCTGGGTAGTACCTACAGAACTCGAACAACTGTAACTTTTGAACAAGAACAACCCACTGAGGTAAAGGGTTCTTAAGATTAGTTGAGCTTAGGGACTCGACTTGGTTTAATTATTATTAATTAAATTAACAGTTCTTTAGTGCTTCCAATCAGATTTTGGCGCTCATGTTCTCGAATGTGACTTGCAAAATTGAAGCCCGTAAGGCATTTTATTGGAAAATTCACTATAATTAGTCAAAGAGTACAAAAGTGTTTTTTTTATGGACCAAATCGCTATTTCTACCAGAGTGGTAATTAGCGGGCGCAGACTTGAGGGGGAGCAGAAGGTTCAGACCCCTAAAAATTTATGACAGTACAAAAGTGTTTTTAAAAATTAGTATGTTTTTTATTCAGTTTATTTGCCATTTTTATTCCCTTTTATTGTTTTTATTACTTTTTGACGTACTCTTTGCGAATCTTGTATAGTTGAAATATAACATGATTTCCAAATGAGTATAAATTAAAGGTCAATCTTCTCAAATCGCAGGCAAGACCTACTTACACTTGTGTATTTTATTATTAATATTTTTCCATTTTACTCTGTGTACTCATTCATTCATTCTCAATTCATTCTCAAAGCCTCATTTATTCATTCTCAAAACCGAAATTAGGAATATGTACTCGTATCTCTTACTTTTTTAACTAGTGGTTGAGGCAGTAAGATGGCGGATTCAGAATTAATTTTGGGGAGGAGGGGGATTGATTGAAGGTCGATTTAGTACATCAATATATTTTAGTCAACAATAAGGTACCTATCTAGAAAACTGGACAAACAAAAATAGTAAATCCGTTACTGAAGGGCGCTTTTCTTTCGAAGCATGCTCGTTCAAATGCTGCCGCAATCACTGCAGGTAAAAGCTGCTATAAAGTTATAGCAAAAGGCTATTACGCAAAATGAAAAAAAGTGCACGGAATCTGCGGAAAAATAATGAGCTTATTTCTCTATTGTTATTTCTTAAGTTAGTTTATTCAAATTAGCATATTTAAATAAAGATACACACACACACACACACACACACAGACACACACATGCTGAACTCGCAGAGATAAAATAAGCAAAACAAACGGTTCAAGTGCTAAGTATGCTTTATTGGCACATTCTTTCTTTCTACGTAGATTATTAGGTTGGAAATTACATCAAGCTACAAAAGGGGTGAGCAGATCTTTAATTGGTACACATGGTGGTGGAGCGCGTACTAAAACTACGTTACTACAATTAGGCTTCAAGGTAAACGGAACAAAACGAAGTAACTACTTTGTGTTTATTATGTCAATCTAATTTCATTTAGCTATTCACTCCAAGTCAATCTTTCTGATTTAATTTTGAAACAAAATAATATTAAAATTTTAACGTGGTTCTGACTCCACACCAAAATATAAAAATATTATTCGTTCAAATATCTGCACATGCCTCTTGGTTTTATGTCCATCAGATTGATAAGTTTTACTACCAGACCTTTCTACGGTAGTTACGAGTAATCTGTTTTTTGTCTACTTTTTATAACTTTGTGGCAATATAAGCCTTAATTTGTGGGATTATCGGTACGTATACCTAAACTCGTGCTAGGCCGTATTCGTGACTATGTCCTTCCGTGTTGCTATGAGCTGAAAATGTTTTATGACCTACAAGGTCACGCTATAAAATATTCCATCAACAACATTTTATTTTGACTGTTTGAAGTTTCTGGTACAGTGTTATAATAATATAACAGTCTCAGTGGCCGAGTGTTCGAGAGTTCGACGCTCATCACGGATGTTCCGGGTTCGAGTCCCGGTAGGGACACCATCATCATCGTCAGCCATTTGTTGTCCAGTCTCGGACATAAGCCTCTTTCAGCTCCCTCCATGCTAGGTGATTTTACGCATCCAGTCATGGCCTCCGTGTCGTCTGATATCGTCCACCCATCTTTTGGGCGGACGGCCCCGGGATCTGTTGTTCATACGGGGTCGCCATTCCAGTAAACCTCTTGTCCACCTGTATGTGTCCATGCGTGCTATATGGCCCGCCCATCTCCACTTCCGTTTGGCAATTACGGAGAGTCTTCCTTCTGATAAATTCATTGGTTTTGTGGTCACGCAAAGAGATTCGCAACTCTGAACTTCTCCGATGACTTCTTAATAAAGGGGCACCGTCTTACGAAAATATCTTTGTAATGAGACTTTCCATAGTTTTCTAAGGATATTGCAGGCGAATCAAGAAAGATGATTCCATGCTTCGGAAGGCACGTTAGGCCATGAGTTCCGGCTGCTATCTACAGAAGTAGTCGTATTCTCCCGTTCCACGTATACCTACTGTCAATTGGCATATCTCTACTACGTGCAGTAGAGATAGATTGATAGACAAGTCAGCCTCCGATGGTGGCTCTATAACACTGACACCAGGGTTTGTGAGTTCGGCTCTCAGCCTTACAACCCACACGATGATGATGAAGAAGAAGAAGAACAATCAAACTATTTTTTTTATAAGTTATAGTCGCATTTAAATGTTTCGCCAGATGGAAAAATATGACGACGATCGTGGCCAAAGGTGGGACACGTGTAGCCAGAAGATGCCTGCATATTACTCTAGCTAAAAACTCCAATGTTGTACGTACAATGCGTTTAAAATAAAAATGTGACTGACTCTTTACGCAGATTTTACGCAAATATTATATGGGCTACTGAAATTTTTTGTATTGGTCTGAAAGAAAGACGTAAATGTTTAAGGTGATTGTAGGTAGTACATGGAGTGTTATATCCATGTACTACCTGTATTTGTTCAAATTACTGTATACGCTAGCAGCTGTCGTTTCTCCATAATAAATAAAATAAAATAAACAAAGCGGTCGCCCTGTCCTATTCTTAATTTAATTGCGTGTACGAAATATCTATAGTAATACGCGACGCAGAAAGATGATTCCGTGCTTCGGAAGATCAAGCACGATTCTTTTAGATCAAAATTTGATCTAAGACGATTCTAGAAAATTCGGCTACGTGACGGAAATGCTCCCGACGACGCCTATAAGTCTAAAGAAATTCGTAAATATGATGTATAAAATACGCAATGCTTGTTACTTGTGACAATAAGTACTCGTAATGCATCATTTTATTAAAAACAATATAAAAATACCTATTCTAGTGGAAGCTGGACGTAAATCCTTACATATAATATAATAATGTATAAACGCGAAAGTTTGTAAGTATGGATGTATGGATGGATGTTTGTTACTCTTTCGCGCAAAATGGAATAGAGATAGTTTGTACCCTGGATTAACACATAGGATACTTTTTGTGGGAAAAAGTCTAATTCCCACGGGAAAATCTTACACAACGCCAGCGTAGCCGCGGCCAGACCGCTATGTATTACTATAAAAAGTTATAATCTTTCCATACAAATTCTAAAAGGCCTTTGACAACCCTCTCTTTTTATTTATAAAATGTAGAGCGAGGTTTAAGAGCTCTTTAATCAATAGATTGGACGGGAGTGGCTGAATAGCCTAGTTTTATTGTGATTTAAAAAAACTGTGGCTCGAAACCAAGGGCAAACGTAGAGCGCTCTGGATGGGACTAGGGCAGTGTTCCGAATCAAACTATCAGCACCGTCAGCGATCAGAAAACCAAAAGTTTATATGGGTTTCGCCTGCTGACAGTAATTCGGTACGCGCTTTGAGTGCGCTAAAATCGATTTCAGCGCGTCTCGGAACGCAGGGTAGGTAGACGGGTGTAAAGCCCGTCACATACGCAACTATAAAATATATTGAAATTAGCGGTCCGCCCGCGGCTACGCTCGCGTGGTGTAAGATTTTCCCGTGGGAATTAGACTTTTTCCCGTAAAAAGTATCCTATGTGTACAAACTATCTCTATTCCAAATTTCATTCCAATCCATTCAGTAGTTTTTGCGTGAAAGAGTAACAAACATCCATCCATATATCCATACTTACAAACTTTCGTGAATATTAGTAAGGATGTGTCGCCTAGAATTTGTACTAAATCTGGTCAATATTTGACAGTTAGTTCACTTTTCATATACACTTCTACAGCCAGTCCATCTGCCGCTCTGGCTTGATACAAATTGCAGGCGACGAGAGGTCTATATCTTTAACACATATTACGATAAATTATAGCCACGTCTGTGAAGTGATTTATACGCTTAGCAGCGAACGAGATAGGGCTTATCGACGTAACTTGAGACAGGTATCCAGTGAGAAAGCCCTGTGGGTGGCAGGCCCTGATGATGAACCCAAGGTCGATAAAGCAGTTATGTCGGTCTCGTTCATATTGCCTCGATTGTCTCTAGCTAGAACCTAATTAGCAGTTGGACTACTGCCCCGAAATGTTACTGAATGCACAGCTGAATGTAACCGGCAACACCTAAAATAGGAATATACATAAAAAATATTGAGTTTTTTGAAAGTATACAAAAATTGAATACTGACAGTGAAAACAGAATCGAAATGGATCGAAAAGGATCGAAAAACAAGAATTAATACTTTGTTTCTGAGAAATATTATATAATATAAATAAACATAGGGAAAGAGTCGTATATATGTACTTTAAAGTTTAGGATCTAAGCGTTACGTATACGTAATGTTATAATGTTTATGATCTTCTGCTGCAGCAGTGATAGCAGTTAAATAATGGAATTGTCCATTAAAGAAATATCTGAAAAGTATAGGAGTCAGACACATAAAACATTTTAATTTCCTTGTTTTGCCGAAAAGTTTCGAGACAGAGAAATCAGACAATACTGTCACCAGTGTAGTCCCGGTGTTAAATCCTTATATTACGCAATGCGGAGTCCTTTTGCGCAATCCATAGACTTTCCTCTGTGTCAGTCAGATATTTCTGATTTCGAATTAAAAGTTTTGATATTTGAATCAAGTTTGAATCACATTTCACAACATATCACACTAATATTATAAAATGTCAAAATATATTTGGATGTTTTTTCCGCCTTCACGCTTAAAGTACTCAACGGATTTGGATGAAATTAAGATTGGAGATAGTTTGTAATCTGGACATATAGGATACTTTTTACGGGAAAAAATCTTAATCCCACAACGCGAGGGTATAGTAATTTCAATTGAGATAGCTAAGTAAAGTATACATACTTAGTAAGTAATTATTAATTTTATCTTATAAATTGGTGCAATCGAGTGCAAAAGTGTACTTTATTTTATCAAAATCATAACTAGCAATCTTAAAAAAATAAATTATGTACTCAAGAAAGGCTGGACCACTTTGTGATTTTATATTTTAAAGCTTTGTAAGTCCTCTCAAAATGTAGGATGAAAAACTGGAAAATTTAGGAAAATGTGCTTTTTCCATAGAAAAAGCCCATAGGTTTTTATATGAACTCAAAAAAGAAAACGTTGTCTGTCGGTTAAGGTGGAATAGAATATAGTTTTCTCACTTGTTTATAAGAATATCTTTGGCAATTTTCATTCTGATAGAACCATTGACGTGTCAGCGGCAGGCAGGTATTATCGACGGCCGTTAATAGAAATGTCAAAGCAGCCATTTGTGTAAAATTTATCACATTGCGGTCTCTAGCATCAATTTTACTGCCTATTTTAGGCTGTAAACACGCAATCAATTTGAAAATTAAGGCTATTATTACAACTAGGTACAATAATGTGTTGGTTTCGCTTCCTAATCTTATTTTTACCTTGACGTGTATTAAGCACGAAATCATAAAAAGTCGTAATGTGAAATAAAACGACTTAAAAATCGACAGTTACAGAGAATGTTATTTCCCGTGTGGATGTGGATTGCAGAATAGAGAAGCCGTAATGAGGGAAGGTCAGACACAATACTACTTGTCATTAGAGGATTAACCGATGTCATGTTAGCACAAAGAGAATCGTTGATATATTGTTCTTTTTGTCATAATGCAGCTACCCTGCCTATAACACTGGGGAGAGTGTTGATAGTGAATTGGATGTGGCAGTGAAAAGGTTCGGGGCGGATGCGGATGTAGGATAATAATAGTACCTTTTGAGAGCGGGCCCCGTGTGCGAACGCCGGCGTCCGTGGCGCGTTGCCCCCGGTGTGCGGTGCGTGTAGCTGGTAGAGCGCCGGAGGCTCCTGGCCGCGAGGGGCCGGCGTTGCTCGCAGCGGGCGGTGGCGCGCGTGTTACTCGGGGTCGGTCTGCCGGCGGAGTGGCGAGTGGCCGGTGGGCTGACAGCCGCCCGCCGCCAGCGCGGCCGAGGGTGCGCGCGCCTGCACCACCGCGCATGCGCTCCTACCGCCCGCAAGCGATTTAGCTAACATACACTGACACGCAGCGTCTCTACATGTGCTATATCAGCCTGCATTTGCATAATATTCGAGGTGAGCCTTGATTTTATGGTGTTCTTCTTATTATTAACGTAATTTGTTTTTTCTTTATTTTTAAATTTTAATCATCGATAAAGTTTAATCTTTATAGATCGTTTCCTTTGTTTTTACATAAACTTTCCTTTATCATAGTACAATAAAATTTTAGTTTACTTTATTCGTTTCTCTATTTTAGGCATTTTATTTAGTTAAATGCATGCTAGTTAAAAACATAAGTGCTGTAAAATTAAAATCTTTTGTTCTATAAGGAAGGGTAGATTCCAAGGATCAGCTGTTCGGTTAGTCAGTAGGGCGCGGGCGGTATCGATTGGCGCCACTTTCTCCGCGCGCGAACTTCTTTGTTTTGGCGGTCGGCCAGGGCTGTGGCGTCTGATAGGCTGTTGCTATGCACGAGTCTGCACGACACATTAACGCCTTATCCACTATCCAATTTACAGTCCCTCTATACCTATTATTCTTAACATTCAACCCTCGAATAACGACATCAGACGTAAAACGTTGTGTACCTACTGGCGTTGAATTGCGCCATTATTGAAAAGTAGTACACAGTTTTATAATAGGTGTTATAGCGATTTTATTCAGTTTCTGCGTGTTTTTAATGGCATGTATTTAATGCGGCAACAAAGTAATATGAATTATGGGTTTAAAAAAATGAGTGTATGTAGGTACCATCTATGATATACATGATGGGTTGGCATAAATCAGTTCTAAACTCCGTTTTAATACTGGCATCGAGTTTTTCTTTTGGCAAGTAACTGTACCTATTTGTGTCTAAGCGGAAACTTGATGATGGATAAAAAAATAAGCATTCATAAATAATACAAATCAGATTTTTTTTTTAATTGTCTGTTTGTTTTTCTCTTTTTAATTGTTTGTTTATTTATCTATAATTGTGCGACTTTTAAAAGCTTTAAATAAACTCTAAAATTACATACATGCAGAATAGTACATTATTATACGAGGGGTGAAAGTAACTTATTTAGCGCCTTCGAGGCATTAAACAAGTCTTTAACCCGTGGTAAACACTGTGCTTTTCATTACGAATACAAGGAAAGTAAAAATAAAAACACGAATTAGCTAAAGAAAAAATGAGTGACTTCCATATCTGAATCAGATGAACTCATTGTAAACAAAACCCTACAACTCGAGAAACAAATGATAATTGGATTGTTGCTTTCCCGCCTATTTTTATTTTTTGCTGTGGCCGTGCCGGCCAGCTTTTGATTTTCCATCATTGAAAAATGTTAAATATTTTGCCCACATCTATTTTATTTTAAAGAAATAGTTGAAAGTTAATTATAATAAAGTCATTTAAAAAATAAGTATTAACTTTATGTTATTTCAATTTAAAATTGCGCTGTAATTGGGTGGCTGTATAGAAAGATGGAACATAGTTCAATAGTTCAGTTAGAACCAGTTTTTTTTTTATAATTTGAAAGTTGTCAGTTGAAAGTGATTCTCCCTCCGCTCCGGGCTGAAAAGTATTATCTACAATCCGCTCTTCAGGCATTTTTCGAACTACTTTCAGAGTATCAACATCAACATCATCAATGGCCCGTTACAGTCCCGTGAAAATATATTTTCATTACTCATACTCTGAAAGTCAAATTATTAAAAAAAACTGGTTCTAACTGAACTATTGAACTATGTTCCATCTTTCTATACAGCCACCCAATTACAGCGTAATGTTAAATAGAAATAACATAAAGTTAATATTTATTTTTTAAATGACTTTATTATAATTAACTTTCAACTATTTCTTTAAAATAAAATAGATGTGGGCAAAATATTTAACATTTTTCAATGATGGAAAACCAAAAGCTGGCCGGCACGGCCACAGCAAAAAATAAGAATAGGCGGAAAAGCAACAATCCAATTATCATTTGTTTCTCGAGTTGTAGCCACAAAACCATAAAGATAAAAAATTGTTCAGATTCCTGACAAAATCAGGAATTTTAATGACTATCATAAAAATCAGAAGTTTTTAAAGTTGACTCGTACCCCTACAAAAATAAATCATGGATCCGAACATTCCAAACAGAGTTTCTTCGGTGAGCTTCTTCTCCACAGATTCCGCCATTGTGTTAGTGAACTCACACCAAAAAGTGTAATTGACGAATCTAAGTGATTTAAAATCGTCATATAGAATTTTTTTTTTTTACTTTTTATTAATTTGTTCAGGATCATGAGACACTGGAGAACTTTTTTTTTTTTTTTTTGGCATGGTGCGGTTTGCACATCGCCACAGTTATTATCGATTTCGTATTCCCCCGTTTCTGTAATACTTACCTACTTGTAAGTATTTACCTCCATCCACGTTTGACGGTTTGACCACTCAAACAAAAAGAAAAAGAATTCACCGCTATGCGGAAAGTACTGTCAAGGACAGAAGTTTTTTGGTGCCTAGCCTTTTTAATTAGCTATGCACAAAACTGTAGGCGTTTGGTTTTTCCACCACATTGAGCGTGGTGTAGGGCTATTATTTTCGACCGCACAGTGTTTGCTGCAGCGACGGTCAAGGCCGATGCAGTCTCCTACTCTATGACGTAAAGGATCCGGTTTTTATGTAACTGGCTCCTGGACCATGGCCAAGACTTTTAGAAGGCCGTCCTAATAAACAGCAGACTCTTGTTAGCGGCCAGGTCCTTGATAAATAATTAAGTATCGGTTCTCTCGCTCGTGGGGTCCAAATATGAGAAATATTTGTTTGAGTTCCCATTCCCATGGTAAGCTGCGATAGTGAAATCATAGAGCAAGTCAGACGCAGGTAGCCCCTCCTCTCCTGCGGCTGGTTCGTGTAAATCCTGTACCTACACAGGCGCGAGGTTAATATGTTACACTACTTCGCCGAGGGACCTCCGTTGCGAGGGGTATTCCTTCTAAAATGCCATGTTTTCGTTTTTCCTACCTTTCTTTCGTCCATGCTCTTTCCACTTTGAATAGCAATTCAGCTTTCTTTTAAAAGGGAACCTACTAAAATATATTTAGTAGAATTTGTTTTGAATGATCAAAAGCTTTCAAATTTACCTAGGACCAACCCGTCTTCCCATGGGTGTCGTAAAAGGCGACTAAAGGAAGAGCCGCCGTGTGGTTCCCGGCATTCGAATAGCACCAACCCATCTTCCCATGGGTGTCGTAAAAGGCGATTAAGAAAGAGCTGCCCCGTGTGGTTCCCGGCATTCGAATAGGACCAACCCGTCTTCCCATGTGTGTCGTAAAAGGCGACTAAGGAAGAGCCACCGTGTGGTTCCCGGCATTAGAATTGGACCAACCCATGTCTTCTCGTGGGTGTCGTACAAGCCAACTGAGGGCTTTGGGTTTTAGTATCAGATAGGAGACAGGCTAGCAACCTTTCACTAGATATACTAAGGAACATGACAGATCAGTGTATGCACATAGGTGCGCATACAAATGTAATGAAATGACTCACCCAAAAAATTTAATAACGAGACTAAAGAGATGTAAAATGTTGTAAAGCTTCCTTATTCGTAAGTTGTAAAGTATTCATTTCATTTCAACTCACGTATGCCAAACTTTAGTAGGTATGTGGCGTATGCTCCCTAGGGAGCTCCCGTAAAACAATGCTTACCCCTTCGGGGATATGAGCCTGATATTGATTATGTACTTATGTTTACACCCTTCATCTGGTTTGGACAGTTCATAGAAGAAAGTTTTATGATTATTTAAGAATTTAATTAATTAAAACCGATTGTATGCTTTTTTCTTTACATCAGGGTTTTTAGGCATGGGTAATTAAATCTACAGCAGCTGTTAACCAGGCAGCTGATCAAGACAAGAGCTCGGATGACACATTTACTGCAACATATCAAAGGTAACTTTAAATGTTATATTAAAACTGCAACGGTTATATTAAAACTATTATTATACAGGGTGGTCCAAATAGTGACGTCAATAATTTTTTTTAGATTCCTCACACCTGGGGGTATCCAAAAATACCCCATGTATGTTCAGCGATTTTGTGTAGTTTTCGAGTTATAGTTTTTTTTGTGTTTTTTTAATGTATTCTGCCAGCGAAGTTGAAAAAATTCATATCTTTTTATGTAGTAGGTATTTTGCAGTTATTTTTTTTGTGACATGATTGTCTTGCATGTTGTTTTAATTAATAAAATAATCCAGCTTCCTGAAATTACTTAAAGTTACCCAAAAAGGCTTGAAGGTTAGAACTTTAGTTTTCAGTAGGATTTACCCAAACATTCAACTTAAATTTAAAAATACAAACATGAGTTTTCATAGCTTCGAGTTAACTTTAAAAACTTCGCATGGTCCTAAACTATCAAAATCATACAAAAAAATAGTACTTAATTAGCTTTTTTTGTTGTAATCGGCGTTCGAAGGCGGATAGGTTAAAAATAATTGAAACACGATTAAAGAATTTTTAATTCTTTTATGTACTTTTTATCATTGTTATGGTAAATTAAATTTAAAAATGTAATTTTTAATTAATTTTAATTCAATGTCCTGTAAAATAACTATACATCGTGTATTTTTACAATAATTTCAGTCTCAGCACTACGATTCAAAATGACATTATCTCTGTGAAATGGGTCGCAGATATGCCATTAAATTCCAAGTCTGATACTGAGAGGGTAACTCAGGAGTTTGGTACGCGTTGGGGGAGGGGAACGTGCATTCCACGGACCGGCAAAAAAAATCGGTTGTAAGTACATCGTATTAATCGTTTCTTGCCATCGTGCGTGTTAAGACTGCTCTCGTTGACGTTATTTTCTTTCCCTTGAACTACTTACGCTGTGTTAACTGGACTTTGATTTGCCTCACGATTACCTCTGCTTGTGTTTCGGACCCTGATTTGCCTTACGAACAACCTGTGCTTGTTACTTAGTGACTTGGATTGTCTTTGTGCGGTACCATGAGCTATTTACTAAGCCAATACGCAGAAATGCATTACTATTATGGCTTTGCCCAAGGCAACGGTAGTGACGCTGCGAGGCTTTATCGACAGGCATTAGAGAGTCACGGAGAAGTAATGGAGCATTACCCGGATCACAGGGTTTTTATTAATACACACAACACCCTGATGGCTGGACGTATCCCTGGGCGAAATCAATTTCGCGGAGCTGTACCCCAGGACCAAGATCAAGTGGATGAAGTCTTGGAAGAAGTTCAAAGAGACCCATCTACAAGTTCAAGAAAAATAGCTAGACAAACTGGGATTCCACGAACTAGGATTCTAAGAATTCTTAAGGAAGGTGAGTCATAAAAAATAGGTACCTAAGCAATTAAAAATTGTGTTGTAAAAAAAGGTTTTATTTAGTTAGTTACGTCGTTCGTAGTATCGTCTAGATAGTGGTGGTCTCTGATCTAGGCCTCTTTCTGCTAAAACCCATTGTGTACAGACCACGCTGTAACCAGTTAACTTGTGATAAGGACTTAGTAGTGTTTTTTTGTTCACAGAAGGATTACATGCGTACCATATTCAGCGCGTCCAGCAGCTCCAGGAATCCGATTACCCAAGAAGAGTGGCTTTTTGTCAGACAATGATAAAACGATCTGAGGAAGACCCTGATTTCTTTGATAAAATACTGTGGACCGACGAGTCCCGATTTGAAAGAACTGGAGTATTCAGCATCCATAATTATCATAGCTGGACCATCGAAAACCCACATTCGGCAAGGGCGTCAAACTTCCAAACACGCTTTAATGTCAACCTTTGGTCTGGGGTCCTAAATGGAGAGTTGATTGGGTCTTTTGAATTGCCGGCCAGGTTGGATGGAAACAGTTATCTAAATTTTTTACAACACAATCTTTATACATTGTTAGAAGACGTAAATCTCCAGATTCGACGAGAAATGATTTTTCAACAAGATGGCGCGCCCTGTCACTATGCGGTACAAGTAAGAGAGCATCTGAACACCACTTTTCCCGAAAGATGGATTGGGCGTGTAGGGCCGATCGAATGGCCTGCGCGTTCGCCAGACCTCAACCCCATCGATTTTTATTCTACAATGAGCTAGTGTACGCGTCGGAAAGCAACGACGAAACAGAATTAAGACGAATACTTACAGAAGCGGAAAGAAATAAAACAAGAATATTCCAGTAGCTTCAGGTAATTAAAACACAACTTTTTAAAACATTGTCGTTTATGTGTTCAAGTTAGAGGAAGATATTTTGTAAATTTACTGTAATAAATAGCATTTTTTGAGTAATTTGTGTCTTTTATTTCTTATCCAAAAACAAGTAATTTCACAACTAGAGATTTTGACAAATGCTCCCATTTTAATCAGTGGTAAGACCAAATTATTGTAAAAATTACGTCAGCTATTAATTTCAATTAAAATTAATTTAAAATAACATCTTTAAGTTAAATTTACCATAAGAATGATTTATAAAAAGTTGAAAAATAAATTTAATCGTGTTTCAATTATTTTTAGCCTATCTGCCTTCGAACGCCGATTACAACAAAAAAAGGCTAATTAAGTACTGTTTTTTTGTATGATTTTAATAGTTTAGGACCCTGCAAAGTTTTTAAACTTAGCCCGAAGCTATGAAAACTCATTTTTGTATTTTTAAATTGAAGTTGAATGTTTGGGTAAATCCTACTGAAAACTAAAGTTCTAACTTTCAAGCCTTTTTTGGGTAACTTTAAGTAATTTCAGGAAGCTGGGTTATTTTATTAACTAAAACAACATTCAAGACAATCATGTCACAAAAAAAATAACTGCAAAATACCTACAACATAAAAAGATATGAATTTTTGCAACCTCGCTGGCAGAATATATAAAAAAAAAATCCAAAAAAAAACTATAACTCGAAAACTACAAAAAAACGCGGAACATACATAAAATAGGGTATTTTTGGATACCCCCAGGTGTGAGGAATCTGAAAAAAAATTATTGACGTCACTGTTTGGACCATCCTGTATATTAAAACCATCCAGACCACACCGGTGGTATTCTAAAAAAAACTAGTAGCCAAACTGAAAACAAAAAAATGACAGCGAACTGACGTTCGTTCTTTCGTTTGTAAAATAAACTAAGTTGTTTGTTTACTTACGCCCTGGGCTGAAATCTGAAAAGTGGTTTAATTCTCAATTGATCATCTTAAAAGTGTAGATAAACTACTTACCTACTTATTCTAAAGGTAATGGTACTGACATTGAATACACTTTCATCCAAATTTTAGTCTCTCGAATTTGTGAAAAAATTCTTAAAATAATAGTATTTTGATAAATGCAGGATATACCTATAGGTATGCTAAGACAATACCTAATGCTAGTATAACTGCTTAGTTGCACACCGTTTTCCTTACTTACTGTATTCACATTGTTTACAGAACATCTGTCCAAGTTGAAAATGTCTCGACTCAGGTTCGGCGGGCCACGAGATGGCTACTCGAAAGTCCCGACAGACGACAGCGGCTTCTCCGATAGCCAGTTCGAGATGCCACCGCCAAAGATACCATGGAAAGCCATCTCACTAGCGACATTCCTGTTTGTTGTTGGCAGTGTTCTGCTTATTGTAGGCAGTCTGATAGTATCGGGCCATATTGATAGTAAATACTCCGACAGGCTATGGCCAATGATCGTATTAGGAGGTATAATGTTCCTACCTGGGGCATATCATATTAGGATAGCGTATTATGCATTTAAAGAGTATCCGGGTTACAGTTTTGCAGATATCCCCGAGTTTGAGTGACTGGTGCTACTACCTCTGTAAGAAATGGTTTATTTTATGGTAGATAAACTTCATGATGTTATCTTCGTAACACTAAGTCTTTAGTTATAAATTAAGACACTATATTGTTGCAAATGTGTACATATTAGGTTTTGGTCAAAAAGTCAGCTATGTATGTACTGTAGACATGTTTTTCTTAGATCTATTTAATTTGATTTGTGCAAACATTGACAGAGGACTAATTATTCTAAACAAGCTTAGCTGTGACCATGAAATGCAATTCTTTATTTCAATGTGATGTAATTACATGTTTGAATGTTACCTTAATATTTAATAAATATATTTCTACTTAAATAACAGTTTCACTTAATTTCACTATTAGGAAATAAAACTGCAACATTGATTTCATTAGGCATAATTTTAATGATGACAGTGATGATAATATCAATAAATAGATATAAGTCAATTTACAACATGAAGTTGAAAAGAATCAACATTTTATCACTGATTAATTAATACATCCTTTCCTATCTAAATTTATTGTACAGTTTACCTATTAGCTCTCTTTGTTTTCTTAGTTTGAGAGAAACTAGTTTGAGGTAATGCTACAGAGTGACCAGTTTTCTTTAGATGGTCAAACAGCTTGTTTTTTGATGGAAATTCCTGTTGGCAGACAGCACATCGCAGGCTGAGAGCAGTGCTTGAATCCTCAGTTTCAGTTGTCTTACTCCTAGGCTTCCTATCTACTAGTTTCTTTGACTTGACAATCCTCTGGGGTTTAGGCAATGTAGGTTTCTCCTTTGGTAGAGCTGCTTCCCCTAGGGCATCATCAGTGGGAGTTGTACTTGAAACTTCACACAAATTCTCTGTTGATGTTTGAGACTGAGATCCTTTCTTTAGATTAGCTTCTTTTTTTGCCTGTATCTGGCTCTTTAGCATGTTAAACTTCTTAGCTTTCCTACTACGAGATGGGCCTTCAATTTCATTGAAACTCATCTCATCATGACTATCATTTCCTTCACTTTCCGGCATTGCTATGAAAGATTTCTTCTTGTTTTTCTTTTTTTTGTGGCTCTTAGGTAAAGCCTGTAGAAACGAAAATAGAAAATGTTAAACATGAAATAAGACTGTCAAATTACAAAACCAATGAGTAAGTTATGTACATTTTGAATAAGAAATATTTTGTAAGTAAATAACATTAGTGGGAATAATTCCGTGCCTTCAGTGAAAACATTTCAAAAGTTATAGTTTAATGGCACAGAATTGTTTTCTATAAATAAACTAACCTGTACTTTATCAGAGTCATCACTCAAAGTCTCTCTAATATCATTAACTTCCAAATCTGAAATAGAATTTGCGTCTTGTTCTTCTCCTGTCTGTCCATTAGTTTCACCTTCTTCTTTCGCGGGAGCCTCGTCATTTCCTTCACCTTCTATTTCTTCATCATTATTTTCATTTTCTGATATTTCAATATCATCCTCTAAAGCCATATTTGCAACATTTTCCTTATGTTTCTTGCTATTCTCATGATTTTCAAATGATTTCACATTCTTGAACAATTTATTACATGCAGAGCAATATAAATTTCGAATATTGGATTTGGATTTCGTTGATGACGATTTCGCTGTAACTTTTGATGCTTCACTAGCCTGAAGGTAAACAAATTGTTTTAACAAAATTTTATAAGTTTTAAGCATATCTAACTTAACTAGCATTTTATGCAATAATTAATTTATTTTAATCAGAAGGAAAGTGGTATCACTATTCGCCCTTGATTAAGATTGCATCTAAGAATAAAAATCTAATGTCCTTCCCAACTAATCATAACTTTTGTGCTTGTATTAGTATACCACATATAGGCAGCGCCTGCAACCAGTATGTTTATGTTTTTTTTTTTAGTAGAGTTACAAACTGATATAACTGTATTTTTTTCAATGTATGTATGAAGTGAACATCTTTTTTAAACAATAGTAATTTTTCTTTTTCATCTTGTTTAAAAATTGCTATTTTTTACATAATAATGACGTATGTATGAGGTGGATATCTTTTCCTATATTTCCCACTATCAAATAAACTGGGTCACATCACAATATGAACTTTTCAAAAAGTGTATGGCGCCAGAGAGACTTACACGCTGGATTTTAAGTCATAACTTTGACGGTGACGTGATTTCTTTTATACATACCTCTTCAGTCTTGGAGCTCTCTTCATTGCTGCTTTCCATGCCACCCTCACTGATTGTGTCATCATCAGATGATAATCCAAACTCTTCTGCTAAAAGAGATTCTATTTCACTTAGTTTCTTCTGATAGTCTTCACTTTGCAGAATAGATGTCTCTCCCTCTTTCTTCTTTGCTTCTTCTATTTCTTTTTGCCTCTGTATTATCCTGTCTCTTCTCATTTGTTCGGACTGAAAATGGAATGGAGGATTTTGAAATTATGTCTTGAGTTCGTAATATTGGAACTGAATTAACATTAAGTTTGTATTATATGCAATTACTAAGTGAACCAATCACAGGTTTAGCCAGGGTACAGATTATTTTAATTTAGAGTTTAATCTGTGCTACCTATAACAGACATGTTAAGCTATTAGATCTGGTTGTTAAATACTATAGCTGATGGTTCATAAACAAGAAGAATTTTAGTGGATTTGAAACTTAAAAGAATTATAATAAATTAATCTATTCGAAACATTTACCTTTTTCTTATTCTCCTCAGCCTTTTCCTGCAATAGTCGGGTATGTTCGATGACCCTCTTGTCCTTCCTCCTCACGAAGCTGACCAGACGTCTGATCTCCTCATTCCGTTCCTTGCGAGCTTTCTGCCTGATCTTGTTGTTTTCTTTCTCCATAAGCTTTATGACGCGCCGATTATCACCCTGCTGAATCTCGTACTGGTCTAACCAGACATAACCTGGAAAAAGATGTTACAGTTGGTAAGAATAAAATTAGACACTGATAGTAAAAATTTTAAGAGAAAGTAATTTAAAAATGTCACACAATACCAAACTCATTTTGATACCTACCTACTCCAAACAGGTCTTTCAGAATGTATTCATTGATATCCATTACAATGGAATGGTCTGAATACAAAGACATGACAGATGTTGATAACAAAACATCAAGAAGAAGATCATTGTTCAACTTCTAATACTGATTCTCAAAACTATACTAGAATTCTCTAATAACACTAGTCTACAGTAATAATTAGTAAATAACATATTCATAATATCAAATTATTAAAGAAAATAACTACTCAGCTTGGCTACTCAAAGCTTATTGTATTTGACTCATCATAATACATCAAATAGGATAGGCCAATGCTCTACAAAAAGAAATGTTTGCCACAATAACACTTACTCTTATTAGTGGAGAAGGCCATCCAAAATGCATAGAATTCATGTACATCTTCGTAAGGGGTGGAAGAGTTGCCAAACTTTGGTATTTTAGCAACTTCCTCAGGGTCATCAAGGAAGTCTGTCTCTTCTGAAGCTAATTTGGAGAACACCTGGAAAATTGGTTAAGGTAGGAAAAAGTACTTGCATAAGCAACACATATTCCTCAGGCAGAGCTTTAGTTGATTCATTTGGAGCACACATTTGACAAATAATAATTATAATTTGAACACAAATGCTATTGAAACTGTAATATAATTAGCTATGTTTACCTCAGAGTATACTCCATAGAAGCCCTGTGCATCATCTCCGAAGCCTTTGTAGCAGGAAGGGGTGAAATATGGGTACACATCAAGACTGTCGTCATTGTAGGACTTGCCGGCTCCCCTTAACAACTGCTCCCTATGGTTGTCATACCTAGAACAAAGTCCCAGTGTTTGGTTTATATCTTTGTCTCATTTATAACATAAATACAAGTAATTCTCATCTTATCTCAGTGCAAAACTTGAGAGCAAAATAAAAAAGAATGAGCATGTCCATCTTAAGTAGGTATTATATTCTTGACAAGAAATAAACATGTATAAAGTATATTCATTCATTCATGTTTTTGTCCTGCTATTTCCAGCAATTTACTTCTGTCATGTAAAATAAGAGTGACCTCGGTTATATAGTCTTGAAATTACATACAAACACCACCTATGTAGTTAGCAAAAAAAGTAGGCTGAAATTACCAGTTTATTTACCTAGATACCTCGATTCGTAGGTTTTAATTTGTGTAATTTTGTATTATACAATATCAATCTGTATCTCAGTGCGAAAAATCCCATGCCAATAAACCTATATCCTGGGCCCCGTTTCACGAAGCAACAATTTACAAGTAACAAGTTACAATTTGATATTCATTGCGTAGCCATTTCGCCTAAACTGTAAGCCCTTATCGTTTTATCTAATCGTCTACGCAATGTACGTCAAATTGTACTTGAAATTTGTAACTTGTAGCTTCGTGAAACGGCCCCCTGTTTTAAACCTACATTGTACACATTTGTGGAAATATTATTAACAATAGCAATCTAATTTGGAGATAAGTTAAACCAGTGGCTTTAGTCTACAATTTATGAATTGAATTATAAAACAAATGCAGCTGTAAGTAAATAAACAGCACTGCAGAGTAACAGCTGTTCAGGGCAATAAAATCAATAATACTAACAATTGTGTGAAATTCTTACCAAGCCCGTTCCTGGGCGTCCGAGAGCACTTCATAAGCATTCTGTACTATCTGGAACTGTTCTTTAGCCTCCTGAGAGTTTTCCAAGTTCTTGTCAGGGTGCCACTGCAGGGCCAGTCGACGATAGGCCTTTTTAATCTCCGAGGCAGTTGCGTCCCGCGCAATGCCCAGAACTTCGTAGTGACACTTCATTTTCAGACCATAATAATCACTTTTTTCACAATATTATTCAATATTGTAAGCTTTTCGGAAAAATAATAGTAACCTATAATAAATAGGAAGATTTTGTCGAATACAAAGCTCTCTCAACAAGTAATTATATAAATAACAACTCAAATCACTAGCGAACTAAACAAGAACTGCAATTTTGTAACTATTTGCAGCTATTAAAATAACTATATCGATTGAAACAGTTTCTCAAATCGCTGAAAGTGTACGCACTGAAAAATCACACACGCTGGCGGACTTGCCTCCGGCCTTTCTGTCACTGTCACTTAACTGTCTCTGATGTCAAACAGCACTTGAAACTTATTTTGAATAAGTTTATGTCTCTATCCGATAGATGGCAAACAAAATGGGATTGCATAGTTGGCAATATAATATTGATATTAATTAATTTAGTTTAGCTTAATTAGCTCATTTCAAAGCTATCTCATTTTACTGATATTGTTATTAACTGCCTTTTTTCACTCATATAAACCCAACACACTGAAAGAGTGCAAATAAAAAAAAAACAATAATCTTTTCTTACTATAGATAGTTTTAGAATTTGTAATATTTTTTAACTTTTTAATAGGGAATATTTAATCCAGTTTGGGAGAAATTTTGAATAAATACTCTTAATTAGTATAGTATTAGCCAGCCCAGCTCGTCATGCGGATGGATGGACAGTATTGGACAGGTCCAGCTGAATGGGTTACTAATCGAAACATCTACATTGAGTTCTAATAAGATCTTCTAAAATGGCGGTCTCCGTTATGTAGATGGCGTCACTATCACTATTTTAAACAGTGTGTAGGAGTTTCAAAGCCTGTTTTTTACTTCGTCTAATTTTTAATGCTTGGAACATAGTTATTTTGCCATTTCCAGCCGACAGCCTTGAATGAATGCAAAGATTTCTGGGCCCCGTTTCACGAAGCAGCAATTTACAAGTAACAAGTTATAATTTGATGTACATTGCGTAGCCAATTTGCCTACACTGTGCGCTCTTATCGTTTTATCTAATCGTCTACGCAATGTACGTCGATTAC